>JAZGTN010000119.1:4310000-4833879 GCA_037783415.1 Leptasterias polaris
GTAAAAACAAGAAACTTAATCCTTAAAACTTACTTGGAAAGGCGGACGTTTTTCGAAGGGCTACCGTAAGCGCCGCCATCTTCGATTGGTTTCACTACGTGGTTCTCATTCCTTTCAGCTGCCGTAAGTTATCAAGAAGTCCCTCTGGGAACCAGTGAAAATTAACTACGGAGTCTTGTAGAGAACAAATAACAAAATTACAAACAGATTTGGTATGGTACCCAGTAACACTTTCGTTAGGATAGAATGATGCTTTATGATGGGATCTGACTAAACTGGTACAAGAAATTTCTCAATGAAAACGTACATTTTTGTTGCCAACGGTCTGAGGAAAAGTACGAATTTGTTTGTATTTCAAACAAATTTCTGGCCTGAAAATTAGATAAAACAAACTCCTTTCTTCATTTTGTATTTAGTGTTGCGATTGTGACTGGCAGACATGTGAGTATTCAGACATTTTAACTTTCGATTGTTCATTTGAATGATTTCAAACGTCAAAAAATCAAATGAAACAAATACAACAACTTCGAGTCGAATATACAACTTCCATTCATGAATTCATGAATTTTATTTAATTTTTAATTTTAATGTAATGATTTTTGTGAGGGGTATTATTATTGTTAATATAGACTTGTTGTGTATGACTTTATCAAAGTGTGTAAGACAGAACAAATTAAAATGTGCATTGTATTTTTATGAATGTGTTTGAAATTGAACGAACCATTAATTTTGAATGTAAATTATTGCAAAATTCAGAATTTCAGGGGGCCCATGTTATTTTTAATGTTAAGTATGTGTTAGGAGAAGAGACAAGCATTAAGCAAAAGACGAAAGAATTCTTTCTCAATAAAATCCATGTGAAAATTGTTGCTTTTTTCTACCTTGCAACACCAAGTTTCGTTAAATATGTTTATTTAATATTGTTGAAATGAAGCTTGAGTGATCAGTTTGTTTTTGTTTTTACAGATAAAATATCTCTTACAATTTTGTTATTGTTGAAGAATCCGTCTACCGAACACCCCTAAAGAAGAAGTGGAACCTCCCATATCGCCACTATGTCCTACATGTTAACGCATCTCCACAACGGCTGGCAGGTGGACCAAGCCATTACCTCAGAGGAGGATCGCGTTGTCATCATACGCTTTGGACATGACTGGGACCCTACTTGTATGAACATGGACGAAATCTTGTTCAAGATCGCTGATAAATGCAAGAACTTCGCTGTCGTTTACCTCGTCGACATCACAGAGGTTCCAGATTTTAACAAGATGTATGAATTGTACGATCCTTGTACAAGTATGTTCTTTTTCCGCAATAAGCATATAATGATTGATTTGGGAACGGGAAACAACAACAAAATCAACTGGACACTTGAAGATCCTCAGGAAATGATTGACATCGTCGAGACTGTGTACAAAGGGGCAAGAAAAGGGCGTGGTCTTGTGGTCTCGCCCAAGGATTACTCGACCAAATATAGATATTAACCCCTTCAAGTTAACAAGTTGGGC
Organism: Leptasterias polaris; assembly: GCA_037783415.1. Taxonomy (NCBI): domain Eukaryota; kingdom Metazoa; phylum Echinodermata; class Asteroidea; order Forcipulatida; family Asteriidae; genus Leptasterias; species Leptasterias polaris. Next base: position 4,311,509 of record JAZGTN010000119.1, read on the forward strand.
TTGAAACCGCCATCAGAACACCCTTACACAATTCTCAATTCTCAATGACACCCAGGCTCCGCCCATCTGAAAGTTGCTATACAAAAGTTTCCCCCAAACTATGTGATCTAGCAACAATGTTTTTAGTTTGGGATTCTGGGGGAGTCCAAACAAGTCTAGCATTATACCCGATATTTTTCAAAATCAAATCAAAATTCAAAATCAAATGGCTTATTGGAACAAAATTCTGGCTGAATGTCACAACTATCTATCCAAAATATCAAGTAGAACCAGGGTTTTGATGGATTGAGGGTGGTCATAAATGAACAGGGTTCATCTGTCATGATTTAAAGTTCCGTGGAGTTTCTGCTCTATTGGCAAAGTCATACTCGAATGAGGTTTTTTTAAACCATCACCAACCGCATGTTTTCTTTTTATTCTGTTGGACTGAGGACTGCACTAGAAAAGAAAAAACTAAAATACTAGCAGTGCCCACAAAAGAAACAAAACCAAGCCCCCCCCCCCCCCCCCTTCCCCAGTGAAAAGAAAAATGGCTATGCCGCTGGTCCAACAGTTTTGTTGTCAAGTTACCAAAACTAATAGTGTTGGATTTTGTTAGAGTGAGGAAGGTTCCTAGCAAATCACTCGTGTCATAATGAGATAGGATTTAAGTGGGCCTGATGTGGTGTAGCAAATGATCATGTGTCCACGAACATTAGCTTAACAGTTCTTCATTGTGGCAGTCAATGTTGGTCATACACCTTGTTCGTATAAATGGCATTCATGAATTGTAAATTTCATTGTGTATAAGGAAACAGACTATTTTCCCATCTAGCCTCAATTTGGGTTCATCTATTTGAATGAAAATACAAACAATATGACTGTCCCTTGATGAAGTTCTGCAATTGTAAAACCAAATTGATTTTGTTAGGGTCAACTTTGCATGGGCCATTTCCAACAAAAAAGAGAAATGCTCAAAGAACTTGAACGTGTTTCTTGACCAGTTTGTTTATTTTATGTAACACTGTACACAGTAAGACACATTGTTCAAATACTTTAACTTTATAATAAGTAGCACTTGATTACTTTATATTTGTCATTTAGTTTACTCATAATTTCATAAATAGAATTCTGTTTTGGTTTAGAATAGCTGATATTTGTTTGTCAATAAAAAAATTGAAACATTAACTTCTATACAAAAATGTACGATTATTTATAGTGTTTATTTATAGTGGGGCAAATAGGGGGAATTGTGGCTTTGATCTGTGATGACTCTTCAGCCAAATATCTTTCTCATGACATATGAGTCCGACTGCCAAGATGCGTGCTTGTCTCGTCAAAGGCTCGACCCCATCACCTACCTACCGTACTACATGTATTTCAGGCCTGGAATTGTACAAAGGCCTTGGCCTCGGTGCCCCTTCAAAATATTCCCATAGACTAAGATTTTCCAATGGAAGTGCCCCTTGCAAACTGAAAATGGCCTTGCCCTTTAGTAAGTAGCAAGAGATAAATCAACCATTTAATGAAAGATTTTTTTATATTTTTTTTTATTTGAGTTAAATCACTAATACATAGTGCACCATCTTATGAAATACTATTTACATTGCAACAGTCACGAAGTGTCAAAACACCTCGGGGAAAAATCCACAAATAAATATATTTAAAACAATCACCCCCCCCTAACTAAAACCATATACAAAATACATTCGGAATGATATCTTTTGAACAAGATAAGAGATGGTCATAACAAATATTGTACATATGAGTTTTATACGGCATAATTTAATCTTAAAAATACAAAATAAGCATAACAGAGGTAAATGAATGGCAACAGTTGCCAAGAGACACAAACTCCTGTGACATACGAGTAAATTAAACATGTCCAGACTCCAGGGGTCGATTTAACAAAGCACTAAGATTCATCTTAAGATGAGTTGTCAGTACTGCCATCAGTTATTTGTATTGTGACATCACACTTTACTTAGCAATTAAGATTGATTTGCACTTAAAGGTCAATCTTAACTCTTTGTGAAATCAAGTGGTCTCATTCAATGAGGAAGGCGTAAGCATCACGGGTATTAACACCCTGGTGTAATGCTGAAAAATATCCAATATGTGAAAAGAGGTTGGGAACGGCAAGGTACTGCTTGAGTTTGGTCTTCTCACGGTAGGCATCCAAGGCAAAGTCTAGGGGTAACATCGGAGTGCACCTGATCTTGTTTAAGTAATTCACAAGCCCTTGAATCTGACTGCGAGGAAACACAACCGCAGGAAGGCAACACGAAGTACCGGGTGTCAACTTGGTGAAGTGTTTGGACAGGCCGTACAGACGAAGGAAATAAGGCCGACCAATGAGCCAAGAAGCCAAGAAGAAGTAAACAAAACTCAGAATGAAGACAATGTTTAAAACTAAAACAAGGTTCCGTGACTTTGTTGGGAATGTCTCTTGATCTATGCTAAGGTGGTAAATTAGTGATATAACCGATGCCCCGGTGAGGGACAGTGCAACCCACTCATAGGCAAAGTACGGGCTGCGATTAAAGTCCGCTAAATTGTTTGGGAAGTTCAGCTTCATCCACACCCAGTCATTCTCGCCGTGCCTGTATTGTCCCTGTAATGTTTTCCTCTCTAGTTTATTTTTAAGGAGATAGTCCAAGACTTCATAGAAGTTTGGATGTGGCAAGGCATCATCTTGGAGTAGTAAGACATAGTCAGCTTTGAGGGTGGCGGCAGATTCCAAACAAAATGCGTAATTTTCTTTCTCACGTTCTTTGCTCATCTTCTCGTGTCGCGTCCGATTCGGTGGAAATTGTCTCACAGGGAAATATTTTGAAAGATAATTCGCTTCTTTATGTTCGACGCCATTTTTCTCAACATTGCAGATGAACATAAAAGTCTTATCTTGGACACCATGTGTCCTAATTGCCTTATGCAAACGCGCCATCACCTGCGTGAGGTATTGCGTTCCAACCGTCTTAGATTTTTTCTTCTGTCGTTCTACACTTACAACCCCGATGGCCAACTGCAATCTCCCTGGTCTCGCTGGCACACATTTCCCCTCATTCTTCAAATCCAGCTTTGATAGATAATCTTCTGCCTGTTTGATTCTTTGCTGGTTGTAATCGTAAACTTTCTTGTTAATGTCAACAGGGCTTCTAAAGTATTTGGAATACGGCAGATTTTGACAAAGTAGGGGGAGTACGACGGCGAAAGTGATACCGTAGATAAGAGCCGCCTTCAACAGAACATACCTCACCTGAAAAAGAAAACCAACACACTTTATTAATTTCATCATCATCATCATGATTTTCCTGTACTTTGCAGAAACCTCCTCCAAGTCTGGAGTATACCCGCACATTAATGGATTTCTTGAAGTTATTCCCGTCCCTTATCAATGCACTGTCACCCTCTGCCTCTAGCAAGCCATTATTATTCAAGTTAGACAAACATATTAAAACAATTTGTATTGAAGTTACAATTCAGACAAAAGAGACAGTAATTGTACCTTCTGAGTAAGTAAAAGTTACGTTCTTTATTTTTAGGATGTTATAAATAAGCTCATTTGGTTAAATGACCCTCAAATTTAGACCCAGTAACTGGGGCGCTGTACTCCTTTTTCAAAATTCTGACATCATCGGTCATACTAGCTAGTACGACCGATGATGTCAAAATTTTGAAAAAAAGGAGTACAGCGCCCCAGCGAGTTACTGGGTCTACCTCTAATTTTTATGTTTAGGCACATAACTAAAGTAAGGACTAGGAATGATAATTTCCTGTAGTCCACCATCCCGATCCCCCGCAAAACACCCTATTATAGTATTAAATCCAGCCCCACACCAAGACCTCACCCCCACGCTCTCCGGCCCCGCCCACACATCCCCAGTATTAAATAATATAAAACCCCCAAACCCCTGCAGATAAACAGTGCATTCTTCTTACCTGGTGAATTGACCACAGAAATGAAAAAATCAACATGACGATCAGCCTGAAAAACGGCTGTATAACGCAATCAAAAATATACTTGAATACTCCAGCCAGTGTTAAGTGTACAAAAGCAAGTATAACATTTCCGTCCCACTTTTCCCATGAAATTACAATCAAATTCTCGATCATTATGGATCGTTTAGTTGCTGAAAGGCGTTGACGAGTACCAGCATAGATAGATAGATAGATTGAGAAGACTGTGCACTAGCCATAGAAATAGAACCAGGATCAGGAGAACGCTGAGTGTGTCAATTGTGCGTGCGATTTCTGTGTGAGACCATTTTTATGGACGCGCGTACGCCATTTTTTTACGCGTGTATGGCAAAATTAGCATATTACGGTCTATGTTCGTTGCCATTTTGCCATACACGCGTGTCACGTGATGATGATTTTGCCATACCCATTGTTGATAAACAAAGTGCGCCGGTTGGCATGGACGGCCGAATGTTAGCAAAACATTCAATCGTGTTAACAAATGTTGTGACCAAATTCAACATTTTCTGTAAAGATTCATGAACGGAAATACCTTCCATGATTGGTTGATTTGTTTCCAACAAATTCAACACTTTTTTGAATATTTGTGTAACACTGCTACAAACTGTGGCAATCTGTTTTTGATTTGCAGTATGGCTTTCCATACTTTTCCAACCTGGGTTGGCAAAAACTCGGGCTGTGACGTTGCAAAAGAAAGGTCTAATCTATGGCACTACTAGCAGACGAAGTCGTCATGGGGACGACATTTAAAAAAGAATGTCTTCAAGCGCATGGTGGCGCTATTCAGGAACGCTTGGATTTTTCTTTTGGGGGGCGTCCAAAAAATGATAATTCGTAATAATAATTTTTATATCGCAACAAATTAAATTCAAATAACAAACCACAAATAAAAATTGAATAGAGCGGGACAAAATTATATGATAATTCGTAATAATAATTTTTATATCGCAACAAATTAAATTCAAATAACAAACCACAAAGAAAAATTGACTAGAGCAGGACGAAATTATTCCTGTGTAAATACTAGAAAAGGTGAATTAAAAATTGGGTTACAATTCCTTCCTGGTTTGTTTTCATTCAGAAATACTTTAGTTTTCATATGAGTACCATTATTTTAGTTTGCTCATTGGCTCGCTCTGATAGGTCTATTACTTGTTATTTTGGTTTAAATTCCAGTGAGTGACTGCGTGATGAGAGCGCTTGTCAAAAGTTTTCAGGGGACTCGCTAAGAATAAGATATGAAATGGGCAGAACTAGTAGAGTGCGCCTACATCCCACCAACCCCACCCAAACCCTCGAAATTTACAATTTACGATGGAGAAAGTTTTTCAAGAAGGTGACCAGCTGGATGTTTTATTATTTGTTTGCATGTTGAAATAATTAAGAACCAAAGACTTACTCTCACAAGAAGACCGTTATCACAGGCTTTCAAACAAAATTAAAATAGAATATAATATTTTTTTTAAATGGACCGTTATAGTTGAGTTAAGTTTCAATTGTCTGTCATTGTTAGAAAAAAATTATAAATTATATGACGGGATCGGAAAAGAACATACACAAATTTGCCGACGGGGCATAGTCCGCGGTCTGCGACGTTTACACAAAAAACAGAAAATTCTTTTTCTCATTTCCTTCAAAAAGGTGTACATGAAAAAACAACAACTAATTTAGAAAAGTTGTTTTTCTGTGTACTTCAAATAAAAATAGCGCCACCTTGTGGCCATATATAGTTAACAAAAAAATTAGGTCATCGATACGCAGACCAATCACAACTGCAAACCGGATCACGTGGCTGCATATCCTTTTGAAAGATGATCCCAAAACAACGTAACGATTTGAAGAGCAGCGCAGTCTGTCAATAATTCTTGTTCTTCAAGGGTAAGAAATCATTCATTTTTGAGCATTTTGAAGAGTTTTGTATAGTTGAAGTAATCGTTCATGCAATCTGGATACATACAATTATAATTTGACCGTTCGTGATTGTTTAATGACGTTTTGCAGGATTTTGTAGAGTGGGCGATGTGTTTCGTCTGGCATGTCTGACACCCAACCTTCTCTTGTCCGGTTAATGTAAATTTGAACAATTTACCCTGACAACTTAAAAAGAGCAAGTTACCAGACTAGCTTTGTTTTCCCTCCAGTTCACAATCAAAATTATTTTTTGTTCAAATTATTCTGTTTTAACACTTTGACTGCTGCAAATGTTTACACGGTCCCTCCCCATGGTGCTGCAAATGTTTTACAAAACTACAAAAAAACTTCATGTTTTAGTTTTACACTGTGAGTGTGACTGTCCCTTTATTTGGAGAACTACTTCATCAAAGATTTATAAATAAAATAAAAACATTCAAATAAATGACACTGTTGCTTTTATTTTCTATTACTACACCCCATATCTTTTTTGGAGTGGTATACATCGTAGCAAGGGGTCTGGTGAAGTGGAATTTTAGATGGGTGCCCTGCCGCAACCAATACGATTACGCGGTTTGAGGCAGGGCACCCGTCAACCATGCTGAGAGTCGGATCATGGTATGGACATACAATAATAACCTGGGGCGCTAGTACGACCGATGATGTCAAAATTTCGAAAAAAAGAGTATAGCGCCCCAGTTACTGGGTCTAGTGAACATTTTTGTTTTAAGAAAAAGGTTGAAAAAGAAGTAGCATTTTATCCTTTTTGTTGTTTCTCTTCTGATTTTTTTTTTTACGAACATGAATGATGAAGTGAACGTAAGAACTCTGCTGAGATTTCTGATCCAAGCGAATGAGGCCCGATCATGTGATCTTGTAATTTGTTATTTATACCTCATGTGAAGTCACTGTCATTACTGATTAGGCAGTTCCATCAAGTTGATTTCGCGTGTACCAACACACACACACACACACAGCCCCGAAAAAAAGAACAAAATATATTAAATCATAACTCAAGTTTTCGTACAATTCACAACTATGACACTTTACAGCAGGCAGGAACATTCTCTCTTCTTACTTACATTTCAAGAAATATGGAAATCGGATGAATAGTTTGGGAGATATTGTAAAAAACAAAGAGCAATGACAGATAACGGTTGCATGGCCTTGCGTGCAGCGTCCATTCGTTTGTGCATGACGTCACCTATGAACCCCGTGGACGACAGATTTCGGAAATCTTCGGAAATCGGCCAAAGAAGCCCGAAGGTTTTTTGCGATGAGGGACACTTGTTTACACAAAGTGAGGATTACATCATCGTGTAGCTGAAAATTTTCCGCACATGGTACATCTACTCTAGTCGCATTGCTTTTAACGTGAAAACCTTTTTTGGTCGGCGTTAACCGTTATTTGAATCAAGATTTCATCCAGAGATAATCATCAACATGGAATGCGACATTGTAAGTATTAATGCTGATACTTTTAAGTTTAATTTGTGAAAATTTTGTGTCATATTATCAAGTATTCTACCTCCAAGAGGTTTTGTTCAACCCTTGCAAAGTTGTCCTAACTAAGTCACGAATGTACTTCGTACATCTTTGTGTTTCCGCCACGATACACCACAAGAGGGCGTGTGTTTGCCGTTAGTTTTACTCACAAGTTATTTTTAGTGAACTTCTTTTAGTTTGATTTGTTGACTTTTACGTTTAACTTGTAGTATTTTTATGAAGAAAAATAACATTTTCCCCCACATTGCCGCTCCTCAGTGTTGATTCACAATAATTTGCCGTTCATAAAAATCCTATGCGCCGCAGTATGTAAACCCCTCCAGCAGTAGAGGGCGCCCGTCATATAGTGCGCCCTCTATCGCCATAGGCTGTGTATTAAACTTGACCGTAGCTGAATTAAAGAAAAACATAAGAATTAAACTTGAATTCAGGTTCGTTTTTTGCACGACCCATGCTCATTAAAAACGATATATCTCTGCAACCAAACATCCGATCTCAAAATTTTAAATTGATTTTTACTTCTTAGATTACACCTTATCAGACCTCATCTTGTCAGAGAAAAAAATCACCTGCATTAAATTTCACTGAAACTGCCTACTGTCATTAATTTGATATTTAAGTATGCAGATAAGATAAGGTCTTCTTTCACGAGTAATATTTTTAAAACGCTTTCATGACACTTATTGCAAGAGGCTCTGGCTAGTAACAGAAATTAGGTGTTAAACTCCACCCCTAATTCTCTTTGCATACACTTTATAGGTGAACAATAATCATTGTTTTACTTTATAGGTGAACAATAATCATTGTTTCACTTTATAGGTGAACAATAATCATTGTTTTACTTTATAGGTGAACAATAATCATTGTTTTACTTTATAGGTGAACAATAATCATTGTTTTACTTTTGTTTGTTTGAAGGTCATTACCATGATTTCTGTCAAAATTCTTTCTTTTTCTTCAACTGTCAATCTATGAAACTTTTCGGCTTTATTTTACCACGAGTGAACACCTGTTCTTGGTGACTCGCCCCGCAGTTACATCCCAGCTTAGAAAAAGACCTGGATAAAAATATATTCCCCTCCCAGCTCAGGATATTAAATTAGGCAATTGCGTTACTCATAACTTTTTTACATTCAGTGAGTATCCGGTGATGAGCTCAGAAGTGTTGGATTACGTTTGCAAAAGCGCAGAGTCTGCCTTAAACCAGGCTACATGTACATGTACCACTAACGGAGCCCAACTTCATAAAGCTGCTTTTAAAAGCACAAAGTAGCTCAGCACATATAAATTAGGCTTACAAGACACAATGGTTCCAGCCAAAATATCATGTCACATGTAAACATTTGTGACAGGTATCCTGCTCATTTTTGCTTTAGCAGCAAACTGTTAAGCACTATTTCTGCTTAAGTAGCTCTATAAAATTGGGCCCAGGTGTTTTCTAGGCACCCTGCTAAATGTGTGGGAATTTTTAAATAAATCAATCTATCAATCTATCAACTCTACGCACATGTCAGGGCCCAGTTCCCTGCTAAATGCAACACTACACAATGCAATGTCAAAGTATGAGATTTAGGTTGACTGTGACAACAAAATTGCCAACAACTCTTCTTTTGACAATTAGTGCATTTTGTTGTATTTGACAGGGTCATTTTCACTTACTTGGTACTCAGGGAGCACATAATGTACTGTACATGGGTACATGTATGTTGTAATGACCAAGAGCATAGAGTAGCACTTCTCAAATTTACTAGGGTTGGCAGGCCTTCATTTTAATAAATCTGAGGAGAGCTGTAAATCGCTCTCCTTAAATCAAGAAAGTGAATTAAGGAGAGCGATTTGAATTTACTGCGCATATGCATGAGAATAGGCGATGAAAACAAATCCGGAAAAATCTAATGCTAAAAATGCATGTCCGGATTTTGGGCAAAGTCCGTATTTGTGGTGTCCGGAATTTGGGCAAGTTGACTCGGGCGTCAGTGCCGCACTCGGTGAACCCTCTTGGGCGTTATTGGGACCATAGATGGTATCGGGGACGAGTAAATAGGAGGAAAATACTTTTACAAAAGATGAAATCAGACGTATGTTGCAGGGTTCTGCCCACGGTGGTCGGTGCCGGAAAACCCGACCGGCACTCATGATTCCCCGACCGGCACTCGCAGAATTTTTTCTTTTTCCGACCACCACACATTTTCCCTTTTTTTTGCCCATTTCCTTCAAAATATTTTGAACAACGTGTAAAACAAATTATTTACCAGTAAACAGTTTTATCCAAAATTTCGAGTAGCCTACTTCTTTGGTTTGAGTCTATTTTAATGATCCAGGATCGAGCATTCCTCCCGCCTGTACGATGTACAATATATCCAACGCACGAAACCCGCATTGATTTTGCAATGGTTTCCAGTCACGCTGATTACAGCTTTACGCTTGGAATAACATGATACCAGTTTCATCATGTTGCGAACCCTATTCTACAGCGTTTAATACAACGGAAATGAACTGCAGAGTAAGCACCATGCTATAGATGCTGTAAATTGTTTTCCCATGGCGGTAAAGGCGTGCGCGCACTGAGGACCTATTCAAGGCACAGTTGCAGGGCGCACGTCCGTGTGTAACCACTCCGTGCACGATCGAAAGGAAATTGACTTGACTACTCGGAAAAAAAAAATTCCGGCACTAAACCAATCCTGGGCAGAACCCTGATGTTGTCTTTAAAAAAAATTCCAATGATCTTCCGAAATAATCCACGAAAATATGAACGGAGCAGTCATGTTTTTGTTAAAAGAAATTTTGATTTTTGGGGTCTTTACCTGTGTTAGTGAATCATTGGGTTAAGTGTTGCCCCCTTTTGGACATTGAAAATTGTTCTTCAAACACCTTTTAGTATCCTCGAAGATTATCCTAACAGCTTACAAACCGCATCATTTTGGAAAAATAATGTGAGACGTCAACTCAAACGTCGACGAATCTCCTCACACGTGTGTGACGCACACTCATTGCTGCATGGATATGAATTGTCTCGAAGTTTCTTCCAGGTCATACATGTAGTTCAATGCGTAAAAATATCTCCAGCCGTAAAACACATTAAACAAATCGAAGAACTGGCGCTTTTGCCTATGAACGTGGGTAGTGACGACTGGTGAAAAAAGTCTAACGATTCGCGGGCATTCACACAACACACCGTGCGTTGTCAGTAGACTTTTCAATGTCTCCACACATGTTCCTTTGCTGCAGCAGTAAACATACTGTAGGCCTACATGTGTACATGTACTTCGGTCAAACTGTACCGCGAATGAAGCGGGAATGAGAAAAGTCTACACATCAATAGATCTACATGTATCTGCATACAATACACAACGCACATGGAAGAAACAAATCACCGCATGGTCTGCCGGGCCGCAATTTATTTACGAACGGTGTAATAAAGGTAAAATTAACGGGGGGAAAAGAAAAAACATGCTCTTGTTAAATTTGTAAGGAGCGCTTTTTTTTGCTCTCCTTGGAAAACATTAAGGAGCGCGATCGCGCTCTTTTAAAATTATGGTCTGGTTTGGGACGCTTAAAACTGGTTGACCGTTTAGTCATAAAACAATGTAAAAGATCCACTCCAAATTGCCTTAACAGAAATATTAAGCCGACAGTATAACAAAAAGGGGGGGGGGGACCATTCCATTTCTTGAAAATGTTATTCCCTGATGCTGTCCAGGGAAAATGATTGACATCCTGTTTGTTGGTGGAACTGTCTTATCTTAATCCCCAACAAAATGTGTAATACATTATTTTTAATCCCCTACAATTTGTTACACATTTTGGTTTGTACATAATGTACATTGTAGGCCTCAACATGTGGTTTGTAATTGTGGTTTTCTGACTGTGAAGATTGGCTATAGATAGTGTTTTATTTTTAATCTTGATCAATCCTGGAAAGTGTGTTGACATTTGCTTCTTTTACAGACCAGCTCATAGTATGGATTGGAATCGGTATAAACAGTTAAACGGTTGCTGGAAGTCACAAGTTTTGTTTAACCGCATAGGAAGACAGATGTAGATGTAGGGCACAACTCTAGAATTAACCCACTGCATCCACAGTAATGGCCGTAGTGCCATGTGCTTTTGATGTTGTGCCTTTGGAAAAGTTTCAATACTATTCCGCCCAGTGTTGTCCAGAAGCACCCCGGTCCTTTGCTGCTGGCTCCTTTTATTTTTTATTTTTCCATCACTTTTCCCGAGCTGAAGAACTGTCAATGACTGGGGAAAAAAAATTACATACAAAAAACCCTTTCTACCATACAATTCAGTTTGCATGACCTGCGCCAGACTGTACTCTATTTGCATGCAATGCATTCAGCAGCATGAAGTCAATGTAGCAGAGAATGTGATGATTTAAAGATAAAGCCAGATGATTATAAAGCCAGAAATTGCTCAGATTGCACCACAGAGCATCTAGAATTGAAAAATTCTCCTATCAAAGTACATGTACGTGTGTCGTGGCCGAGCGGCTACATGTATGTAGTTCACCGGACCAATCTCTGGTGTTGTCAGCAGCAGAGTGTGGGTTTAAATCTTGGTCATTATACTTAAGTGCCCTTGAGCAATGCACTTTTTTAAACCATAATTGCTATGTAAAATGTTGGGAAGGTAGTGCATTTTGCTCTACCAGCCTGGCCCATGCCTACATGTACATCAGACTGTGAAGGGGGTAACCCTGTTTCAGCCCCAGGAGTACATGTAGGTGGCAACGTGCCCCTGGTGGCAGTTGATTTGGGTCGACAGCCCAAATCAGTTAAGTGTAGCCCTCACCTTGAAGTGGTTGTCCGGCCTTGCGATATTTCATTAAAAAAAGAAAAGGCTCCATTTGCACGCAGTGCAGTTGGTTGCCTTTAAGTTGAAGCTGCCAGTGACAAGGCCTTCTTACCTGACATGTAACTCATTGTGTACATGTACAAATGTACATTACAGATTGATGATTAGCTCCCAGACTTCTTTAACGCCTTTAACGGTTTGATTTACAATGTAAACATCTGTGGTATGTCCGGACTGTGGTCAGCAGCTACCTGACCATTCATTCATTCCTGGTAACCCCACTCCATTCTAAATTTAAACCAGTGAATCATGCAGGGAACCGGTTTGCGTTACATATGGAGCTGGAATGTCAACTCACAACACACACAAATATGATTCTGCATGACCATAGTAGCTCTATGTTTGCAGTACATTATTCTAGGAGCTGTTAAACAATTTTCTGGGCAAATAAACAACGGGGAAATATATTGATGTTTGCATTTTAGTCGGAAGCAGAAATATTTTGGCATGACCTAAAATATTGTTTATTAGTTTTAGTCTGTGATTATACTAGAGTCATCGTGATAAAATTTGGCAGACAAAATAATTTGGAATTTATAATTTACTGTCGTTTTTCCCCCTCCAAGGGAGCTTCTTACATGTACATGTACACGTATTCTGTATTGAATTCTGAGGTAGTCCATTACCTGCAAACAATTACACCTGTAGGGTTTTAGCTACAGTACATGTACATGTACATGTACTTACATGTCACACAAAACATGATAAAAACACAAGGACACAACCAATTATTTTGTTCCTCTAATAAATATAATACAGGATTTTTTAATCATCAATCGGTAATGATAACAATCTTTGATCCATAGCTAAACTAATGGATATGAAAAAAAAGGGAAATTACATCAGAAAAGGCACAAAAAACATCATAGAAAATTGGCGACCGCCAGTTACACAGTGAGTGCTGTATGGAAACACCTGGATAGACTGGTTCCAAGACACCCTGTAGTGGCTTCAACAAACAGCCCTACTGTTTGGTGTTCTCATAATGTATACTGTATTTAGTCTGGTACTCATGTGAGGTGATACATGTAGGTCATGTTGTCCTGAGTTATGTATGTTCTCCCATGTTACTACTAGACCTGTTTAGTATTAAATCAGGTTTAGATGTACACTGTACATGTGTACATGTATATAAAAACAGATCAGAAGTTGGAGTTCTTCTCCAGACTTCTTCACTGGAAAGAATGTTAATGTACAAAATCCTCAAAATCTGTATCATGTCTAAGCGATGATTGTACTGTACACTGCATGTACATTATCAATGCATTAGAAGTGTACTGAGAAAGTAATCTCTTTGTGGATTAGGGTATTAGCCAAAGGGATGCCTTTTTGTCTCCCTTAAAAAAAAATTAACATCAAATTTTATTTGTGTGTCTTTTGTTATCCCTTTTAGAAATATTCACAGCAATTTTATTTTTATTTTGGTGTCGTCTGGTCTTCGTTCTTTAAAACATATTTACAGCAAATTTTGAAGCCTTTTTCAAAATTATGGATGCCCTGATTCTATTTTTATGGCTTTTTTACCAGAAGGTTAAGATTGACACTTTGCAGAAAAAACCCACACTTACTGTGTATTTCACAGGCTTAGCAATGAATTTATGCCTGAGTGATACTTCACAGAGTCATTGCCTCCGTTGCCCCTGGTCAGTGCCTTGGTGCCTCTTGAATTTGTCCAACATTGACTAAAGTTTACAATTTCTAAAGACCTGTCATTTACAAAGGAGTTTTGTGCCCTTGCCCTTTCAAAAACAAAGCATCAAGCCTGGTACTGGACAATTTCAAGGGGCGCCAAAGTTGACAAGGGGCATGGAGGCAATTGAAATTATACATGTAGCAGGGCTGCAATTGCCTCCAATAGTAGGCCTAAATTGGGCTCTGACATCTGGATGGTCCTGTAGAATAATCACATTTTCTCCACATGGTGTCCAATGTGCAATGAAGAGCAACGAACGACATTACAATGTCTTAGAACATAATACACAATGCAATACGAAATTACATCATCATAAAAATGCATGTTCTATGAATTCATCCCTCCTGTCTCTCTCACAGACGGAGCTTGACTGCGGAGCAATCATCTGCTCCATGAGTATGACTCAGACTCTGTGGGCCGATAATGAATGCAGCCAAACAGAAACTCCTTGAGGAATACAAACAGGGATGTGTTTTATGAGTGTCACCTTTGTTTCTATTGCACCTTCATACTTGGTGTTTATGTTTTAAATATAGATGAAGGGTGGGTGGGGGGGGTCTGACAGAGAGCGAAGGGGTGAGGATACGCTGGCTTTAATTACATGTAGCATGGAAAGGGCAATGTGCGGGCTTTCTCGCAACATTGTCGTCTGACGGAAAACAAAATTAACTGGAGACCTTGATTCTAGGTGTTTGTATTTTAATTATTAATGAGGAAGTTATTGGAAAATTGAAAGGGTGATCAGTAATGTTTCAGGGATGAGAAATTTCAGACTTTTATTTTAGTTCAGATTTTAATTATTATTTTGTATGTCTACCTGGTGGAAAAAACAGCTGTTATTTTCTCTAGATGGGAAGAAATCCTGATTAGTCTGCAGCATTCTCCCTTAACAGTGGTTCTCTGGCCAAATGCCGCCAAATACATTGTATACCTACATGTAATAACCATTCAAAAATCACTCCTCGTGATTTGGCTGGCTACATGTAGTTCAGTGTTGAAAAGCATTCCTATTTAATATGAATTATGGAACTTGAACACGGCCTTAGTTTTTATGAAGCAGACTGTTAAATGTGTGCAAAAAGCCATTCTACTTAAAACTTTCCATGATTCCAACTAAAATAAGTTTGACGTCGGAAATTAAATGACTCCTTTATCCCTAATGAGATTGCCATTGGACCCTACTCTTTAATGAGTTCACAGTATCTACTCCATTAGAAATTCTGAATCCCACACGCTGTTAAATCCCCCTGATGTTGCACCGACCACCCTTGACTTTGAAGGTGATCGGATAACGTTCATCAGCTGAGATTGAAAGTGTTGTCATCTCCAGGAGCAGAGGAGAGAAAGTGACTGAGAGTAGACATTCTTGTGGTGTTTGAGGATCTTGAGAAGGACTCTTTGGGGAATTTTTGTTGTCATGACTGTGTCATGTCAGATGGGGAAATAGTTGTGGTTGGACACACGTGTTACATGCATGTTGAGTTATTTATGAATTACTTCATCTTTGGACTTTTTCTAATGCAGCAAGAGGAATTACAAACACATACAATGTACAACGTACTCGGGCTCATCGGGGAAAATAGAAGGGGTAGGCCCAGGAAGAGATGAGAAAATGACATTATTGCTAACAGCACCTTCTACCTGGAACGTCAAAGAGCACAGGATAGGCAGGACTGGAGAGTGAAAATTGTTGAGCTAGACGTCCTACGGGATATAGTACACGATAGATGTTGAATAATTCTATCTTTGGCCTATTCACACTGCACAATTTTTACAGGCAACTTTGAGGCAACCAACTGCACTGCAGTAGCACAGGACATTTTCTCAGGGTCTTACCGCCGGTATTCCGTCAAAATTTATGTGATATTCTTGGAGATTGCCTGGAACTGGTTGACTGTAAATTGTTTCAGGAGACGCCATCATTAAATGCCTTTTATTTGATACTTAGATTTCCCGACATATGACAATATAACTTAACTAATTAAGACATCTGAACAGAGACTGACCGAAACAGGTGACAGGATGCAAAAGCTAATTAATAAGATACTTCCTGAAGATTGTTCCTTTGTGTATTGATTAAACACTGAATTAGAAATCTTAAATTGTTGACGTCTTCATCACTTTGATCATTTCCATTTTGTGTCTCTTCCTTGCAGATCAGCAACTCGGAACTATCAAAAAAAGATTTGAGTGATTGTAAATTTCAACAATGGCTGATGATTCGGAGTATTTGAAGCTTCCCATTGATGAGCAGTGTGTTCACAAGGTAAGCAAAAGCCATATTTGAGCTCTTATACCTTGATCTTCTTCTCCAGCATGTCCAGCACTGAGCTGAGGAAAGTGTTCCCAAAAGCTCCTTTGATTCTAGGGTAGGTCTCACCCTTAACACTAGCCAGGCATACATATCTACATTGTCTAGTAAAAACTGCTATTGGCTCTTTAGGCTGCTAAAAACTGCAGCCTACTCGTTTATAATGCTCATATTTCTTCCTTTAACAATGTGTTAGTTTGTTTTTGAATGTGTGAATGTAACTTCATTTGACCATTAAACTAGATGAGATCTTGTGGTACCATTAATGCTTCAGAAAGATTCATTTATGACAACACATGTTTAAGATCAAGGTTGCTGAAACTTCCTGGAGCAAGTACATGTATAATGCACAATTGACTAGTCCAGTGGGCTACTTTACAAAAAGCTTTTGCGCAAAGCCTGCAAGGAATGCCATCACTTTTATTGACCTCCCGCCCCTGGAAAGGGGGGAAGGGGGGGGGGGCACTGAAAAGAGCCCATTTATTTATTCTATCTTTGATGTGTTTTGCAATTTTTTATTTTGTTTTCTCTATTCCAGGTATGGAAAGCCAGGTTACATGGTTACGAAGAAGCCGTTAAGATCTTCGGCCGCATCACAGAAGAAAAAAGTCCCGAATTCTCAAAGTACGCCGGCCTCCTAAAGAAGTTTGTGACAGACTCTAACGCCGTCGCTCAAGAGAAGGGGCTGGATGCAGTCAAAGCCTTCATTGAAAATGCCGCCCTAGCACCAAGGTACAGAAAGAGAAATACTGTCATTCTGTCCGTTGTTCTTGCATTGATATTTTTCTCAGCACTCATTCGTTAGAAGACTGTGGTCATACTGCCACCACGGCCCAATTTCATAGAGATGCTGAAGCACAAATGTTTACTTAGCACAACAATATTATGCTTACCGGAATAAGTTTACCAACCAAAATATAATGTCACTTGTACCATCTGTGACTGTTATCCTACTCATTTCTGCTAAGCAGAAAAATGTTAAGCAATGTTTGCTGCTTATGCAGCTCAATGAAATCGGGCCCTGCCACCATATTAAAAAGATCATCATGGTAATTGTTATTTTCCAGGACTTGCGGTGAAGTAGTATCAGCCATAGTGCTGAAGTGTCTGAACTCACCACGGACGAAGACAAAAGAAAAAGCCAGTGAGATCATCATGCTGTATATCGAACTGGAGAAGCAAGAAGTCGTCTTGGTTTGTCCACTTTTTACAATTTTGTCTCAACTTTCTCTTTCAACTTCTTCTTTAGACCATGTGACCTGTGACATCACATGTTTACCTGTTTACAAAAGAGCCACAGAGCCTGGACTTAATGCAGGCTTGATTTGTATACAGCCCAGTGGAAGAACACCTCAAACCTTATATGTTATGGTTGTTGCACTGTCGGATTTGTATCAACTCAAAACTTGTTCAGGTGTTATTTTTATAATTCTTGAATTTATTTGGAAATTATGGCACAACAAACAAAAACTCCCATATGACCAATGTAGCATCTTGCCTGCCTGAAAGGCCCTGGAATGTACAAGACCACTCAATTTGTAAGCAAAGGTTATACGGTCTTAAAAATTCTTCACATTTTAAGTCCGAAACTTTATTTAATCTGGTTTTTAATTTCATCTCAAATCTTCTTTAACAGGAGGAACTACTTAAAGGTTTCACAAACAAACAACCCAAGATTGTCACTGCCTGCTGCAGGCTCATCCGCGAGGCCATCCGAGATTTCGGGTCAAAGGTCATACAGCTGAAGCCTGTTGTCAGGTCCTTTGGCAAGCTCCTGGAGCACAGTGATAAGAATGTTCGGGAGGAAGCTAAGCTGTTAGCCGTTGAGCTATACAGGTGGATCAATAATGCTCTAAAGCCCAGCTTGTCTAACATCAAGCCGGTACAGGTAGGTTCAATTCCTGCAGCAATAAGAAATTTCAGACTTCTAGCTTTCAAAAAAATAAATAGTTAATGGTGTGTCGTTTCGACCCTAGCAGAGTTGTTCTTAAAGGCTAAATGACAACACAACACACACAAACAGGTATACTGGTGTAACAGAAGCAGTCAAGTGGAAAGAAATGGAAAGAGAGAGAGGCCGAAAGCACAACAACAAAGCAAAGGAAGAACTTTGATCGGAAGTCAGACCTTTTTATATCAATTGTACTGGTATGAACTTTATAATCAGTGAGCTTTCAGATGGAAACTTAGCTCTGGAGGATTGGTACTGGTATGAACTTTATAATCAGTGAGCTTTCAGATGGAAACTTAGCTCTGGAGGATTGGTACTGGTATGAACTTCATAATCAGTGAGCTTTCAGATGGAAACTTAGCTCTGGAGGATTGGTACTGGTATGAACTTTATAATCAGAGAGCTTTCAGATGGAAATTTAGCTCTGTGAGGATTGGTACTGGTATGAACTTTATAATCAGTGAGCTTTCAGATGGAAACTTAGCTCTAGAGAATTGGTACTGGTATGAACTTTATAATCAGTGAGCTTTCAGATGGAAACCTAGCTCTGGAGGATTGGTACTGGTATGAACTTTATAATCAGAGAGCTTTGATTGATTGATTGATTGAATTTATTCGGATAAAAAATACAGCAAGAACATACCCAAAAAACATACATGTACATAACAACAGGAGAAAAGACAATGAAACAAGATAGAAATACTGCATAAAATTATCCAAGGATAGCCCCAAAAAGCCAATAACTTAGACTTATTTCCATTGGGGTCCTTACAAAAAACAGACGAACCTAGTCAAGAGCAAAAAGATGATTCAAGGAAAAACAAAGCAAGAGAACACATGAAAAATAAATAGAAAAATAGGAAAAACAAATATTTTAAATTAAAAATTAAATTAAATTAAATAAAATTAAATCAATAAATAATATAAAAAATTGAAACCAAAAAGGAACCCAAGCTATGCTTCCTTAGAGGTGGCTTTTGTGGCAAGGTGGCATTTGACTAGTTTTTTAAATTGTTGCAGGCTAGTAGAAATTTTAATATTAGCAGGTAAATTGTTCCATTCTCTTATGGCGGTAGCAAAAAAAGTATTATTAATTGAGCTGGATGAGATTGGGACTATAAAATTCAGATCACTGGTCCTAGTGTTGTGCTGGTGAAAATCAGAAACCTTAATAAAGTTTCAGATGGAAACCTAGCTCTGGAGGATTGGTACTGGTATGAACTTTATAATCAGTGAGCTTTCAGATGGAAACTTGGCTCTGGAGGATTGGTACTGGTATGAACTTTATAATCAGTGAGCTTTCAGATGGAAACCTAGCTCTGGAGGATTGGTACTGGTATGAACTTTATAATCAGTGAGCTTTCAGATGGAAACTTAGCTCTAGAGGATTGGTACTGGTATGAACTTTATAATCAGTGAGCTTTCAGATGGAAACTTAGCTCTGGAGGATTGGTACTGGTATGAACTTTATAATCAGTGAGCTTTCAGATGGAAACTTAGCTCTGGAGTATTGGTACTGGTATGAACTTTATAATCAGTGAGCTTTCAGATGGAAACTTAGCTCTGGAGTATTGGTACTGGTATGAACTTTATAATCAGTGAGCTTTCAGATGGAAACTTAGCTCTGGAGAATTGGTACTGGTATGAACTTTATAATCAGTGAGCTTTCAGATGGAAACTTAGCTCTGGAGTATTGGTACTGGTATGAACTTTATAATCAGTGAGCTTTCAGATGGAAACTTAGCTCTAGAGAATTGGTACTCTGAGAATGAAAATAATCAATTTTTCATTCATAACCGATATTGCCTATCCCATATTTCTTATGTATCCAACAGATGAAAGAACTAGAAGAGGAGTTTGAGAAGCTGCCAAGCAAACCTCCCAAACAAACTCGCTTCCTCAAGTCACAGCAAGACCTCAAGGCTGCTGCAGAAGCAAAAGGAGATGAAGAAGAGGATGAAGATGGTAGGCTTGGGGGTCAGACTCGTAAAATTCAATCTTGACCGATAGATGATCGATGATTTTATACCATCAGCAAGCAAACTCATAACATTAATATAATCAATATATTGGTTGATCACTGATAGATTTCAAGAATTTTATTAAATTGGCAATGAAACCAATAACATCAATATAATCAATAATATTGATTGATTACTTATAGATGACGATGAAGTAGATGCTGGGCCAGCCATTGACCCGTTTGAACTCTTAGAGGCAGTTGACATCATCAGTAAGATACACAAAGACTTCTACGACAACATGGTAATTGACATTAATGCCATTCTTATTAACTGAAACTCAAAACTGGGGAGATTTCAGCTAAAAAGGGTTTATTGTTAATAAATACTCATGCTGAAAGGTGGCAATAGGGTGCTCAAGGCACTTTAACAAAGAGAAAAACTTATAAAGCAAGTTTTGAAGTTGTAGAATTATGATACCGAAAAATTGAACATCTTATAAGGGTTTACAAGGTTCTGCATTGCATTCAGCAGCCACTGCTAGAAACACCGGGGTAAACCCCCTTCTCTTGGCAATAAGTGTAACGGGTTTCTCTTCTGTGCACAACGCACGATACCTACTGCTTTACATTCCATCCGAAGGGTGAAGCAGCTTTAACTGTTAAGTGTTTTGCTTAAGGACACAAGCGTCCAGACCAAACCCACACCCTGCTGATCAGAAACACCAGAGCTTGGGCCAGGTGTGCTAAACGGCAAACAAAATCTGATCATGAAAACACTTTCATAGTTAACAATTCTGTCTGCACAGTTTGGAAAGGAACCAGTCTATATCTTGATGATTTTCTCAATGGTTTCTTCGTCATCTTTTTATAGGACGAGAAGAAGTGGCAGACTCGTAAAGAGGCCCTGGATGGTCTCTTTCCCCTCGTATCCAATCCTAAGATAGAACCCGGTGACTTTGCCGACCTCATACGCATCTTAAAAAGGGTAAGTAAAGTGAGTTTTAGGCACTCATCTCCATCTTAAAGATCGAGTGATTTTGCCGACCTCATGCATCTTAAAAAGGGTAAGTGGGATGTCAGCCCCTTGACAATGGCACATATTACCATGAGAGTGATTATTGTTTACCAAGGTTTGGCCTTGACCTATTCAGTGAATAGCCAGCAGGACCAGTCAGCTTGTCGTTTCACTGGTCCCCAAGCTTTGTCACTGGTCCATATTTAGGGGTTGTCTTTCTACATTGTTATTAGCATGACACTATGTAATTGAAGCAATATGAACAATCAATGGTTTATGTGTGGCAGTGGCAAGCAATCAACTAGCCTGTCGGACTATTCTGACTGGTATTTGGCCAGTGGACCACTGTTAAGGGAGAACACGTTTACACAGTGCTAACCTTCCACACGGTTCTAAGAACAGTAGATTTACCGTTTCAGTCTGCTGCTAACAAGGTGCCATCTAAATCTCTGATTACACAGGGACTTAAGAATGACACCATTTTCTTCCTTTCCACAGACCATCGCTAAGGACACTAATGTTATGATTGTTGCACTCGCCGTGAAGTGCCTGACTGGCCTAGCCAATGGAATAAGGAAAAAGTTTTCACCGTATGCTGTGCTTGTGAGTGTCAAATGTCAATTAATTATCAATATATCTGCCATTAAGCTTAATTGTAATAATCGCAAATTTTACAGAGGTTTCTGAAACTGATATGTAAATAATTCTGCAAGAATGAATTTGTAAACCTAAATTCCAGCAAAATTTAATTTTTGTTGTGAATGGAAAACAGCATTTTATTTCACTACGAGTGAGAGTGGATGTTCTTCTTTAACTTCTCAGAAAGATGTTTTGTTCAGAAATTTGATTGTGGCTTTTTGAGGTGTTTATTTTATTGTGGAGATTTTATTGAAAAAATGAAGGAAAAAACAAATTCTCTTCATCATCAGTGTATATCAACTATCCTGGATAAGTTCAAAGAGAAGAAGATTGCTGTAGTGACTGCACTGAGAGAAGCCTCTGATGCCATATTCCCATCGGTGAGTGGTTTTAATGTTTTCTTGATTGAACCGATTCCAACTGGTTGGAGGTGAATTGAACTGGCTCAGATTGAGGATTTTCTGGATTGAGCTGGTGCCAACTGGTTGTAAGTGTATCAAACTGGCTCTGACCAGCTTCATGCTTGCCATGAGGGAAAGAGTATTTTCTGATGGAGATGGTTATAACTGGTTCTCAGTTGATTTATCTGGTTAGGAAAGTTTTTGACTTACCATAGAGTAAATAGTGCTTTCTAAATTGAACTGGTTCTAACTGGTTCTTAGTTAATACTGGATCTGACTAGCTAGAAGTTGTTTGCTCTAGTTTTGTTGGGTTTGAAGCTTACCATAGTCGACACAGCATCTAGAGAAGCCCTTTGATGCCGTATACCCCATTGCAGGTATTTTGGTATTTTCTTGTTTCAACTGGTTCAGACTAGCTATGACCAGTTTGAATTCTATTGTGTAAGTCATTGAAAAAAGTGTAAAACTGGATTTCCTACAGTGTAGTTTAAACCGGTTCTAACAAATTTCATTGCATTTCTTTTCCACTATTCAGACATCTCTTCAGAACATCCTTGAAGACGTCTTGGCAGCGTTGGAGAACAAGAATCCCTCCATTCGTGCAGAAACTACCCTCTTCCTAAGTAGAGCATTCCGTATTTGCACCGTCACGATGCTTCCAAAAGCTGTCCTTAAGCCCCTGGTTATTCTCCTAGTAAAGGTAAGTATCTGAGAACAGTGAACATTTTATAATTTCCATATTTTTTTCAAATAACTGCATCAATAAACATTTGAAGAAATAATTGCCTTCAAATTGTTCAGAATTGCCTCTGACACTTTTTTATTCCTTTCTCTTGCCGTCTGACAGAAACTATCAGACACCTTCCCAGAAGTCAGAGAAGGAGCGTCACTTGCCTTGGCCACGGCGCAGAAAGTAGTCGGAGAGAAACCGATGACGCCGTTCTTGAGCGACGTGGAAAAGATCAAACTAGACAGGGTATGAAATTTGATGTTCAATCTGATTAATTGATCTTTTAAAAAAAATAAAAAATTATCTTGGAATTAAAGCAAGTCAAAATTTGCATAAACATTTTAAAATCTCTGTTTCTTAAAGGAAAGCATGACAATTTAAAAAAAAAGTGCTTCACATTTTTTCCCCCAGTGATGTCCCTTTTGAAAAAAAAGCGGTTAAAAAAGAAAAATCCCAGAGAACAGAAAAACCAAGGAAGTTTTGTGGCACAATTTTATACTGAGATAGTTCTGCTCCTGTAGATAATCTTTATTACTTTGTCTTCTATCCATCAAAGATCGCTGAGTGTGCGGAGAAGGTAGAGTTAGACAACGGCACCACCGCTAAGAAATCCAGGAAGCCAAAAGCAGAAGAGAAGAAACCTGAAGTTAAAGCTCCACCCGCTAAGGCCGCTCCTAAGAAAGCCAGTGCTAGACCAAAGTCAGCTGGTGCAAAGGTGAGAAGTAATTTCCATCTGATTTCAATATTCCTTTTACTTGTTTTCATTTCATTTCATTGATTAATTCTGGTTGTGAGGCCAAGGAATCTCAGAAAAACTTGATCACTATACTAGCCAAGAACCCCATGGAGAGAAGACAAGGAAGGAAGTTTCAGTTTTAGATGTGGGAAGAAAACCCCAGACAATTATTTCAAGGAAAACGCATGCATTCAGGTATGGACTGAAAACCCAATCCACAAAGTGCCCCCTTGGCGGGTTTCGAACTGGGGTCCAAAAGGTGGCAGGCGAGGAAAACAATCAGGTAGGGACTGAAAACCCAATCCACATAGAACCTGGCAGGATTCAAACCGGGGGTCCCAGAGGTAGAAGCCAATCCGACTGCCCTTTCTGGCTTTGATTACTCCCGATGCTTTAACCATCCTGATATTTTTTATTGTACTTTAGGCCGGAGCCTCCAAGGCAGCTTCCAAGAAGACGAGTAAAAAGAAATCTTCAGCTGCAGACAGCGCTGAAGACATGAAGTCAGAACCGTTACTCTCAGTAAGTGTGGTTTCTTTGGGGTCTACAGGGTCAAATTCAGTTTTGAGATCCTTTCATTCTCTAATTGACCCTGTACAATGCGGAGTGCACTTCCTCATAATGCACGTCTACCATTCTCACCATTTTAGGGGTCAATTGTTTTGTTTACATTTTGACTTTTAAAATGGCGGACAGAATAGGGGTGTGTATTAAGTGCGCTGCGCCTTGTGCAAGGGGTCTGTAGATAGAGTCATGGGATAAGCTGAGTCTAGACTAAGAAGAAATCCAAACTTGAAAGCCATTTTCAGCAATTTTCATATTGTATTGTGGAAATCTCATCCCTGAAAACATTTTTCAAGTGTAGTTCAATGAGAAACACATGAATTAATTCAATAAATGTTTACCTTCACACTGAAATAAGTGTGAAGGTAAACATTGAAAGTATGGCCTGGTTTTGTAGTTGATTGATTTCTGTTTACACACAGGATGAAGAGGTGGTTGAGAAAGTATGGCCTGGTTTTGTAGTTGATTGATTTCTGTTTACACACAGGATGAAGAGGTGGTTGAGAAAGTATGGCCTGGTTTTGTAGTTGATTGATTTCTGTTTACACACAGGATGAAGAGGTGGTTGAGAAAGTATGGCCTGGTTTTGTAGTTGATTGATTTCTGTTTACACACAGGATGAAGAGGTAGTTGAGAAGGCTTCAGCAGCGTTGTCTGCAGCTATAATCCAGCAGCTAGAAAGTAGTAACTGGAAGGAACGGTTAGCTGCCATGGAGGAATTCAAAACGGTAAGTTCAGAATGTGAACAACTAATAGATCATTTCATTGCCGAGTATCCACGAACATGAGCAAGGTGTCCTGAGGCTATTTATTCAATTGGCTACACAATTCTACCAAAAATTGAATGTAATATGTAACTGGCATTTGAAGCCAGTGGCTGCAAAGGGATTATTTTGAAGGCCAAGTCATAGGAGTGTGGGTTCGAATCCTGGCTGTGACACTTGTATTTTTGAGACACTATAATTACTTCTCATCACCATGTAGTAAATGGTTACCTGCGAGGGTAGAGATTGTTGATGTGAATGATTTGCAGCCTGTGCGCCAATTTGATTGTTTCTTCTTCTGTCGCTTAGATTGAATGTAAATGTTCTTGGCTCTTTTAAATAAGTGATTAAGTTCGCTTTTGGGCTATTCCTAGGCTGCTGTTTGTTTTTGTATTTGTACATATCCCCCTGTTTTTCCTATTTCGTCTGACTGTTTTTTCTCAATCTTCTGTTTATTGTATTATTTTTTTGTTTTTTTAAAGCCTGAATGAATTAATAAATAAAAAAATAAATATATTTTTATTTTATTTTTATTATATTTATTTATATTATTTATATTATTTTTCCTTTTAGAAAGTACATAACATGGACAAGAACGATGTCAACACGCAAGTCTTCGTTAGAATCTTGGCCAAAAAGCCCGGTTGGAAAGAAGCCAATTTTCAGGTAAAACAATTTCTAATTAAATTCAGGGCCCAAGTACTTGGAGCTTCTCAGCTAAATTATGTAGACAATTTCTGCTTAGGGATAAGTAAGAAAGGAACCAGTCGGAATCAATTGCATGCTACATAGTTATTTGGCTGGTAACCTTTCTTTCTTTTTGTACGAAAAAAAAACTGTCTTACTGGACAATGTTTTGAGTATTTGAAACCTTCACATTATATTATGTTTTCTTGTTATAAATATTTAAATACTTTTTCTTGTTATTTTTAAACATCAGGTTTTAAACGCTAAGGTAACGATGGTTGGTGTACTAGCTGAAAAGGCAAACTTTTCGCGGCAGACAGCCAGCTTCGTCATCTCCGGCCTCGTTGACAAGATTGGAGACATCAAGTCAGGGGCAAAGGTCAAGGAGTCCTTAACCGCTGTTGCTGAGGCAACACAATTAGGATACATCAGTGACGAGGTACAAACAAATTATTTGATTGCTATCTTGTTGGTCCCAAAACTGCAAAGCATTGGCCCTTTCATAGTAAAACGTTTTACCAACTTGAACATTTACCTACTAAGGCATAGAAACAGGGAACCAGCCTTGTCCAGTGTTCATTGTAATAAATTTTAGCTGGTTATCATATTGTATAAAGCAACCTTGTGAAGTGGTTAGACTGTAGGACTTGCTATTACAAGTTTGTGGGTTCGAATCTGGCCAAGCTTACTGCTGGTTTCACAATGACTGAAATACTAACATTGTCATCTAGTTACTGAATCACAATTGATTGATTTGTGCAATTCATAATAACCACTGTTTGTATTGAGTGAGATTGGCTGTTGCCAGCTTGGTGTTTATATCCCCTTGTGGGAGCTTTGCCGAGTTCCCTTGTTTGGAAGATCATTTAAGCAAACTTTCCTGTGCTGGGCCCGTTTAATTGCTAATATCTATGAGCTATAGGCAAGCCTGGAAAGTATAACAATTTAATTTAACTTTAGTATAAGCATGTTGTTAAATTTAGCCTTTGTCTCTCTCTAGATTGTGAGATATGCATTCACTGAACAGAAGAACCCCAAAAACCAGGCTGAGACACTCAACTGGCTCGCCCAAGCTATCCAAGAATTTGGCTTCACTACGTAAGTTTAAGATTTAAAAAAACAAAAATGTTGCCTTTCTAAACAGGACCGTTTATTTGTGCACAGGGACTTTTAAAACTTGCAATTGACTGATTTAATTTTTATTTAATTTTAAATTTTTTCACTGAGATATGATCAAAGCAGGAATTATGAACTTTCAGCCTTAAACTATGTGGGCAAGAACGCTCTCAATAGATATGATACGGAGGGAAGGCGCACGCGCACAGTAAATGACTGAAAGTTCATCCAACTTTTTGATAAATGAATAAATTTTGCACAAGGCAGAAATAAAACGTCTGTTGAGAAAATTTCTATTAGAAAAAAATTATTTATTTGTGTATTTTTTCTTGTTTTGTCGAAATGAATAAATTTAGCACAAATCAGAAATAATACATCTGTGAAGAAAATTTATATCAGAAAAAAATTAATTATTTGTGTATTTTTCCCCCCAGACTGAATGTCAAACCGCTAATCCCATTCATCAAGATGGCTCTAGCTGCTGTCAACCCCCAGGTTCGGTCTGGTGCAATCTCACTTATGGGTGTCATGTACATGTACATGGGTGGGGTACTACGCTCGCTGTTTGAAAGCGAGAAGGCTGCTCTGCTGGCCCAGATAGACACTGAGTTTGAAAAGGTAAGATACACTTTTTTGGAATGTTCAAGGTCTAGTTCCAAACCAACAAATTTCCATATTGCAAGATCTTTGTTTCAATTTTTTGTTCAACTAAAAACATTACAGAATATATCTCAACAGCAGTACAAAGAAAGAGTTGTAAAAAGGTATTATACAGGAGTGTTCTCGGCATGTGTCCTTAAGTACTCTGCTATATGGCAGTGAATCCTGGCCATCCTATTTGAAGCAAGAGAAGCGACTTCATCCCTTCATCTTCGCTATCCTTGTCGTTGCTCAAAGACGAGAAGAAAGCAAAGATGAAGGGATTGAAGTCGCTTCTCTTGCTTCAAATAGGATGGTCAGGATTCGCTGCCGTACAGCAGAGTACTAAGGGCACGTGCCAAGTACACATGGACTTTTGTGTTGATGGTAAGCTTAACAAACGCTCTTATCTAATTTGAGTCTTGAGAGCCAAGACTATGGAAAAATTACCTCTTTCTCTAAAACTACATTGCTTCAAAGGAGCATCAACAGCTCTCAAGTGCTCTTCACCAAGTAAGTTTTATGGTAATTGGTGGAGAAATTACCAAAAGTAAACCCTTTAAGGGAGAATGCTGAAGTATAATACCTTTTAAATGTTGATTCTTTTTATTTAGGTTGGAACCAACAAACCTCCAGCCCCCTTCAGGGGATTAAAATCCAAGGTTCCTGGAGCAGTTGCAGGAGATGAAGATGATGATGAAGATGAAGATGAACAGGCAGAAGAAGATGGAGGAGGAGGAGGAGCAGGGATGAACCTCGCCGACTTGGTCCCACGAACGGACATATCAGGGAAGATCACACCTGGTCTCATCGAGGAGCTCTCAGATCAAAAGTGGAAGATCAGAGGAGAGGCTCTAGATAAGGTACGCGATATTTGATTGGTCACTATTTTAGGTCCTTGTGGGGTTGTCAGTATTCTGGCCAATCAAATTTTGTTTTAGATAATTTTTTGTTTGTTTAATCACACATGGCTTTATTCTTAATCAAGTCTTGTATCAGTTGGTTTGAAACAAATTTCTACCTTTTCCAAAAATGTTTGGAAAATATTTTGAGTAATAAACTAAAGGAAACTGACAAGGTAAAGTTTTTTGTTTTTTGGGGCGGGAGGTCTCAGGTTCAAGTATTGCTTTAGTCAATATTTCTTTGTTTAACCCCAAAATATTGAAAAATATTTTTTACAAATTATTTTTGACAGGTCACAGCAATTTTAAAAGAAGCCGGACACATTACACCAAATCTCGGGGAGCTTGGTGCGGCGCTGAAGGCAAGGCTAGGAGACTCCAATAAATTATTGGTGAGTGTTTAAAAAAAAAGAGGTTGGTCCAATGGGTTGTAGTCTGGTCGCTTCGACGATGAGGAAGATGCTGACAATCAGGCCGGCAATCATCTCAACGTATCTGGTTGGTCCCTGACGATTCACGTTTCGAAAATTTTGTGCATGCACACATGCGGGCGCTAGTGCAAAAACTTGTCCTGTCGGCGAGTGATGTACAAATTTCTGACTTTTTAATTTTGTCATAATCTCATCTCTGGTCTTGCTTGGCGTGAGTTTTCTTCGTAACTTCATCATGATACTTGAGATCTTTGTACTCCAGTTCCTTCTTGGTCTTCTGAAGGCAAGGCCCGGCAATCTTCTCAACGTACCTGGTCCCTGACGATTCACCGGATCGTGATTTCTTAGGGAGGGTGACATCGTTCGTGTTACGCTCCTTCAGAGGGGAGGCAGACATCGTTCGTGTTACGCTCCTTCAGAGGGGAGGCAGACACCGACTCGTTCCTCTGTGGTGCCCTCTTGAGATGACTGGCCAAGGAGCGTGCCTTTTCCTTCCAGTATCTTGTGTCTTGCTCGGCGTGAGTTTTCTTCGTAACTTCATCATGATACTTGAGATCAATTATTCCGTATTTTGGAATTCAAGTAGCAATGTGTTTCAGTTTAGAATCTGTACAGTATGTTCATGTCGTATAGTAGCTTCACTGCCAGTTGTCCAAACTTTATGTTTCACACTTCAGAATCCGTATATGTACGTGTCGTTTCGCCGGTATTGTTGTTTAGACGGTGGGTTTGGTCGGCTCAGTGGGCTCATCAACGGGCTGTGAGGAGCCAACGCTGTGGTGCGGGGTTTCGGTGCCGGTCAAGTTTCTTGAACAGCTCAGAGAGGTTGAAATATTGGTTGAAGAACTGGGGGTAGTTGTTGGTGCGTTCTTCAAACCGGATCTTCCACCATTGTGACCCCTCTGACTTGAAACATCTTACACTTGACACGGCTGTTCTGATATACTTGTATCCAAAGCTGGTAGTTTATTTTACAGTAAGATCTGTTGACGAAGATAAACGTGCTGCACTAGGTCTTCGTCTAAGGATATTATGAACGTGTAACAATAATAATTATAAAAGTTACATGAATACTAATAATTGAACAAGAAACTCTCTCTGCGGTTCGCGCCATAATCTGGGCGGCGTCCGCCATCTTGAGAATCATCTCGGAAATTATCAATTAACTTAAGCTGGATCCAATGAAGAGATTATTTAATAAATACACTTGTACATGTAAACGAAGGGACTGCCTTGTCCCAAAGGAAATTACAAAAAACGTATACATAACTTGTCTAAAGGACATGAAAATGATCTAAAGCTAACTCTTCGTTTGTCTCCGTTATCCATGGCAAACGAGTCAATAAATCAATGATTAAATTGAAAATATATACAACTTAGACTATGAAGGTAAACGCAATATGATGATTGAACAATATGAATGCAAAAGGTAAGCAATAAGTAAGTTAAAACATAATTACCTGTTGACGAAGAGAAACATGATGCACTTAGGTCTTGGTCTAAGGATATTATGAACAGAAAGCCAGTGAAAATGAAATCACTGAGGGCGCTACTCTGGTAGTATTACTTAACAGATAAAGCTGTCACATTTGTAACTCTTCAATGATATTTCCCATGCCTGTGCCTTCTTCTGACCTCATATGTTTATTTGTTCTCGTTTCTAGCAAACAACTGCTGGCAATTTATGTACAACTGTAGCCACTGCTATGGGGCCACCTGTGAAAGCGTATGTCACTCGTCTGGTACCTGGACTCTTTGTTATTACAGCGGATGTTAAGGTATGTTATCAGATTCAAATATTTCTGTTTTTAAACATTTCTGGATCCTGCTTGTTTTTGCTGAGCAGAAAATGTTTACGTAATATTTTCTGCTCAGGCAGCTCTATAAAATTGGACCCTGATATATCTTAGGTTTGATTTCACAAAGAAATCGGATTGATCGTAACTGCAAATCAATCTTAATTGCTTATAAGCAAAGTGTGAAGTCACAATACAAATCACTATGGCAATACTGACAACTCATCTTAAGATGAATCTTAGTGCTTTGTGAAAACTGCCCCTGGACAACCAAGGACAGAATTTAGTCTCAATTTTCTTGACAATTCACTTACATTTTTAAATTTATTTTCAGCCGAGTGTAAGGGCAGCAGCTATTGCTGGACTGAATGCATTTGAGGAGCAGGTCGGCTTAGCTCCGTTTATTGAGGATGAGATTCTGAGTACTGCATTGGCCGTGGATAAACCAAACCTTAGAATAGAGGTGAGAATATTGTATCTGGGTGAAGTTTCTTGCAGCTGTCTTCAAGAAATTTACACGAAAGTAACGACCCAAAAAGATGCTTTGATATTTTTCTTTTAAACTGTTTTTAGCTGTTGTAATAAACCCCTTGCAATGGCCACCTATGCTGAGGTCGATCAATGGAAACATGTACACGTTTATGTGCCGCACACAACTCTCACAAGGCGCTGTTTCCTTCGTACGTTTGTCCCTCCACTAGTCTATTGGCTTTTTCACTAGTCCGTAATTCAAAAAATAAGGATGCTTTTCAACACTGAGTTTGACTGATGAAAGAAGGTCAGCTTGCCACGTTAGTAAAAACAAAATAATAAAACTATTTTCTTAAACAACAATCGTTCACATATTTTGCATTCTCTAAACAGGTTTTTGGTTGGTTGGCGGAGAAGCTGGCCAAGTACCGGACTCTGCCGTCAGATCTTGCCCTGTCGGTTCCCATCCTATTCGCTGCGTTGGAAGATCGAAACGGTGACGTCAGGAAGCAAGCTCAGGCTGCTCTGCCGCTCTTTATGATGCATCTGGAGTTCAATAAGATGATGAAGATGACAGGGAAACTCAAGGTTGGTTTCATCTCTTTCAGATTTTTAAGAGGAGTCGGAGTGAAGTTTCTTAGTCGGTATGTTGAAGAAAAACTAACCATCTCTTTTTAGAGGCAGTTAAGGTAGGGTCATCATTGGGTTTTTGGCAGCCTAATGTTGATTTATACAGACATCATATTGTTCAATTTTTTGCCTTTAAATCTTCATATTTATCTATTTACAGCCTTCCTCCAAGACGAATGTTTGTGCGATCATGGAGAAGCAGCGTCCCAATATACCAGAGAAACCGGGCAAGCCAGCGAGCTCAGGAAAGACTAGCAAGAAGAAGAAGGTCGTTGAGGAACCGTCTCCAGTCTCTGAGGAGGAACCAGAAAGACCAGCAGCAAAGGGGAAACGACCAAAGAGTGCACCGGCAAAGGTACACAGATGAAGAAAGCAAGACTGAGATTTCTTAAGCACTTGTAGTTTTTTATTCAAATTGTATGTAGTAAGAGATACATGTGTGCTGTCTCGTTTCATTTCCCTTGATGGTGGGGGGGGGGGGGGGGGATGTTGCCAATATTTAAGTTTTAAAGAACTTCTTTCTGCTCCTGGAGAATGTCATTTTAGATTTAATCAGGACATGTAGACTTGGGGAATGTCTCAAGGGCATGTTCTTGGGGCAAAAGGACATTCCTATGGGCACTCTCCAGCAATCCATTGGACTGTCACAATGTTTAAGACCTTGCGATTGTGCTGAAGTACAGGACCAATCCAACACCAGTGAATATGTGCATTAGTATTTGGAACGTTCCAATGGAACATTCTGATGGGCAAACAGATTGGTCTATGAGCATGCGCTGGCAGTATACGATCCAATCAGAATGCTCCTACCACTCCAACTTTTTAGACGCTACCTTAATTTATTTAAATTTTTTAAATATTGTCTTTATTCAAGTTAAAAATTTGCCTCCACCCTTTGACACCTCTTACCATGCTTACAAGAAGCTCTAAGTGTTGAATGTTTTGGGAAAGTAGTTGTTTTAGAAATGAAGTCAGGAGGAAGGTGTCAATGTAGAAAAGGGAATTTATTCTGTGTAATTTGTTGCAGCATGTCAAGTATTCACCATCTTGTGTCGCTAGTTCATGTTTATGTATCGTATCTCCATTGAAATATTACACTGTTTTTTGCAATGTGCTTCCATTTTTCCTTTTCATACTTTGTACCCCACACCCTGTTCAAGTACACTTTAATTGTTCTCTCTTTTTTGAGTTTGTATGTGTTCATCTGATTACCACTCCCCTTCTTCCATAAACCGTGGATGTTTCATTGTTTGTTTGAATGACTTCCCCCCCCCCTCTACATTTATGTTCCTTGGTTCTCCACATAACTCTCCACTTCTCACTCCTCCAACTCTAGAAACGATCTCATTCCCTCCTCTACTCTTATACCTCTTCCAAAACTCAGGAAACACATTCTTGACTTGTTTCTTTAATTTCTCTATGCCTATGTCCAACCCCTTCTATTGTTCACTTTGGTTTTTTGAATCTCCTGTCTCCAACCTCACTCTCCTCCAACCGTCTTCCTCCTCCCTCTGTTCTCTCCACATTTATTCCTCCATCTCTTTCTGATCACATGTTCATTACTCACTTTTATTTCTTGAATCTCCTGCCTCCAACCTCATCTCTCCTGCACCCTCCCCTTGCTTTCTCTACGTCTCCCTCCTCCTCTCCTACCCCTTTGCCTTTGCCCTTCGCCTTTGCCTTTTCGCCTCTACCCCTTTGCCAACCTCCTTCTCTTCCTCATTCTGAATACACATTCATTGTTTCCTTCCGTTTTTCGTACCCGCTTCAGCCTGATTCTAGTTCAGTAAGTAGCTCCGCCTCTTCAGCCAATGAGAACGGGAGCTCCACTACCAGTGCCCCTAGCACTGGAGCAAAGAAATCCAAACAAACCTCGGTTGCCAAGGGAAAGGTAGACCGCCATTTTATTTCCACCTTGGTGGAACACTAATTTCAACAGTTTCTAACCCCAGCATGTTCCATGTTTTTCTTTCATTCCTTTTCAGTTTTTTACTTTTTAATGTACTAACTGCATGCTTTGTATTGAAAAAGTTATACAATCTTTTTCAACTGACTACAAGACTAAAGGAATTGAGTGACTTCGGCTTCGGCCAGGGGTTTTAATCTTTAAACCAGAGCTGCCAACTCTCCCTGATTTTGCAGAAAGTTCACTGAAAATAAACTAATCTTTCCATGTTCTGATGAGCAAATTTGAAAGTCTCGCTGACTGGAAACTTTTTCTTTTTTTATGTTTAATGTAATTCTAAATATCTCCCTGATTGCTGTACAAAATCTTCCTGATTGCAAGATGCAAATGTTGGCAGCTCTGTTGATATGTGGCTTTGGATTTGCTCAAGAACCATGGAAGCAACCGTATCTGAAGCTTGAACCATAGCCAGAACTAGAGCTGGAACTGTAGATAAAGCCATAATTAGAACTAGAGCTGGAACCTCACTCGGATTCAGAAGCAAAGGTTAAGAAACAAGGGTTTTGAAATAAACACTGGGCAGCAAGTCTGAGTAGTGGTTTAAACAATGAGCCAGTTTAACAAGTCCAGCAGCCCACTGTGTTCCTCCTAATGTCAACACAAACACATCAATTCAATTGTTGCAGTATCTACTGCTAAAATATAGGATTCAAACTGCCCTTAGCTCCATGGTCTAGTGGTAAGACATCCGCTCTAGCATAGCAAAGGTTGTGGGTTCAAATCCCCCTTGAGATATATGCCCATGTTTTTTGTGTGGTTTTTTTTTTCACTGGACTCACGGGGAAAGTACTAAGTATACAGTGCTTAATAAACATTGGTGAAGGGCAAAATGGTAAACAGAACACAATTATGTAAATTCTCATTTAGTTTAATTCTTAATCGGTGGAATAATCTTGGGACATGGATAATCATAATAACTTGATATTTGAAGATCATTCATTTAACATACCTAACAATAATTTTATTTCTAACATTTTCCACATGCTGGTTTAGAAATTATAGAACTTGTATCCAAATATTGAGATGGAGAAGCGTTCAGTAGTAACAGATAACCAGCTACAGTGCCCATATTTAGCTACTACTAGTATTTAGCTGGCAACCATTAAGTACTTTATTTTGTTATTTTGCCAAAAGCAGGCATGATATTCTTCCTACTGATACCAGTTATTTTTTTGCCCGTGGGAAAAATCATAAATTTATTGTTTCAATAGCCTTAAAAAGTTTATTAAAGCCTACACCATGTGTACATGTAGGTTAGCCCTTGTACTTGATAAAATGTTCCTACTTTTTTCCAAGGACCAAATATCATGCTTGCGAAAGAAAAATCTGTGAATTTTGCAAATTTTTGTCTTGTTCTTGGAGGCTTACATAGTTACTTTTCCTTGTTGCAGACCAGCAAGTCAAGCAAGAAAGGAAAGGGAGATGAGGAGGATTTTGGCCCTCCGCTTATTATGAACAACGGTAAAGACAAACGCTTCAAGGACGAACAGGAACTCAAGGTAAATATGATTCTTAAACTCTGACCATCGGTCAGAATTCACTGACCATCGGTCAGAATTCACTGACCATCGGTCAGAATTCACTGAGCATCGGTCAGAATTCACTGAGCATCGGTCAGAATTCACTGACCATCGGTCAGAATTCACTGACCATCGGTCAGAATTCACTGACCATCGGTCAGAATTCACTGACCCATCGGTCAGAATTCACTGACCCATCGGTCAGAATTCACTGACCATCGGTCAGAATTCACTGACCATCGGTCAGAATTCACTGACCATCGGTCAGAATTCACTGACCATCGGTCAGAATTCACTGACCATTGGTCAGAATTCACTGAGCATCGGTCAGAATTCACTGACCATCGGTCAGAATTCACTGACCATCGGTCAGAATTCACTGACCATTGGTCAGAATTCACTGAGCATCGGTCAGAATTCACTGACCATTGGTCAGAATTCACTGACCATTGGTCAGAATTCACTGACCATTGGTCAGAATTCACTGACCATCGGTCAGAATTCACTGACCATCGGTCAGAATTCACTGACCATCGGTCAGAATTCACTGACCATTGTGAGAACAAATTACTGAAAGAAGGATTTTCTCTAATTACTTGGTAGGCCGGGAATTTCATTTTGAAGAGGTCATTTGGAAAGGGAATGTTCCATTGGAAAGTCATAAAGTTGATTAGAATTTTGTTAAGTAACATCAAGGCTAGACAAGGGCCACAGCGGCCATGCCATCCAGGAAAGCCCAGTTCTGCTTCATAGATGAATCTACCCAAGTTCTATTTGGGGTTGAAAGGTTACTTAAAAGAATATAATGTAAGTATTGCAAATTTGTATTTATTGTTTTGGGGTGTCTTTTTAAAAAGGTTTTGAAGTGGAATTTCACAACGCCAAGAATAGAGTACATTGATCAGCTGAAGGATCAGATGCAGCCATGTGTCAGTAAGGCCATACTGACCAGTCTCTTCCATGCTGACTTTAAATATCATATACAAGCACTCACCACCTTCACAGAGGTAAGAACACCCCTCTAATAACAGAATGGTTTGATCTTGGGTTATTGCTTTGATGATGGAGAGGGGTATTCCACATTAGGAGAAGGGGTAGTCACAGTTGGTGCTACTTGATGTACGCATGAGTGAGTCTTTAAAGTAAAAGGGGCTTCATCATTAAGAGGGTCATTCCATAAAATATAAAGGGGTTTGTATTCTCAAATGGATCATTTATATGCAGGAATTTTCATAATCAATTAAGGTACTGCCCTACCCCCCCCTACATGTACCACCACAGAAGTCAAAATATTCCTCAAAGTAAAACAACAAGATGTCAGAGCTCTGTCTTGTTTCACAAATCGCATGAAGAATAAACTAGGGCTAAATACAAAAATATATATATACATTTTATATATACATTTTATATATATATTTTTATATTTATTTATTAATTTTGTTTAACCTTCAGAATCTTGACACCTACAAAGATGCAACGATGGCATCCCTGGACGTTCTCCTCAAGTATCTAACCATTCGATTCTTTGACACCAACACCACTGTCATCATGAAGACGCTACAATACCTCAAGGCAGTCTTCACCGTCATGGCAGATGATGATCTGAGTCTACGAGAACATGAAGCGTCTAGTTTTATTCCTTATCTCATCCTAAAGGTAAGAAACAAATATTTGACATTGTCGACCCATTTCCAAGGTCACCTCCAGTATGTTAACCTTTCAGACTCCACACCCCAGTTTGAGACCAAGAACACTGCTACTTATTCCAAAACAGGAGTGGGATTAGGGTTGCAGAGATTGGACTCCATGCTGAGCAGCTGCCAACTCTCCCTGATTCTGCAGAAAGTTCCTTGAAAATAAACCAATCTTTCCATGTTCTGATGAACAAATTTGAAAATCTCCCTGGCTATAAAAACTTTGTCCCTATTATTGAATGTAAGCACCTTCCTGATTGTTGTACAAAATCTTCCTGATTACTAGATGCAAATGTTGGCAGTTCTGCGTTATTAACTTCACTGCCGTGGAGTGAGTTCTTAATCGGTCTTAACATTTCGACTAGCCTGAAGTAACGCTTAGGTTGAATTCAGTCAATTTAGCTTGAAATCTGGCTTTAACAAGTTTGAACAAAATATCAAGATTGCAATGGCATCTTAATAATAATAATAATAATAACCAGTTCTTATATAGCGCATTTCACAATAACGTCTCAATGCGCTTTACATTAGTGCCCTGGTCATTGGGCCAATAACATTCCTTTTTAATCTTTCTCAGCTCCCTGGGGAGTATACAGCCTGTGCTGCAATATATGCGCTACTAGGCTAAATCAATCACAAGAACCATCTCTGCCCTCACAGGTACCCATTTCACCCCTGGGTGGAGAGAAGCAATTATAGTTAAGTGTCTTGCTCAGGGACACAAGTGTCACGATCTTGTCTTTGATCAGTGCTGATAAACCTTTCCAAATTGGCACATTTCAATTTGCATAAATTAGTTTTCTTATCTTTACTGAGGGCTTTATGAAATCATTGCATTGATGCAAAAATGTTGTATCTCGATTTTGCAAAAAAAATTGTATCTCGCTTGAAAACTCTCCGTGCAAAAACGTATCTTGGCGTGTACTTGTTTTGTGTGTACATCTGGGGTATTTTAGGCGAGATACAATATTTTGAAAATTTCAAACTCACGATTAGCATAAGGACTATTATAGGAAATACTACAATGGTCTATTCTGTCTGCAAAACTGTATTCTGTATCTTGATCAGGTCGGAGACAACAAGGAGAATATTCGTAAGGATGTCCGAGCCGCCATGCGACTCATCACCAAGCTGTATCCAGCCAGTAAGATGTTTGGTTTCATCATGGATGGACTCAAATCAAAGAACTCTCGCCAGAGAACAGGTAAATTTTGTCTTCATTTTAATTATTGTCTCATAGTCGTACACCAGCTGTGAACCAAACAATAAGAAGATAGCGTGGCATGTCGTGGCTGAGCGTTCTAGTTCACCGGACCAATGCGCTTTTGTTGTCTGCAGCAGAGTGTGGGTTCGAATCCCGGTCATGACACTTGTGCCCTTGATCAAAGCACTTAACCATAATGGCTTTATAAAAAGTTGGGAAGGAGGTGCATTCTGCTCTACCAGCCAGGCTCCTAGTGGATGATACCCGTGCCTACATCCTTACGGACTGTGAAGGGGGTGACCCTGTTTCAGCCCCAGGAGCAGCTGGCAACGTGCCCCTGGTGACAGTTTATTTGGGTAGACAGCCCAAATCAGTTAAGTGTAGCCCTGACATTGAAGTGGCTGTCCTGCCTTGTGATGTTACAATGTAGGCGATCTCTCATAATTTTTTATTTGTTTTTTAAATATACCTTGGGCGTACTTCCAGAACCATGGTTAAGACAAAGGAAAGTCGTGACTTGGAAAAAACTCTGATGTTTAGTTTTCTGTTTACCCTTGTAGAATGTTTGGATGAACTTGGCTACCTTATTGAAAGCTACGGAATGAACGTCTGCCAACCCTCACCGCCCAAAGCAATGAAGGAAATAGCCGGCCAGATTGCGGATAGAGACAACAGCGTGCGCTCTGCTGCCCTCAATACCCTAGTGCAAGGGTACCAGGCAGTCGGGGAGGAGATCTATAAATATGTTGGACATGTAAGTAGGATAACAGTTGCTTTAATTTTTTCAGATGTAAGGATTATTATTATTTTGTACCCATGAGGCAAAGAAAAGCATTGTTGATTTTTGTTTGTCCGAACTCTAGATTTTCATTTGTGGTGATGTAGTTTTGTTTTGTGTGTTAAGGACGTGTCACATGAGGCAATTTACATGCAACCAGTTCCAGTCAATCTCCAATAAGAACATTCATTTGAGTTTTCTCATTATTTTCTTGGGGATAGTGGGTTTTACAGCTAGAAGAGTGTCTCTTGTGTTGCTGAAGTGTTCCTTGTGCTTGCAGTTGCCTCCAAGTTGCCTGCAAACAAAATTGCCCTGTGTTTCATGACCTTAACAGTGTTCCCTGGTGTTTTCATCTGGCCTTTTGTGTTTGACCAAAGTAAAACCTTTAAATTTGATAGAATTTTTCCACATTGTTACTTGCCAGTTTGTAGATGTGGACTTTTTAAAATGTTACAGTTGAATGACAAGGACATGGGAATGCTAGAAGAGCGAATCAAACGCTCTGCCAAGAAGAACGCCGGAGCACCTCCCAAGGCTGCACCAGCTGCTTCTCAGCAGAAAGACGACAAGAACTCCAAGCTGGACCCCAAGAAGGCTGGCTTGCCGTAAGTCAATCTCAGCTTTTATTATAGACAAAAAGAACAAAGTATGCACATACAAATATTGTAGATTACAAGAGGCACTATTCGTTAAAGATAACTGTTCATCTTAAAGTTCCTTTTAAAACTTATTGAGACAGAAATACAATACCTGTAAATACAATTTTAAAAAATTCAGTTTACAAAAAACAACTTGTGACACAAAATCTGCCTTCTTTTTCGAGAAATTTGTTAAAAATAATTACAAATGGTATTAAAGGGAAGTCAGGATTTTGAGAATTGTTAATTTATTGGAAGAGCAAAATGCTTTTTAGATTTGTCCCTATTATGAATTGATTTCTAAATATCTCTCTGATTGCTATGTTGTACAAAATCTTCCTGATCGCAAGATGCAATTATTGACAGCTCTGTTATTATGCATCTTTATTGTTATAACAGTTTTAACTGCCACGGTAGATAGTTGATCACCCCACTGTAGTGAACTGAATTTGGTGCTGCTTTGTGTAGCCTTACCATAGCACCACCATAGCACCACCATAGCACCAAACCCTTGAACAAAGATTCACTGAAGGTAGAGGTTAATAAATAATTATCGACCCCTTGCATACGCCGCCATTGCTGAGGGCAAACAATAAGAAAAGTGGTTGTGTTGTGTAGACACACCTTGCACAACTCTCATCCGATGATAGTTCTTCCCTTGACCTCAGTGAGGGCGCTGTTTGGGTTTGGCTTTTAGTCGTTCTAAATCCCTTAGTTGGTAGTTAACACCATTGATTGTAGCGTAGTGTTCAAACATTACCATCCAGCACTCTTACTAGAACCCTTTAAGATATCATCCCTTTGTATTCCCATGTGTTTTACAACTCTCGTAGAGCTTATAACTGAATAGTATACTTTAATACTCATGACTGGTTCGGACTTCACATGAACGCAAACATGCAAAGCCAATCACTGTACCAAAAAGGAGATTTTGGGACAGATTTACCAAAGTTAAACATTTACTTAATTCATTCAGATCATTTATTTTTAACTTGAGCTGCTTCAGAAATGCAATTCTATCAGAATCTGTTAAAATCAAAAGTCAGACAATTTTTAAGTTTCAGTTTTTCAATCAGACGCTGTTTATTCTTAGCGTCAGCTTTCACTTTGCATTTGTGTTCATGTGAGCATCGGATTCAACAAGCCACCATCACTTCAAGTAAGGCTGCCGACCATTACTGCATCACTAATGAAAATACTTTTGACGCTATTATGGCATCATGATAAAGCAGCCACTCTTATAAGGAAGCATCTCAAAAATAGAGGATGCTCTAGGCGTAAAAGAACATTCCCGTGGGCACACGCCCGCAATCCATTGGACCACCAGAATGTTCTGCTAGACCGCATCATTGTGCAGAAGTACAGAAGCAATCCTACACGAGTTAATACAGACATTAGTTTTTTTAACATTCCAATAAAAATACGTTCAGGTTGTCAAATAGAATGGTCCAAAAGCATGTACTGGAATTGGATCCAATTAGAACGTTTCTATCGTTCTGACTTTTGAGACAATCCCTAGCGAGGTGGATTTAGAATGAGTGTTCATGAGTGTTCTATATGTTATGCAGTAATGTTGGCAAGCCTTCTTATAAGTGAAGGTGGCTAGACGAATGGGCTGATGTGAGGTACCCACCCGGCCTTTTTAAGAACCCTGTGCAATAGTTACTTAACACCCTGTTACACTTTCCCCTCTCTTCTTTGCTTCACTTAGTCCCGGTTGGAGAGACCAATACAGGTAAAGATAAACTTTATGACCTTGCGCAAAAACAAGAAAAATAATTGCCCCAAGCCTTGTCAAATTATGTTATTAATCCAAGCTGGCAACACGGTTTAATATTCACTACCTTATGGAGACAAGGACCCCAAACAAGTGGGGGGGGGGGGGGGGGCAGGTCTGCATAGGGGAACTCTAAAGGCTTGAGTGCTCCACAAGGAATTTGGTGAAGAAATTATATGTATATGAGAGAATGTTAAGTACAGGGGCAGAGGAAAGAACCAAAGATGTCTCCACAAGGATGTAAAACATAGAATGTGTGCGCAACGTGGTGCTTTTATTTTGATGCAAAGTTTCTGGTATGTTGTCGTTTTTGTACAGGTGCTGAATTTGTTTATTCAGCAAAATGGTTGGGAAAGAGAAAGGGCATTTCATTTGGGTTTGAATTGGCGGCTATATGAGTGTAAGCCTCATAGGCTTGGAAGCCACTTCACTGGCTGATAAAGCCACAGCCATAGTCTTTTATTCAGACACAGCTGCACATGTACTCTCTACTTTAAGCAGGGGTGTTATTTTCCCCTGATTTCAGGATTTTTCTCATAATCTCTTCTACGCAAGCATTCGAAAGATTTTGAAAGAAGTAAATAAGTCACCAAATGGAGAGAGAAATAGTCATTTTGTCCAAACAAGGTGTAGTATTTCTGGTGATGCCACAGGGTCTGAAAACCTGTGAATATCTGGGAGGTTCTGAGTCTAGATTAATGGGGGACCCTGGGCCACAAGCCATTTCAGGAGTTTTCATTTTACAGACATCAACTCTCATCCCCGTTTAAGAAATGAAATGGGTCGGGCAACTTTGTTTTTTCTTCTTTGTTTTACCCAAGCATGTTAGGGTGGAGCGGGGCTTGTAAATTCTTATTTAAATTACTTTTTCACTGTTCTCTGTACCTGGTCTTGCAAATAGAGGTTGCCGTGCTATCAAGCTTTTGTGTGTGTTTTTTCTTTGTACTCCTTTTTGGTTTTGCACAAACTGATCACTAGTTTTGTGCTGTTGCAAAGCCTTAGGCTAAACAAACTGGTAGAATCTCTCAAACTTAACAGTTAATTTATTGCTGCACTTCTGTTGATGTTTTTGTGACAAACGTCTAGCTTTATTAGAAACAGATTTTTATTGCGGTGGTTTTTGTTTTGTGGTGTATTTGCTCCGGGAACAGACTGTTTGTACATGTAGTATGATTTTTGGTTCAATATTTCGATTATGATATTTTTGAAGGATTACAAGCTGTGTTCAGTGTTACAACACCATCTTGCTTTTTATATTCCCTTCAACATGTATCCATACTGAGGCTAGGAGGAATAGTCTGTTCCCTTGTTGGTACAATGTAAATCAGTCGAGATGTAAAGATGGTTGGGTTGTTTGTTTGTTTGTTTGTTTGTTTGTTGGTGTGTTGGGGTGTTTGTTTGTTTGTTTGTTTGTTGGGTTGTTGGTGTGTTTGTTTGTTTGTTGCATGGCTTTAAAACATGCTTAAAATAGTTGTGTCCGAGGTGGTGTCCTCTTTGTCTAGTAATTGCAAGCTGCATGTCTGAGTATATTTAAATCTTCAAGTGTATGATGGAATGTAGCTCCCCCGCCCCTTCCCTCACCTTTTGAAACACCCACCAATTAAATAGATTTTGTTCGCCCGGTGTTTTACCACTTTCCGTCTTTACAACAAGATTCTAAAATACTCCATCCAACAGGAATCCCGGCAAGATGCAGCGGCCTGGCACTGCGCCCGCTGCCGTCAAGAACGGACCCTCCAGTAGGAGTTCCAACCAACCCAAGACCTTCTCCTTAGACTTGGAGAGGCTTGGGTTAGAATCCAGCGAGACGGAGCCCGAGATGCCCGAGCTCCATGATACCAACGTGGATGAGATGATGACGGAGCCAGTGGTCCTACCCAAGAGAAGGTAGAGAGTTATCCCAAAACTCAAAATATTTTATAGATGTTAATTTTGCACCGGGGTCTTTATCTCCAGTGTTGCGGTACTCGCTGCTAAAACATAGGATTCAAACTGCCTCTAGCCACCGGGCTCGCCTGGTGGTCTAGTGGTAAGACATCTGCTCTAGCAATGCAAAGGTGTTTTAAAAATAATAATAAAAATAAATATCATATATTATTATTTTTTATGCACACTTTATTTGTTATTTTTTGTTTCCCTTTCTTTTACTTTTATTTAATTTTTCTTGTATACTAAAGAAGTGTAATTGTATTATTTTTTTGTTACAAGGATTCAAAAATCTCCCATCCCGAACATAATGCAACTCAATTTCATGGTCTCACAAGTTGCAAGCAACGATCTCTCTGTCAGCATCAAGTCACTCGCAAAGGTGAGAAAAGAAAATATTTTATAAACGGAAATATATCATCACGTCAGTGCAGAAATGTTGTATCTGGATTTCGCAAACATATTGTATCTCGCACAAAAATGCTCTGTGCAAAACTGTTGTATCCTGGCGTGTTTTTGTTTTTTGTGTACATCCGGGCTATTTAAAGCGAAATTCATTGTTTTGACACTTTCAAACTTTTGCGTAAGGTAAGTGCTATTTAAGGCAATCGATGTTTTTGCACTGACATGACAGGACGCTCCGAAGTTGATCTGGGCGTTAAAAATAACCTTCGGCAGAAAAGTTTGGTTTGCTAGCACGTCATGTGATGTGAAGTGGTAACAATTTCTTCCTGGTTTCCATCTTAACTCTTCATAGCTTGATGAAGTTCTTAAGGAGTCGGAGCGCAATAAGATCCTCAAGGACCACGTTGACCAGCTCCTTGTCGCTACCTCACTTCAGATGAGAATGGCATTCAGTAAACACATGGGTGACCCGTCAACATCAAGGGAGGTTGTCTTCATGTGTC
Organism: Leptasterias polaris; assembly: GCA_037783415.1. NCBI lineage: Eukaryota > Metazoa > Echinodermata > Asteroidea > Forcipulatida > Asteriidae > Leptasterias > Leptasterias polaris. The sequence goes on from JAZGTN010000119.1 coordinate 4,355,596, forward strand.
GATGTATGGTGGCGCTACTCATGTCGGTAAGAGAGTCTTGGGGTTAGGGGTTGAGTCTTGAGTTTCAAGCAGGTTTCAAGTCTGGAGGTTGTGTTAACAAGGCTGTTTGATGTTTAAGAGCTTGAGTCACTAACTTGAGTGACCAGTTTTGTAGATTGAGATTAAGTATTGGGTTTTTTATAGCTTTAAAAACGGCTTTTAATAATAAGTTTTGGGGTTGAAATTAGCCAAGAACTTGTGAAAGGTTTTAAGACCAAGTTGTGCTGAGTTTTCAGCATGCAAAAGTAAGATTATATTTTCCTTTGTGCCGGTAACTCCTTGAGTCGGGCTACGTCACGAAGCCTTAGATCTCAAGGGTCTATCTCAGAATTCTTGCTGTTCCCAAAAGCGCCGCCTTCTGTAACAGATCTACCCTCTCATTTGTCCCTATTGCATCTAGATGTTTTCCCAGTGCTTTGGGATTATTATTATTATTATTACTATTATTTTTAATTCTTCAAATCTTCCTCAGCTCTTTCATAGTAAGCCTTTAGCCGAGGAAGCCTCCAAGGACGTCTTGAGTGATCTCCTAAACGGACTCATCATGGTGTTACTGGATGATCGTCTAATGGTACTCGAAGGAGGCCCTCAAGTGATGAGATCTGTCAATGTTCTTCTGGTCAAAGTAGTTGAGAATGCCGATCATAGTAACACTATGGGGTGAGAGAGTTGACCATCACACAGGCCTTGTTCTTAAACTTTTTGTAAAGGAGCCCACCGTGCTAGTAAGCTGTGATTTACTTGCCCCAAGGAAGTCTTGGTTGCCCAGATGATTTTTTTTAATCAGACGAATATTAAAAAAAATAATAAAAAAATAGTTTTTAAAACCTTAAACAGTCTGTCAATGTCTTGAGCAAATCATTTCTGGTGATTGTAGAAATGTTGGCACTAATAAACTTTTCCGTTTACACAGTGCTCTTATCATGCTCTTACAAGGCTGTGCAGCACGAGAGAGCAGTGCTCCTAAATTTGTCCAACTTGTGATGAAGGTAAACATGTTTTTTCTGTTACGTTTGAGGTGATATTTTTCCTCTAAAATTAAAATAGTTCGGGGGGGTAGTTTTTTTATTTTAATTTATTTTTTAATTTAATTTATTTTATTTTTTTTACCTACAATTTGTAGAGTGGGATTTGGACCTGCAACATCTGGGTTAACACTCGTTCTAATCTAGCCCAAATTTGACGGTCTCCAGCCCCGCCCCTTTTTTCTTAGTTATCTTGAATTTGTAAACTTGAAGATTGTGGATGAGGGTGGTCTTGTTTGTTGGTGTTTAGGGTTTAGGGTTAGGGTTTAGGGCTGATTTCTGTTATGGTATTTTGTCATGAGGGATGATTGTTTTTACAGGTATTTCTTTTAAATATGTGTTGTTATTATTATTATTATTATTATTATTATTATTATTATTTTATCATTTAAGTGTTTTTTTATGAGTGGGGCATATTAACCCTAGGTAGTTCCGAGAAATATAATAACATTGTGTTTTAAGTTTTGTTGTCCAATAATTTTTTTCTGAATTTCATTTCAAAAAATTGGAAATGTGAGGACATCAAGCTTTGGGAGCTTTATAAACTTTTATGGCGAAGTATTTGAGAAATTTAAATGCAAATATTGAAAATGTTTTGTTTTTTATTTAGTGTTTGTGGCGAATGGTACGTATGATGCCAAACATCGTGGACAAGTTAAAAGTGGATGGAATCCTTCTAGATCTTCATAACTTCTTGAAGGCCTTCCCTTCAAGTAGCTGGAGAGACCGGCCCAGTGACACCCCTCTCCGGACAGTTAAGACAATTCTCCACTCACTGGCCAAGATCCATGGAGAAAAGGTGGTGTTTTAAAAACAAAGCACTTAGATTGGTCTTAAAATGAGCTGTCAAAATCATCATAGTGATTCGTATTGTGACATCACACCTTGCTTACCAATTAAGATGGATACACAGTTAAGATCAATCTTAGCTCTTTGTGAAATCAGTTGCTGGTTGCCTTGATCGGTTTCTTTAGAACCCATCGGCAAAGTTTATCATCAACTCCTTCTTTAACTCTAGCAGTTCAAAATTGTTAAACAAGTTTTGTTATAAAAAAAACCCACAGTTATTGTTATAGTGTAAAATAGTTGGACTCTGATAAGATTGGTATGATGATTGGCCACGTTTCAAGAGTGTGTAGTTTGGGGGTACAGTACCAAAATACTCCACTATATGGTAACTTAACACCCAAATGTTTAGACTCTGATAAGATTGGTTTGCCTAGCTTCATGCTAAAAGTGGGTGAGTTGGTGTTACAGTACCAAGTCTGTAAAAAAATGTCTAAACCAAGAGATGGATTTTTGCAATCTTTGTGTTTTATTTCTCTTTTGAAGATCCTGGTTTATCAGACTCTAATCACAGACCCGGAGAGCTCAGAAATGGACGGGTACCTCAAGAGAGTACTTAGGAGTAACTGGATATCATCACAGGGTAGTACGGGTACCACGTCAGATTCTGTCAATGGATCTATGGATAATAATCAGGGGAATGTACAGGTAGGGGATAGTGGTCTTGTTCCCTGACTATCGGTTGGATAAAAACTGTTAAAAGAGCCTCTCTTTTTTAGCACCAGTCTAATATACTTTGTTCATAAAACTCATTTTACAAGTCATCTCTGTGTTTTATTTTTTAAATTCTTTATTTAGTGTGTTAGTTTGTTTGTTTTTCTCTTTATACTTCTGTCTATTTCCTTTAATTGGAGGGCGTGTTTAAACAGTTTGTTCATCTACTCTTCTATTATTTTTTAAAAGCTCATTATTGAGGTGACAGATTTAATTGCATTTAGATTACTGATTGATAACTTTTCTGAGGTTGATTGATTTAGTGGTTGATTGATTGATTTATTGACTGATTAAATGATCTATGGATTGATTTATTGGTGGATTGATTTATTGATTGGTTGATTTATTGACTGATTTTTTTTATTTAAGGATTGATTGATGTATAAATTGATTGATTGATTGATTTATTGACTTTTATTTATGTATTTATGTATGCATGTATGCATGTATTTTGTATTTATTTCTACTTATTTATTGATTTATGTATTTATTTATTTACTAACCTACTTACTGTTATTTGAATTTACAGAATGGAGCCAGAACAGCACCACGTAAAGCACCCCCAAGAACGAATGACATCCTGGCAGAGATCTTCAAGAAGATCGGCTCCAAAGAAAACACCAGAGAGGTAAAACAATGCAACATTTTGAACTACTTATGTCATATATTTACTTTGGGGGGGGGGGGGCATTGTCTGTCGTAAATGACAGATCAATATCAGAGAGAAAAAAAAAAAAAACTGTTTCTCTGCAACTTCTCTTGGTATGAATTGTTTTTATTTATGATTACTGTAATCATTCAACAAGTGAAAACTGTTTTCATCCATCCATTCCAGGGTTTGGCAGAACTTTATGATTTCAAACAGAAGTACCCGGACGTGGACATCGAGCCCTTTCTCAACAAGACCTCTCAGATATTCCAGAGTTACATTGAGAGGGGGTTAAGAAGCATTGCTCTGGAGAGACAAGAGAAGGGAGGCGTTACTGCTCCGTTGATTCCCAAACCTAGGAACAACAATGAAGAAACCGGTAAGGAAGAGTAAAGATCTTATTACTTATTATTTAAACCACCTTGACCATCTTCAAATCTGTCAGCAATTTTATTTCCACTTTTACCATTGTTGTGCACATCTTTAAATTTCGCACCACACAAGTTATCGTTTCATTCAGATATAATTATTACTTTTCCTTCTAGAAATGACCGAACATCTTGTCGGAGCAAATATTTCTGAACTCACTGTTTCTTTCTGACTATATTCAGAGCCCTCGGACTCGGCAGTTTCCCAATCTGATGATGACATCACATCGGCTAATGTTCTCCGGGAACGTATTAAGGTTCTGAGAGCAAGATGCGGTCTGGACAACGGACCCGACCTTCCTGAGAATAAGAAGACGGACATTATCTCAAGCAATCAAGAAGACACGTTGGTAAGTTAGCATCTTAACCAGTCTATCATTGCCAAAGCTACTACAACTTTGTAGGGCAAATCTGTTTGTTTTTAGCCAAAACAAAACACCTTATTTGACCCCTTTTTATTTAATATTTATGCTTGATTGTTGGGTAAGGGCCCAATTTAATAGAGCTGCTTAAAAGTAGCTAAGCGCATCAACATTATGCATACTAGAGTAAGGTTACCAGCCAAAATACCGTGTCACAATCACATGCAATTTGTCACTGGTATCCTCCTTTCTCAATTTGTTGTGCAATATGCATTATAAGCAGCTCTATGAAATTAGTCCTAGGTTGTTGTACCATCCACCGGTTTGACCTAGGTTGTTGTACCATCCACCGGTTTGACCTAGGTTGTTGTACCATCCACCGGTTTGACCTAGGTTGTTGTACCATCCACCGGTTTGACCTAGGTTGTTGTACCATCCACCGGTTTGACCTAGGTTGTTGTACCATCCACCGGTTTGACCTAGGTTGTTGTACCATCCACCGGTTTGACCTAGGTTGTTGTACCATCCACCGGTTTGACCTAGGTTGTTGTACCATCCACCGGTTTGACCTAGGTTGTTGTACCATCCACCGGTTTGACCTAGGTTGTTGTACCATCCACCGGTTTGACCTAGGTTGTTGTACCATCCACCGGTTTGACCTAGGTTGTTGTACCATCCACCGGTTTGACCTAGGTTGTTGTACCATCCACCGGTTTGACTTTTGGTGTTGATATAATTGAATTTAAGGGAATTTGTTTGTAAATATCTGTTATTTAGATTATTTGTAACACTGATGTGAGACATGTACATTGTATATTTTGAATGAATCAAGTAACTAATTAATAATTGGCTATTGTTTTAATGTCACAGCTTCACTCTGAGCATCATTCATCACATCTCCATCAAACTAACGAGGTAAACTCATTAACAAGTTTCTAATTAATGACAAAGCCCAATAAAGGCAGATCACAGACAAAAAGTCAGACAATAATATAAAGACAGACAGACTATTGACACAATAGAATGCCAGGTAGACAAAGACAGACAAACAGACAAGACAATAAAAGGCAAATAAGAAACGGATCCACAAAAGACCGAATAAAAGGCAATGTCCGAACAGGTCAAAAGACACAATTTGCTGGCTCAGTGCTAAAAGTCATTCATTGCAACTGCATATCCATAATGATCAAAATAAAATGTGCATAAATTTGAAGAAAAATAAATCAAAATCCACAAATAAATGTTTTTCTTAGAAATTGAATGTTTCTTTTTTCCAAACAATTACTTTGGAGACCATTCTCGGTCAATAAACCAATTTACCAGGAGATCCAAAATGTACAAAACAAAATGTAATGACATCCGTACAAACTGCACTAATGACCCTATAGACTGACAGACAAGAATCCCAAAGCACCGCTTCTGCATCTTGACAGCATCTTAAAGTACTCTCAAAATAAAGCTAAGCATTTTAAATTTTCAAAAGCACTCAAATCTGTCACTAATCACTGGTTACTTTTATATGATGCATGACAAACCTTGTCAATAATTCACCACATGCAGTGACATAAATACTCCTTTTTTTATTTGGAAAGTCTACAAAAATGTGTTAAATAAACAATTTTCCCTTTTTTCAGGCATCAAATATAATGCATGTTTGATGATGAGGCATGGCACTTCAAAGCTAATTTCCGTATTTTGTCTTTTTCCATTCATTTTTTTTCTTTTCAATTTATTGCCAACATTAATTTGAACAGAATTGTGAGCAGACAGTTTCTGGTTCCTGGCAGTTTGCTCTTTATTAACCACTTGATGCTGGATGACGTCTCATTACGCAAAACTTGTCCAAAAGAAATAACGGTGGACGTTTCAAAACAGTTTTGCAATGCCCTCTTTTGGTTGGGTCGGTCATTTCCATTGACCTATAATTACGCCTGGACATTTCACTGTGTTGGTGCAATGACCATGCAACGCTTAATTTTCTATGTTCAAAGAGGGACAAAGGGTACTGAAATTCATGCTCCAAATCTCCCTTTTTCTGGGGGTTATTGTGTAATCCCAGATTCCGGACCTTTGTCCTTTTTTGAGTAAGATTCACATCATTTACTAACCAGTAAACTAACGAGCATTTTTGTAAACTAACCCAAAATAGTAATTTAAAAAAATGCAATGCAAACTGAGAACTTAACCATTAAGCTTTTGTTTTTTACCCAATTTCTGTTTTTGCCTGCTCCTAACCAATAACAGCGCTCTGGAAGGCATCTGTATAACCCAGAACGTGTAAGTAAAATAACATTTATAAAATGCAGAGCTGCCAACTCTTCCCTGATTCTGCAGAAAGTTCCCTGAGAATAAACAAATTTTTCCACGTTCTGATAAACAAAATGTAAAAAAATCCCTGATTATGTAATTCTAAATATCTTTCTGGTAGCAAGATGCAAATGTTGGCAGCTCTGAAAATGCTAACACTTACAAGAAGCAATTGTGCTTTGCATCTGTAAGGTTTTCATAATTGTGTAATATTTTCACTGTCTTACTTAAGTTGTGAGTGTGTTTTGTTTCAACATTTGAAGGCCTGATACTTGTATTCATGGCCTTCTTGCCCCTGGTCTTTGCCCTTTTGCCTCTCGCCATTGCCTTATTTCTGCTGGTCATTGCCTTCTTGCAACTGGTTTACCTTTTTGCCCCTAGTTTACCCTTTTGCCCCTGGTTTACCTTCTTGCCCCTGTCATTGCCTTCTTGCCCCCTTGTTTACCTTTCAAAGGTTCCTCATTATTAATTGTTTACAAGAAAAATCAAATCAGGGCCCATTTTCCTTGGCACAGCTTACGCTTAAATTCTGCGCTTACTTGCATAGACTCCCGCTCTGTAAGCGCTGAACCTCTTGGTAAGCAGCACCCTTAACTAGGGCCCTGGCTTGTTGTACTTGGCCCAAATTCGCTCTCTGCTTACCCTCTGGCCACCATTCTCCACCTACAGGATTAGCGCCAGCTTTGCTTTTGCTCAGAATTCCAAGTGTGGATTTTTCCGCTGCTGTTGGTGCCAATGTGTTCCTTTTCTGAAAATAAAGCCATATAGGCCATGTCGTCACTTGTGGCAATTTTCAGGCAACCAGCTCCAGGCGATCTCCGATAAAAAAAATTCAATCACCTTTCAGTTTTCTCATTAATTTCTTGTGGATAGTGATTTACAGCTGGATGAATGTCTCTTGTGCTGCCAAAGTGTTCCGTTTGCATACAGAGTCGGTGGTTGCCTACAAGTTGTCTTAAAAACTTGCCCTGTGTGACAGGGCCTTAACAGTTTGCCCTGGTGTTTTCATCTGCCTTTTGTATTTAAAAATTATATTTAATTTGTTGTTGTTTGTGGTTGTGGGATTGTTTTTCTCCTACCCACCCTACCCAATACTGCAGTTTCTTGCAAGAAAGTACTCTGTCGACTGTGTGATACTCTGAAGCTTGGAGGAGTTTTAAGGAGATGTGATTTTTATTTTGTTTGTCAGAGTCTTCTTATTTGTGTCTTTCCCTGAATGCATTCCATCCGATGTGTAATAAATCCCATACAGGCATGAAACTGCATGAATGCATTCCATCCGATGTGTAATAAATCCCATACAGGCATGAAACTGCATGAATGCATTCCATCCGATGTGTAATAAATCCCATACAGGCATGAAACTGCATGATTGTTTTGTAGATATGTTTTATAAAAATAATGAAGAATAAATGGTGTGTTGTGGCCGAGTGGTCAAGCGCACTGGACTCGAGCTCTGGTCTTTCTTATCAGCAGAGCTTGAGTCCCGGTCTTGACACTTGTGTCTTTAAACAAGACACTTAACCAATATTGCTTCGTCTTTTGGATGTGATGTAAAACTGTAGGTCCTATGTGTTGTGTAATGCATAAGAACACAGTACACTTATTGTTAAGAAAAGGGATTCACCTTTGTGTTCTCTGGTATGGTTGGTTGCATGATAGCACCACAGCATCTTGTAAATCGTTGCATGGTGTTTTGTAAATAAGTGGGTCTTATATTTCAAACTTAGCTCCACATACCTCGAGATGCCCCTAGGTGTGATGAAGTGCTATATAAGAACTGGGTATTATTTTTACTGTTATAATAATAATTTAATGTTATAAATAATTAAGGGTTGAACGAAGAAAAATTGACTAGAGCGGGAATTGAACCAACAACCTCCAGAAGCGTGCCAGCGCTCTACCAACTGAGCTATCTAGCTATCTCACTATTTTGTCCATTCTTTGTGCGGGGTGTCAGTGTAGCCAAGGATCACACCCAAGTTTTAAAAAAAAAATAAATTCACTAACTTTGTCACTTTCTCAATCAGATTTCCCTTGGCTCCTCCTCCTCATCGATGACCACGCCCTCTCAGCCCTCGTCCGTCCCCGACACCAATGTTGAGGATCTGAAAAAAAGATTACAGCGCATCAAAAGCTCCCTCAATAAATAGAAGATGAAGAAACCATTGAGTTACCATGGCAGCTATAACAAACCCTGCACCAAGATACTAAGCACAGTAAAAAATCTGGTTCAGCAGAAACGGGACACCAGCCAAAATGCAGTGTCACATACATTGCTTGTTGCTTAGTTACAATTTTCTGCTTGCTACATGTAGCTTTAAGAAATTGGGTGATTGCATCAAACACTCATAAGCACTTTAAAAATGCGAAGAAGATTTTGCTTAGCATGAACGTTAACCAGCCAAAATACCATGTATTGTATATTGACTGTGACTGGTTCTCTGTTTATTTGTGCTCAGCAAATCCATTTGGTAAGCGATTTTCTTTCTAATGCTTAGCAGGCAATGTCGGTTCCATACAAGAACTCCATCAATTATACCCAGAGCGTTTGAACAAATATCCAAAATATTAAAAGATTAATGGGCTTTCAATCCTGTCCTCAGTCCGAATTTCTTGCTACTTCTTGTCATCGTTTGGTCGCTTTTGCATATGCAAATGTCTATGTAAATTTATTAATTACTATAAATATTCATAGCTTGTGTATACTATTTCATTGGTTGTCTGGTATTTATAGCCTTGATTATTCCAGTGTCTGTCTTGTTTATGCAAATGAAGGAGTTGATGCAAGCTGGAAGACATGTGGAGAGAAAACAGCACACAATTAAAGAGAAGATATTCTTGAAATCGGAATATGATTGTAATTTCAATCCTCCTACTCTTGTGATGGTTTGTAGTGAGTTGATTAAACATTTGAAATTATTCAACTGCATTGGTTGTGTTGGGTGGCAACCCTACACAGGACTAACTGTGTACATGTGTGCACTGTGTGTCTGCTTTCATCACACGATTGCATACAGCAGGCTGGTATAGTTTATCATTCAGAATCACAGTGGATGATATTGAATGGTTAGGCAGTAGGAGGGTTGACTGTGTACTGTGTAGATGCATTAATAACATTCACCACAATATGATATAATGTTCAGGGATGTGATTCCTCCGTTTTAAACCGGAAATCCAGGGTTTTTTGCCCTCCCAAAAAATAAATCATTTTTATTTTATTTTTTTTATTTTTATTTTTTTTATTATAATTTAAAATCAAATTCATAAAAAAATAAAGATAAAACCATATATAACGCCCCAGATTGCAGAGTAGGGCTTTTAAAACCAAAGATAAATGTTATTAGTGGGCTTCGTGCTCAAAAGTTTTCGAGCTCGCAAGCTTTGCGCTCAGAGTTCAGTTTGGTTTTTTTCAACAGCCTATCACATCCCTGAATGTTACAGGCTGGCATAGTTTATATATCATTCGAAACCACAGTGGATGATATTGAATGGTCAGACAGTAGGAGGGTTGACAAAAGGAACTGAGATCCTGTTGTCATACCATGTGGCCCCCCCCCCCATTTCCATTTTCAACACTTTTGTGTAAATAGAAAGCACTGGCCTTTACTTTAAATACTCTCACCTCTGTACAAAGCAGACTTTTGTATTTTTCTATTTGCGTTTGCCGTTCACAGTTTAATTTTTTCACAGCTGTAGGTTTTGAAGCACATACAGGAAAGTGAAATAAAAAAGAAAGTTCTAATCAGAAAGGGCACTTTTTAAAATGTGCAAAACACTTAAACATTATTCTTGTTTTCAGGGTTTAAGGAGAAAGCTTGTTGTGTGATACACCCACCCCCCCCCCCCCCCCCCCCCCGATTGTTTTTGTTAAAGGAATTTGCTTGGATTGGATTTACAGTGATTTTAAAATCATGTATTCTGCATTGTCCCATTTTCTGCAATTGATTGTTCATTATTTTACCAATGACACCTTTCTTTTTGTTAACTTTGATTTATGACTGTTGGTGGCGCTCTCGGTGTCCAAACCAGACATTTCTTTCCAAAACTCAAAAACTCTGCTTATTTACTCCTCACATTATTTAGTATAATGGGGCCTGTAAAGTAAGTATTTCTCAAGAGTGTAGAATGGTTAAAGAGGAAGGGAATGACCAATTAAATTTTGTGATACATACTCGATTTCCAATAGATAGAGTCCTCATCAGGGAGGGGGAATTGCAAGCCTCAAACCCCGCGTTGAAATGGTGTAAATTGCCATTGTTTTCTATACCCTTCCAGTGCAAAATTTGTCAACATCCCAAAAAACTTATGACATCTTTCTTAGACAATTAATGGGTCTCTACATTTTTGTACGGGGATGTTTCGGATGTTGACAAACTTTGCGCTGGACGGGTATAGAATACAATGGCAATTTACACCATTTCAACGTGAGGTTAGAGGCATTAATTTTCTATTGGATAATGAGTACATCACCCAAATTGAAATTGAATTGTCATTTCCCTCTTTAAGATGTCACATCCCATTGATATCATGGATGTCTCTACTTTTAATTCCATTTAACTATTCGGGAGAAGTGTCTGATTTGGGCATTGACTGTCACATTGTTACTGCAGTGAATTGAGCAGTGGTTATTCTGTCTGCGTTTTATTTTACTTAGCCACGCCCCTAGACAACTAGAAGAGAAGAGGAGGCGATATATTTTTCTGCGATTGTGAGGACAAATTTTGAAAACTACAGTTGGTTTGAATTTGCCAAGTACATGTAGTCATTTGTCCAGAGAGAAGTCTTTTGTAATGGAAAAAGGGGTCACAGAAATGTCAGGGGTCACTAAAACTAAAAGGTCAAAGTAATGCCTGAAGATTGTGTACAGGTGCCCTTGATGTCAAAAGGTCATTCCTTGAAGGTCAGTGATTTTCTACTGATTATAAAGCGATCAGTTATGAGGTCATTTTAAGGTCAATCACAAAAACATGGATGTTGGAGGTCATTAAAGGTTAGCTGAGTTCTCCCATGTAAGCAAAAAGGTCATTTGAAGGTCACTCAAAGCATCAATACTCATTTCTTTATTTCTTTATTGATATCTTTGACCTTTGACTAACTCATAATTTACATAAATTATATCTTCACAGTATTAATATTAATCTCTGTATTTAATTACTGCACTGTCCTCTGTATCAAAATTTAAAAAAATGTAAATTTGTGTATGAAAGAAAACTATTTGCTGTGTTTTGTGACATCGGTGTAAAAATACGACAATTAAACAAAATAAATGCAAATGTGCTGCTAGGACCAACGGCATACAGTGTTTGATTGTGTTCATTTACGTAGTCAGCACATGCTTTCATGCGTTTTCCATAATATGTTTTAAGAGCGTTTGTTTTGCACTTTCTTATTTTTGTTTTGCACTTTCTTATTTTTGTTTTATTTATTTTTTTAAAATCTAAATGGGTTAATTACTTTCAGCCCGTTTGTTTGTATAATTAATTTAAGTTAATTATTTATTTGGTTACATAATCTACAGTTGACATACTGATTTTGTTCACTACTAAGGATAGGACCTACACCATTTTCCTCTTGCACAGCCGTAGGCCTACCCTCTTAAAATCCCTCTAAAGAACCTTTATGAATTTCCAACAATATGAGGTACCATCGTGCCCCATATCGAGCAGAAGACATTCATGGCGTGTCGGGAAGATTTTTTACACTTCAAGAAAACATTTATTTTACTCGTGGGAAGCCTGCACTTCTATACAACATAAGTTGAGAACTTGTCTTTGTTTGAATTTCTTATCTTTCATTGTCATTTTTTCCAAGCTTCCTGTGAACTCCGAGTCACATGAAAACCGCCCACCCCCTGGGTCGTCAGTTTTCAAGTAATCACGACAACCAACCCACACAATTTTGTTTAAATCACTGACTGGCATAAATTCCCCTTTCCGGTGGACCTTGTTAAAACACAAAATTTCCTCCGAAGGCCTCAGAGAAATAAAGTCATGTTTTCTCTAAATCTACTGTGAAAGATTCATAATTTTGTCACTTTTGTTTTCATAACTAGTGTCCTTAAAACCTCATCCTGTATTTTGGTGACGGGTTTTGACAGCCCAACACAACGTTGAACAAAAAGGTCATGCCGGGAAAGTAACGTCGATGCACATAGTCGGGAATGAACTATAGAATTTTCCACATTTTAACTGAAATGTTCTAGCTTGTAAAGTTTACAAGTTTCACATGAGTGCAAAATCAAAAGTGTGAGATCATTTTGTAATGACCTTTCAGTCTTTACTTAAAAGAGAGTCATTTCTGTCTCAAAAAGTTCCACATGAATGCACAGTAACAATGTGAGGTGTGACCATTCCATTGACCGTACGGTTCATCCCATGTCTTGATGCATCACGGTAGTACATTTTATGAAATATACAACCCTCTGCGTCATTCGTGGCAGGCCTACCCCTTTCCCAAAATGTGGCGATGGAAAACTGCACTCTGTTGCAGAAATCTGTTACAATGACACTTTCTGTGCCCCCTCCCCCTTACATTGAGCTACCTTCAGCAGTAAACTTCTTTCCAAACCGTCAGACGCCCCCCCCCCCCCCCCCCATCTTGTTCTTGCGATGAGCCCTCCTCCACTTTTTCCAGTTCCGAGAAACCTGGTTCACTACCTGTTGTTGGACATCACCAACACCCACGTTCTGCCCCCATCCCAAAACAGTAATTTATTAAAATAATCAACCCACTCTGCTCCCTTGTGGACCCCTAAAATGTCATTTTCCCCTTCTTCATAATTTACACCACCCACTCCTCAAGTGCCCCCTCTTTTATAAAGTTGCAGACACACAATTTCAGATTGGGTTTCTTGTTCAACCTTCTGGCTGGACGGCAAACAATTTTATTTAAGTTTGGCCCAATAAATCACTATTGTTCTTTTAGAAATAATTGTTCCTATAAGTAAAGTCTATAAAAGGGGCGACCGGTGGCAGGCGCATGCAATCAAACCCAATATATTATTTCATATCCGGTCGGACCAGGGTTAGGAAAGGACTGTGTCGAGAAGATAGCGGTGAAACTCCTGTTTGCGGAACCTTATTTCAGTTGAAGTAACGGTCGACTTCGCTCGAGAAATCCAGTCATCGGGTTAGTATACGCAAGAAGGAATTTTATTTGAATTGCAAGCAGATAAAGCGTCACCCTTTCTTCAAGAAGACGTACTCTGCTTCGCTTGGTAAGTATTTTGTCGAGACGCAATTGTTAATATTTATTATCATAATTTTGTTCAATTGAAAGTAGTCAAAAACAAGCTGTGATTTTTGTAGCAAGAGGTGAGGTGACTTATGGCTTGAAGCAACGTTCAAGTACTACCGGTTAGAACTTTTTGTTTGTTTGTTTGTTTGTTTGTTGGGTTGTTGGGTTGTTTGTTTGTTTGTTGGGTTGTTGGGTTGTTTGTTTGTTTGTTTGTTTATTGGGGTGTTTGTTTGTTTGTTTGTTTGCATGTGACTTACTCTTCATGGAATTCGAAGAGTTAAAAGTTCTGTGTCTTTGTTTTACGAAGCCATTCCCTTTTTGTGTTTTCACATTATAATATTCATCATTTAAATTTTAATCTCATTTGTTTGTTTAGTTTTTGCTTTGTGTGGGTTTTGGGTTGGTTAACCTCGTATCCAATTTGATCATTTCCTGGTGAAATTTTTGTTAATATAGTTATGGACATAAACATTTTATATTTATGGACTCCACTGGCACTTCTCGTGTTAACTGTTTCTTCGTTTCTGTCACCAGACATTATGAAGTACAACCTTTTCTCAACTGCTGTGCTAATTTGCATGTCATTTCTAATTGGCTGCTGTCATGCTGGCGTCGACCAACCACCAGATGTGGCTGCCTTAAAAGTGAACACCAGTCAACCAATCACCGAGCAGGAGCCCCAGCAACCAGAGCACCCAACCCCTGACCAGACGTGCTATCCCCGGGAGAAGTTGCCGTGTGATTCGCCCATCGTCATCGGGATGCCCGGTCCTCAGGGACCGATCGGAGCGCCAGGTTTCCCGGGGTCACAAGGCCCTTCTGGTTTCCCAGGAAATCCTGGAAATAACGGGAATAATGGGCAACCTGGTCCTGCTGGGCGATCTGGGACGAAAGGTGAACCGGGAGAGCAAGGAATTCCTGGTGTCAATGGTAATATTTGTTTAAGTTATAAACTTAACGACAAAACAAACAGCAAAACAACAACAACAACAACAACAACAACAACAACAACAACAACAACAACAACAACAACACCACTCCCCAAGAGAAACAAACCCCCAAATAAAAGGGAGAAGAGAAGAAAACAGCGCCACAGCAACGACAATAATTCATCAAAAAATAACATAATGATTAATCAAGCTTGTAGGCCTATGATTATTAAGGATTTCTGTTTTGACGACTCCCAGGTCCTCCAGGCGGTCCTGGTTTTACCGGACCGACAGGAGCTAAAGGCGAACCAGGATTAAAGGGCGATATGGGACTGATGGGTCTACCAGGGAAGCACGGTCTAACCGGAACCCCCGGAGTACCCGGAGCCTCGGGACCAACAGGGATTAACGGCTTTCAAGGTAAATCACAAGACGATATTCAGGTGAATGGTTGGCTTTGCTGAGGAGAACCGGTTTGGTCTCAGAGTCAACGCTTTTATTAAAGAGTTAAACATACGTTGTATCCACAAGTTTACAATGTTATTATTTCTCTAATGATCCAAACAATGCGGAAGAGCTTCAAACATCACTTGACGATGATATCCCTCTGATATTTGTTTTTGTTTCCTAAAAATAAAAGTGAAAGATTTGAGTGGAGACTATAGTTTCTATACCACATTGTTGGTCAATACTGTCGCAATTATCATTATTTGAAACAACATTCATAATTCCTTAACTGTTTTATTAAGATTAAACGTTTCTGTCAATAATATTATTTGCAATAAATTTTCAACAAATAATTTCAAGTGAAAGGTCTTGAGAATATATATTTTTTTAAAGGATTTCTTCGGCATTTCATCGAAAGAATTTTTTTAAGATGGCAACGTTTTATATGTTTTATCATCTTGTATAACTCTGAAAAACATTTGTCGAAACTCTACACAGGTATAAAAGGAGGGAGGGGTTTCCCGGGCGTGAAGGGCGAAATCGGGGAATGCAAAGCCTGCAGTCCCCCGCCCGAGACTGACCCTCCAAGAAGACCTGACAGCGCCGAGAGCAACTCCCGGAGAAAAGTGGCCTTTTCCGCTGCCAGGACAACCAGTCTCCTTGCAACCAACGGGCCAATCATAATAACTTACCAGAAGATTTTCACCAACCAAGCCGGGCATTTCGACGAGGAGACTGGGATTTTCCACTGTTACGTTCCCGGTAAGCAATGGGCGCGTAAAAAATGTTTCCCTATCCAGTGTGTTTATTAGACCACCTGCATTAAAAGTGCACGCGTGAAGTTGAAGAGCTATCATTGGCTGAGAGTCGTGCGCAGCGCGTACACGAGTGAACGTTTCCATTGTTTGACATCAAAGATGGCGGCCAATAGGGGTCATACGACTCTAAGTGTAGGTCGAGAACGTAAAGAAATGAAACCATAAAGTAATATTTGCCAAACGTGGATGAATACTTTATTCAATGATTTTGTTTACTCCACTAAAGGCCTAATACAAGTTCAAATTTCTTTCAGGGAGTTACTTCTTTTCCGTCAACATCTACAAGTCATCGAATCAGAATTTCCCTCTTGTCCAACTGCTTAAAAATGGTGAGTCTGTCTATTCCTCACTACCTCCATGGTCTGTCCTATTATACGTTTCGCGGTCATCGTACCCGCTCGCGACCCGCTCCGACCCCAAACCAAGCCGGACTCAGGTTTATGAATGATACAAAAGTTCAATTCATGCAGTTTTAATTACCTGTTTCACTCATAATGGTTAGGCGATGTTGTATTTATTATACTACCTTGATCAACTATTTTTTAGTGTGGAATGGGAAGAAAAAAGCTGTTCTGACGAGCCGGCTCTCAACCCCGCCCCTTCCCGAGGAGCGTGTTCATGCGTGAACTTTGGTCGTCACACTGTGATGCACCATGGATGCACAAACTTTCTCCCATGCCCTTGCATTACGTGTGGTGGTCGTGATGCTAGACGCTTATCAGTTCAGAGTAAACATGCAAACAATTATAGAATGTCTCTTCCTGGCTTAACTCAACCGTAAAATTTGTCAAATGTTTAGCTTTTTGTCACTACGTCACGGATGAACAATTTGTGTAATTTATTTTTTCTTACAAATTGTGTGACAAACAAAATAAGCAACTTGAACAAAGACTATTATTGCGTAATATATACACTGATTTGTTCATGACGTAACCAATTCCTCACGTTTTCACCAATCCTCGGTAGTATAGTGGTAAGTATCTCTGACTGTCACTCAGGAGACCGGGGTTCGATTCCCCGCCGGGGAGGATAGCTTTCTTTTTACTCCACATTTTTGTTGCTTCTTTTACCAAGATACCATAACAATGAAAAAGCAGTATGATCCGTTTTATTTACAATATCTTCCATTTCTTTTATTTCTTTGCAAAACCTTTTTCAATTGTCCACCTTTTTAACAATTATGGCCTTTTGGAGGACTCTATCACCACTCAGATTTCAATAATGAAGTACTTTATTTTAAGCTGTACTTATAGTAATACCATGGAGGAAGGAAATACTAAACATGATGGAATAAATTTCAATTAAAGTTATAAAGGGTCAAATGTTGACAGGCAGAAAATGTGCACAAATAATTTTAGCCTTCGAGAAAGACTCTGCTGGGGTCGAAACGTCAGGCCACTAACTAATTTTTTGCAAATAATTTTAACCGTAAAATTTGTCAAATGTTTAGCTTTTTGTCACTACGTCACGGATGAACAATTTGTGTAATTTATTTTTTCTTTAAAATTGTGTGACAAACAAAATAAGCAACTTGAACAAAGACTATTATTGCGTAATATATACACTGATTTGTTCATGACGTAACCAATTCCTCATGTTTTCGCCAATCCTCGGTAGTATAGTGGTAAGTATCTCTGACTGTCACTCAGGAGACCGGGGTTCGATTCCCCGCCGGGGAGGATAGTTTTCTTTTTACTCCACATTTTTGTTGCTTCTTTTACCAAGATACCATAGCAATGAAAAAGCAGTATGATCCGTTTTATTTACAATATCTTCCATTTCTTTTATTTCTTTGCAAAACCTTTTTCAATTGTCCACCTTTTTAACAATTATGGCCTTTTGGAGGACTCTATCACCACTCAGATTTCAATAATGAAGTACTTTATTTTAAGCTGTACTTATACTAAACATGATGGAATAAATTTCAATTAAAGTTATAAAGGGTCAAATGTTGACAGGCAGAAAATGTGCACAAATAATTTTAGCCTTCGAGAAAGACTCTGCTAGGGTCGAAACGTCGAACTAATTTTTTGCAAATAATTTTAGAATTAGAGGCAATGTCGATATGGCATTTTGCATAAATTGAGGCAGCAAATAGTTTATGTATTTCTATTTATGTTGTTTTATCAATTATTTTTTTAAATTGCCCAACCACAAGGCTAGAAGGTCACTCATTATGAGGGCCACAAGGATTTATAGAAACGTTAGAAGCTCATGATGTTGTCAATCTGTTGGTTGTTTTAGGTGTGTTATTTATAAAGTGTTAAAATGTATGTACTAAATGCAGGGTAATTTGGAGGTAATTGTCAAAGACCAGTATCCTCACTTGGTGTATCCCAACATATACATGAAACAACAAACCTGTGAAAATTTGGCTCAATTGGTCATCGAAGTGTTCAAACACACCAAGATCTTGGCTAACAAATTTCTTATATCCTCCTAGGTGACCACACCGTTGGAGTCATAGATTATGGCATAACAGACACTGAAGACGGTGCCAGTAACAGTGTCATTCTAGATCTAGAGGAGGATGACCAGGTTTATCTGCAATTGTACGACGGCCGAGAGCTTTACAGCAGTCATTACAGATTCACTACCTTCTCTGGTTTTCTTATCTTTGAAGCTTAGATTATAGTCTAATTTCTGATTAAAACAATTCACCCGAAATCTTAAGCTGCAACACCACCAGCAGTCCAGCAGTCTCCTGAAGATGAGCAGAGTATACCGTTCGAAAGGTCGAGACCACACCGACTCTTTTCAGAGCCAACACTCCTCCCAAAAGAGATTTTACACATGGTTGTACTCACAAGTCTACTATTTATAGTTACTTCTTATTTTCCACACCATGTAAAGCTTTAAACCCCACTTACAGGGATGCGATAGACTGTTGGAAAAAAAAACCCTGAACTCTGAGCACAGCGAGCTCGAAAACTTGCTAAAAGTAATCAAATTTATCTTTGGTTTTAAAAGCCATACTCTGCAATCTGGTGGTTATTATGGTTTTATCTTCATTAAAAAAACTGATTTCCGGTTAAAAACGGGGATATTACATCCCTGCACTTACAATAATCTTGATTTGCTATTCTGGAGTCTGTAATGTCGCTGTGTGTTTTATTTGTAATTTGACTCCCAAATAATGAGTGTGGCAGACGGTGACTGCTCTGTGTTCTGACCCTAATGTTCAGACAACAATGTTCTAAAAAACCCTTGTGATTTTGAAGTTAGGGTATCGAGGGTTACACTACATACAACACTTGAGTCTACAATGCAATTAAATATATAAACTTATGCTTTATTCTCGGTTGCACTTTGTCATTTGCACATGTTTCACAAAACTAGATGGCCTATAGAAATTGAATTCATATTGATGTGTACACTTGAGTAATTTCCTAACCAGAGGCTTGGGCTTTGTCTGCCTGTTCCAAGTCTTATATCGTTTTCAAAATAACTGACGGAGTCTCAGCTGATGCTGTCAATTACAAAAGGCCATGTTCCCTCTTTTTACCAATGATTCTTTATAAATTCATGAGAACTCATTTATTGTTACATATATTCAGACGGAATTAGGCACAGAAGTCACAATAACCCAGTTTAATTTTAACTCTTTGGAGACCATTCGTTTCTGTATAATCATCACCATAGCACAGAGGTGGCGAACATTGATGATTTTCTTTTACTTTTGTTTACTTTTTTTTCACTTGTACAAAACGGCAGGAAAAGTAAAACTAAACAGATTTGTTCTTTTTATAAATGAATATAACATAGGAAACATTAGAGAAGGTCAATTCAGGACATGACCTTTTACTTTGACCTTTTTGTTTAATGGGAGTAGGTCAAGTTTTGTTGCTTGTGGCCGCTATGGTCTCTAAAGGGTTAACCAACCTGCCAAATTTAGTCTCTCCTAATTATAGCATTTTTTTTCTTCTTGAATGAAACAATAATCCTAGCTGATTTCTTCACTTTGTTTATGTGACAGTAAATTGTTTGCAATTTTCTAAAAAGATTTAAATGAACAACAATAAACCATTACAATTGTTAATGTTGATGCAAGCAAGTAGAGTACTAGTTAAATGGCATTTGATCAAAATGAAGAAACGTTTTCAAATAAATAATAATGCTTTTTTGTTGGATTTGAAATCATGTGTGCATATTTTTGCTTTGTGAAGTGCTTCAGCCTGTGTTGCAATGATGACATAAATAAATTACTTGAAATTTCAATGCAATTTATTGCGGGAAGTTTTCTACCCAAAATTCACTGGATTCGGGACTGAAAATCTTCTCATTGGGCGAAGACAGTCCGAATTGGGATATTATGATATCCCAATTTGGGTAGTTTGGTTGCTCTAATCACCCAAAGGCTCCCTTTATAGGGACTGGTACTTGTAACTGACATCCTCATTAGGCAAAGACCCTCATTAGGCAAAGACGATACAATTGTGGTAGATACCAATCTGGGAAGTTTGGCTACTCTAATGACCAAAAGGTTTCTTGATTAGGGACCACTGATATCCTCAATGGGTGATTATGGTTCCAATCAGGGTAGATGTATATCCCAATTGGGATAGTTTAGCTGTTTTATTCACCCAAGGATTTCCCAAATGGGGAACACTGATCCTTTCTGGGAGAAGAAAGGTTCCAAATCTACAATACTAAAAGGTAAAATAAAACCTCCCAAAACAACAAAATTAACATTTTGTGATAAAACTCGTTCAGAAATTTTTACTCATTAAAAAGCAAGAGAAATGCATTATGTGTCTAATGATTTAAGGACAACAATTATTGTACTTTTCCTTTCTGGCAAGAGCAGCCTCAGTCCATCAAAATAAAATAAATTAAAAATGGAAATAAAATAGTCACTGCATCTACTTATCGCCACAAGATGGCGCTGTTGTCTCATTGTGGGACATGGTCAACATGATGGCAGGAACAACTCAAGAGCTGACGTTACCTCTTCTTCTTCTGGGCGAGGCGTTTATTTTCTTCTCTCTCTCGTCTGATGTCTTCAAGATCTTCCATCATTCCGATCCGAGAGCTGTGGAAGAAAGAAAGATCAATCAAAGAACATCTTGGAAGATCAACAAAACATGATACATCATTGGAAGATCAATGAAAACAATAACAAGGAGATGAACACTTTACAACTCAAAAATCTCACAGGAAGTTTTTTAAATCAAATGGTCTTATGTCGTGTCAGATGATAAAATAGAATCCAAGCAAAGACAAAGAATAGGTGAGGAAGTGAAAGCTAGAATGCTTTGAGGAAGATGTATAACCGATGAACCCAGGCGGCTCAAAATATGCATTTATAAGCAATTTTGTGAAGTTTTTATACAAATTGTTGAAAGAATGTCCTTAACTGATGAAAAGTAAACAATAAAGTGTAAGATTTTTGTAGGATTTAGGTCTTGAAATATACCTCCTGGCTTCTTCTTTCTGGATTTCTCGAAAACTTGCCTCCATGTTCTTCAGTGCATAGTCACTCTCATAACCATACCTGGTGAGATAAACAAAACTTGAGTTATGTACTTACAGGTATCATACAAGAATGGCTAGAGCTGACCAAATAGTCGCTTACAGGTATCATACAAGAATGGCTAGAGCTGACCAAATAGTCGCTTACAGGTATCATACAAGAATGGCTAGAGCTGACCAAATAGTCGCTTACAGGTATCATACAAGAATGGCTAGAGCTGACCAAATAGTCGCTTACAGGTATCATACAAGAATGGCTAGAGCTGACCAAATAGTCGCTTACAGGTATCATACAAGAATGGCTAGAGCTGACCAAATAGTCGCTTACAGTGTCCTCGTTTTGTGTGATCAACCATAATACATGAAATAACAAACCTGTGAAAAGTTGGGCTTAATCTGTTGTAGGAAACAGGAGAAAATAGTGAAAAACCATGCCCAATTTTCAGCTTGTAAACACATTGTTTTTAATTTTGGTTGTAACAACTGAAATCAGCTGTTGCATTTTGAAAGGTTTTCAGATACAGTTTTAAAAAAATATGACTTCATTTCAGAAGGAACTATCACACAGGATTTTTTTTTTGTTCTCTCATAAACTTCAAGATCAGTTAGCTTTCAGACTAAATTGTACAATACTTTTTATCCTTACAAATCCTGTATAAAACCTTTTAAAGAATCACAAATTTAGATGAGAAATAACTCTTACAAGGCCTTGACTCCTTGCAATACAATATGTGAAAGGGTGAAAAAGTACTGTTTTTCTTACAAAAATTAAACAAGAAAAACTAGCTCAATGCAATTTCTATGGGCTTTTGGTAATTGTTGGAACCAGTTTGAGTGAAGTGGACTTGCTTACAGAGGACTTGAGGCCACTTACGGACAAGAAAGACATTTAATTGCCACTTAACGACCCCCGTTCATCAGGCTGTAAGCATTCTTAAAACCATCTAGACTCAGGAGGAGTATGCAGCACAGGTGAACCTAATGATTATTTCAGATACTTCATTTCAGAATATTGAAGGAATGACTATCTTATGAAACTTTTAAGAATCTCTGTCTTACTTTGACTTGTCGTATCCAAATATCTCCTTGATGTATTGTGATACGTCCTCCCCTCCTTCCTCCTCAAGGGGCGTGTCATCGATGAAACCATCCTCCTCGTAGTCGCTTTCTTCGTCGCTAAGGAGACGACCTCGCTTGGCATGGAAAGATGGAGCAGCTGACACTGAGGAAACCAAAATAGAATGAACTAGACTTAAATTTTTGTTACACAACAAAAACAAGGTGTTCGGCATGACGTTCAAATATGGGATGTTACTCATTGTCAGCTTGAATACATCAATTTGGTTTTAAGCTTGACCAAGCAATTGTAATACTGAGTATACAAATCTGGTAAAACTGCAACTTTAAGTCGAAGTCATGTTACAATTGATGACGTCTTTTATTAGGAAAACAAGCGTTAAATGTAATATATCGCGGCTTGAGCTCAATCTTGCAATTTACTATAGGAGCACAAAAATAATGCTCCAGTACATAATATAATTAAATTGGGCCCCACGAGTGCAAAACACAACATTGCAAATTTATTGTAAATTTGCAACGTGGTTGTAGATCGTTGTTACGTTATACGCATGTTTTCTGCTAGTATTAATAAGCACACGACAATTCCTTTTGTCACCTTAGTGACGAAATGCCTTATATTCAGCGTACCCTGTCACCGATTAACGTTTTACAGCAAATCAAAGCAAATTGACCACGTCATTGACCACCATCATTGATGAAAAACAATGGAAAAGTGCACGCGTGTACGCGCTACGCACGACTCAAAGTGTGTCTTTGTTGGCCAACAAAAATGCTCACATTGGTGTTTGCGTAGACTAAAACGAGCCGATCTGTCACAGAGCAAGCCAATAATGCCACAAAGCGTGGTAAAAGCATGACCATAATTTGATATAGCACCACCAGCTTTAGCAAAAGTTTTAAAAAGCACACGATCGAAAGCATAGCATTTGATTGTTAACGAGGTTTGCATGGACGGCTGTTTTAGAGACTAACAAAGCGTATTGTCAAAAGCAGGTTGCGCGAACCTTGAACAGAGACTAGACCACAAGCATGTTTGATGGACTTTGAACCTTGCGGATGATTTGCTCAACGTATACACACACACTACGTGATAACAAAACAGTAAACTGGTTTAGTTCGCGTAGTGTGTGTGTAGCCCGTGGTTTGACAGCGGGTCAATAAATACCCGTAATAATTGGTCAATATTTCAAATATTTGTATAAAAAAAAGGAATGACGTCATCATGTTCTTTCTTTAGATTTACATAGTCAATATCACTGTCTTTCAACATGCCAAGTTTCAACTCAGTCGATCTTGTGGTTTTGTAAATACACGGCTTCAAAAAGTAAACCTTTAAGGCAATACCACGTGACACACGATGACGTCATCAATCTAAAACTTCACACATATGTTGTCTGCATGAAGGTCATTATGTATACCAATTTCGAAACGATTATCTGAAACTTCGCCACAGACATCTAGGAAAAGTGCATTTTTAATTGTTTTCAACCTGCCGCTAGAGGGCGCTCTTGACTTTTATGACGTCATTTGTCTTATTTTGTTAAACCAGACTCTTGCTCGACTATAACACCGTTAAAAAAAACTTCAAAAAGTGTGCCACTTTTAAATTACAAGGCACTTCCTGTTTCTTCCTGTTACGACCGGAAGTAGAGGTCATGCACACGACAAAAAATAAAGACCTATATGACCTAAGTATGATCCCGCATAAAACAACCGCCGGTCTCTTAAGTGTGATTTGTTACAGATTTTCAAAGATTAATTTATTTTTTTCTAAAAACCTTGTAAATTGACACCTGATGACGTCATCATGACGTAAATGAAACGGTTTCGTCTCCTAATGGTTATCTAACTATGGTAGAAATTTCAAAATTATACGAGCTTGGGAAGTGTGCTTTTGTTAGCGGACAATCGCGGGGGATAAGAAGAAGAATAAGAAGTATTAAAAAGTAAGAAAAAAAACCGGAACAAAAACAAGAGGTGTTACGGGCTGTGTGCCCGAACACCTAAATATAATGGCATGGAAGTGATGTTGGGTGAGTAGAGGCATTCAAGGAGATAATTGGTTAAATTGTGGAGATGTTTGCTTCTGTGTCTCTGGTCAGTGCCTTGGTTGGTGCTCCTTGAAATTGTGCTTGACAGAAAATGTTTGTTAATTTTTACTGCAACATTTTTAATCAACTCACACAGCACCATAATGTTTCTGTGTACATACATGCTAGAATGGGCTTGTTTTGTCTGATTTCATAGTTTTCTTGCTTTGATTTGTAAGTGTTCTGTTTCCATTTCAACATTGGTTTACAATTGTTGTAGGTCACTGTGTCACAAGATTTTTTAAGTATTATACCTGGTCTTTTCCTTGGCATCTGCTGACCCATAGAGGGAGCCCTTCTGTCTGAACCTGGTTGTTGTCTGCTGCTAGAGGGGACTCTATCATAGTACTTTTCCATTTTACTCTGACGTTTCGGCTCGGGGCGTCGATCGGAAACTGGACGGGGTCTGTGACCTGAGGGGGCTTCATCAAAATACTGATCAGCTGTGGACTGCGTCAGAGTCATTGGTGGCTTTTTCCTCTCCGGCGTCTGTTGCGTTCGTCTCTCATGATTATTTGGGGCACTTTTTGATGAGCTGCTGGCACTTTTGTGTTTGATGCCACCATTTGGAACGGAGGAATGTTTTGTTTTTGCAGTGCTTGTCTCAGGTCTTGAGTTAATAGTGTCTGGCTTCTTGAAACCTGACGCAACTTTCCGTAATTCTGACTTGACCATCTTCCCATTAATTTGATACGGTTTTGATGCTCCGTTTTTCATCGAGCCATTGGATTTTGATGCTCCGTTTTTCATCGAGCCATTGGATTTTGATGCTCCGTTTTTCATCGAGCCATTGGATTTTCCAGCAGGCTTACTTTCATCACCTCCTCTTCTTTGTGCGAGAAACTCTTGTCTCCTCATCTCTCCCAGTTTCCGGGCAGCGGCTGCTTTCTTAAGATCTATTTCACTAACTTTAGGTTTACTCTTGTTCATTACTTGCTTGGACTTGGAGTCTGTAACCTTCTTGGATTTTCCTTCAGCTGCTTTACCCCCTTTCTGTTGGTTAGCTGCCAAGGCCAATAGTTGCTCATAGCTCATTGGTCCCTTTGAAGAAGAAGCTGGCTTCCTAGGCTTTTTTGGCAAATCAGGAGCCTTCTTACTAACCACTTTGATCTCATCCTCATCTCTAGTCCTCTCAGAAACTTTCTGAATTTTCTTCATGAAGGATTGATGTTTAACTTCATGTTTACTGTCCTTATAGTTTTCTTTTGGTGTAACATTTCGTCTGTTCTCCTGAGGTTTCTCCGTTGATTTCTCCGTTGATTTCTTCGTCTTACTTTTAGTTTCTGCTCGCAGCTTCAGGAGTTCTTTTTTCTTAGACTCCTCTTCCAGCACTGTATTAAAAAAAGATCCAGAAAATAAAACATTTGTCAACTACAAGACTGAAACTGAAAAATGTATATTTTTTTTCAGGTTGTTGGCTTTCTACAAGATGTTCTTGTTACTGTAAGACATTATCTTTTCAAAAATTCTTTCTTGATGTCAAAGAAGTTAATAATGCTGCATGAAGTCTTTCCTATGACTTGGGCTATGGGTAGACCAGTAACTAGGGCGCTGTAACCTTTAAAAAAATGTTTTGACATCTGTGATAGTATGACTGCAGATGTACAGCGCCCTAGTTACTGGTTCTGGGCTTTGGCAGTTTTTGATTACAGTATACACGAACAAAACAGCTAAGAGGTTGCCACTGACTGGTCAGCAGTTGTTTGACAACAATTTCCAATCACAAATTTTACCGACAACTTGGCAAATATTCTGCCTGTAATTTTGATCAGTAAACCAATGATTTTTAAAATATCTTAGTTACCTTTTTGTTTCTGGTCATGTTGTTTTTTCTCTAGTCTTGCTTGTATTGCAGCACGATCTACTCCAGAACGTTTCTCTTTTTTAGGCGGTGGAAGGGACGTCGTATACCGCTTGTTAACAATCACCTGGAACAAAGGGTTTCAACAGAAAACCAAGATTGTACTCTATGAACGCATACCAGGAGAAATGTCCATGTTGTTGCGATAAATAGCAAACATTATTTTTATATTTTCTTTTTCTACTTTATAATTTACAAAGACCTCAAAATAATTTATATTTAGATGTTTACATGGGTTTGGTTGTATACACAGGTCTGGTTTGAGTTATCAAAGAATACTTTTTGTAAATTAAATAAACATATGATGGGTAATTGGGTATCCGTATGACAGATCTTGGCAACAGTCTATGAGTACGAATCTAACACAGTTTTATTATAAAACTAACGCTATTGCCTGGTTCATACTTCGCGTGAAAAAGTGAATGCGAAGCGAAATTTGTGACGCAAACAATCTCATATGCACCGTTTTCCAATCGCGAAAAATTGCTTCACATTTTTGCAATTCGAGTAAACAAAGAAAGAAAGGTGTAAGTGAAGTATGAACCGGGCTTAACACAGATGTTTTATATTTTTATGATTATGAATTACTACATAAATTTCAGTAAACAAAAAAATTATTTAAAAAAACCCAACATATTTGGTGAACTGGTGAACTGAAGGAAAAACAAAATGGCAATTTTGTTGGATCATATTCATAGAGCAAGGAACAGACTTTCACGAAAAAATCAAAATCTGAATCAAAATTTTTTGTAATTTCAACATGGCTAAATTTGCAATATTTCGGCTTGATTACGTCATCATCATGCAAAAAATTGAGACACTTTCTTTTGATCAAAAGAAATAGAAAATTAAATAGAAATATTTACCTCCTTTTCTGCCCTTTTCTTATTCTGAGAGGCAATATCAAGCAACTTTTGAAAATCCATGATGATTGAACTGTTAATCCTTTCCTCAAAAGGACGACATCCCACTCGTTTTCGTCAGAAAACAGTCATATTTTTGCCTGATGTTTTCGCACACAAACATCCGGAACTGACGAGTGATGTCAGTGTAAGTTCGTTGAACCCGTGTCCCACTTACAAGTTCGGGAATTTCCGGATTTATTCGGCAGCGATTTCCATATCCCAGGATTCATGGGTAATCTTTAAAAAGAGGCGCGTCAAGATGGCGGATGCGGCTGCCTTGGAAAGTAAGCAAAATTTCGATCTTTTTTGAGGTGGATTTTCCCCAGAATTAATTTGCATTCGACCCTGAAACTTCGCAATAATTTTAACGGATAGTTAATGTTTCTTTCTGCTATATTGAGATCTGTAATTGGTGTGCTTTTATGTGTTAAAACTGTCGGGGAATTTTTCCGGTATGCGAACTGCGCAAGAAGTAGTCTGGTGTACGTGTCCACACGGTTTGCCACATGTTGACGTGCAGTTCAAAATGTTTGCATGGCGCTTGCAAAAGTTGTTGTTGACCTCTCTCAACCAACTCGTCCAAACTCTCGTAAACGCATTTTTTGACAGTCTGTAGTGTTAGTTTTTTACTTGTGCAGCAAGTTTTCTACCTTTTATTTTTTTCTTTATGAAGAGTTTTTATTTGTTCAAAAACTTATTTAGTCAAAAATAACAACATGATCAAAAAGTTAACAGACAGAATTATTTTTTTTTTAATACCTTTTTTTAATTATTAAAAAAAGTGAACATTCTTATTTTTGAACAGTCAATCTTAAAACTGACATTTGTATTCATTTGCAATGAGCACTTTTCGCGGTAATCTGTTAAAAAAGTGCCATCTGTTTCAGTTTAATTCAACTTCAAGGAGCAGATTTGTTTACTTCAAACACTCATTGCAGTCTGTGACTGACTCTGGAATTGAAATACCCTGCGCACTCACTTACCTCTTCTGGATTCTTGTGAAATTTGAGCACCAACTCACATTTGTTCAAAGTAAACAAATCTGCCTCTTTACCAAGAACGGCAAGACCGCTGAAAGTGCTTTAATCATAAAAAATTGTGTAGTCAATTCACATTGTGAAAAAATAACAAATTTCTTTCTGGGCTGATTATTTGTTTACGGTAAGCGGAGCCATGAAATTGGTCCCAAGACTCAAATCCACACCCTGCTCACTGATCAATAACACCGGAGCTTGATTATTTTTGTTGAGTCCAATACGCTTTCCTGCTCGGCCCACAGCACGCCACAATCTATCGATGAATTTTCCTGGAAATTCAAACAGTTAAATATGCTTCAAAAAATCCCCCTTTTATTTCTTGACAGTGATTCCTTTCAAAAGTGTCTTGACTTATTTTTTTATAGATTCCTCTGTGGAGGCTCTGATGAGTCTTCGTAGTGCTGGTAGGAATCGGCCATCACCCGTCAAAGAAAATGTACCCACACCTCCAAGAAGAGGCAACGTAAGTAACCCAGGGTCCTACTCATGCCGAGCTAGCGTATCGGGCCAATACGCCCGACTTGCGTGCAGATTCAATTCTTAGCCCATCTGATCTGGGATCACTCGGACCAGCCGAGATTTGAACCTACATTCTAATGCCACTGAATTGTAATCACCTAAGCCACATACAGGGTTGAGATTCTTCCGCCTTTTGGCGGAATTCCGACTTTCCGACTTTGAAAAAACGTCTTTTCTTTTCAGTTCCGACAATTAAAAATCTCCGACTTTGGCAAATTGACTTTTGAAACTTTCACTTTCCAACATTTTAATATGAAGTTTTGAAGATTTTTAAATGAAATAAACGGTTTTTGATTATGATTACCGTTGCTTTGTGGACGTCTTTCTCAAATGTTGTAATAATAATGCCTTGCGTACGTCATGTACGTGCACGCTGTCTCTCTCTCTGCCTGCGGCACGGACACGTGCACGGCCGGCTGTCGGTAGCTTGGCTAGACTCCAACTCAATACACGTTCACGAGCCAAGTAAAACATAGCTGCACTGTTTCGCGGAGGACTATGGATTCTGGACTTTACACAGCCTTGGATTAAGGCTATTTAAACATCAACAACTTTTGCCGATGGAGGGCCTTGCTTGCGATCGATGCGGGGCAAAGTTTATTGGGTTTTCCCAATGTGCGTCGTCGAGCACCTATCGTTGAATCACGAAGATGTCAGTGAAAAAAAGAAGCTATACAGAACCAATCCTCAAATCACGAATCTATAGACATTTGTGTCGAAGAAATTACCAATATTGAGGCAGAAATTAGGCATTAAGATTTCAAAACACGCAATTTTCGCGATTTTCGTTTGACTTTTTAATTTTTTCATAATCTCATCCCTGCACATATTATTATTATGGAAATTAGAACAGTTGTTTGTTGTGGAAAGAAATCCAAATTCTAGTTGAATGTGGATTTTTGTTTTAAGTGGAAACCCCCATCCAGTAATCTTGTGGCATTAAAATGTGGGTAGTTATTTTGCCATTTGGATTGTAGAGCAAGATAGACTGAGGTGCTTGCAATTTATTTTAGAAAAAAAGGACTTGGCAATTCTCTGGTATTGATTCCTAGCAGGATGTCAAACACACCTCCGCACATTGTGTGTTTACCATTCCCGCCATTTTGAGAGTCTTTATGTACATTTTGACTCCCAAAATAGCAGACAGAGCAGTAGGCATGTTAACAGCACTCCGAATCTTCAATAGTGAATACAAAACATCCTTGAGCCACAGTTGGTCCATCAGTTTCAGTATATTTTTTCCACTCAATGAAAGAATATTTGTTTCAAATTAGTTATCTCTGTTATTCTACTTAAGGACCTTCCTTCACTTCACTTTCTCTTTGTTTGATTTGTTTGTGCTCCTTATTCCAGCCCCCGAGAATTCGAAAGAGAAACCGTCTCATCTTCAACGACGATGAAGACACATCTATGTCCCCCATCAGGTCATCTCCAAAGAGGACCAAATCCACCCCAACAAACTCTGTAAGTCTACCTCAATTTCAATGTATTATACAAGATTGGTAGAGCTGACAAAATAGTCAGTGTTAATGTTTTGTGTGATCAACCATGTACAATGTACATGAAATAAAAAACCTGTGAAAGTATGGGCTTAATCTGTTGTGTGAGTTGGGAAAAAATAGGTTTTCTGATACAGTTTTCTCGAATATGACTTTTTAGAGAGAATTATTTCACAGGAAAAAAAAAGTTCTACTATGAACTTATCAGTAAGCTTTCAGACTAAAATGCAACAATGATTTCTTTTACTGTACCAATCCTGTATAATACTTCTAAGAAAACACCAAGATTCATCATAAGATGAGTTGTCAATATTTCCAGAGTGATTTTCATTGTGACATCACACATTGCTTAGTGTTTAAGATTAATACACATCTTAAGATCACTCTTAGCTCTGCACCCAGGTATATATAAAAAACAATATCAGGACTAAAAATAACACTCAGGCCTTGAATTTCATCTTTAAGAGGGCAAGGCCATTTTCATTTTGCAAAGGGCACTTCCATTGGAAAAACTTGCAGTGTATCGGAAAACCTTTGAAGGGGCACCAAGGCCAAGACCAGGGCAACAGAGGCCAAGGCCTCCATATAATTCCAGGCCTGAACACTCGAATGTAGGCCCGAGGCTGGGATTTTTTCTCGGGCCAGTCAATTCAAAACCAAACAAGACCATTTTTCAATTGAATAATAATAATTCACTGTGTCACATAATAATAATAATAACCAGTTCTTATATAGCGCATTTCACAATAACGTCTCAATGTGCTTTACATTAGTGCCCTGGTCATTGGGCCTATAACATTCCTTTAATCTTTCTCAGCTCCCTGGGGAGTATACAGCCCGGGCTGCCGTGATGGCGCTCCGAAGGCTTTTTCAAACACAATATCAACCTCTACCCTTGCAGGTACCCATTTATACCCCTGGGTGAAGAGAAGCAATTATAGCAAAGTGTCTTGCTCATGGACACAAGCGTCATGACCGGGACTCGAACCCACACCCCGATGACTAAACCACCAGAACTTGAATCCGATGCTCTTAACCACTCGGCCATGACACTCTATTGAATGTTTCAATTCTGTTGAGTATAGAAGTAGATTTACCCATAATACAAATGAGATCGATCTTCTCTTTAGTGCTTGTTCAAACGTTTACTTGTTTAAACTGTGTATTTATTTGTTTCTCTCATTTTGACTCTGGTCTTAAAAACATTTTCTGGTCCAGTAAAAATTTGAGCTACAAACCCTGAGGTCTTGTGGGTCCCCCTCCATAAAGATTAGAGCTCTGAATGCAAATGTATTACACTTTTATTTGGGGGTTCTACAAATAGTTTGTTATTTCTCTTCTCTTTTTTTTGATTCAGCCTGTCAAGACCATTCAACCCCATGCAAGGACCCACTCCGTTCCATCCACACCACAGAAGTCTTCAGCAACCTCCTCAGCGATTCAGAACATCATCCTCAGCACACCGGCCAAGAAGGCAGCACAGAAGATCGGCGTCCGCCTCAAGAACCTCCTCAAGCTTCCGAAGGCTTACAAATGGTGTATCTACGAGTGGTTCTATTCAAACATCGACAAGTAAGAATACAAAACGGGGTTTTACTCTTAAAAATAGAAAGCGGAGAACTCTGGGTGAGTCATTGATGACCCCTTGAGCAATGCGCAGCACACTTACATGCGCCTATAGATAGTTCCCAGTAGACGCCATCTTTACGGGCAAATCGCATTTTGGCTTGCAGGCGCGTCAAGCGCTCTAATTATTAACGCAGCCGCGTCATTCACTAACCAATCATGCAATGAGTTTGGTGAAATGTGCGCGTGCTGCACGCCGTTCTCACGCGAAACGCATGACTGTGTGTTCCAAATTGCCCGTAAAGATGGCCGATTTACGTCACACTGCAACCTATCTATCGGATTCGCCATTATGGGAGTTACAAATGTAGTCAAAGGAATTGACTCCATAAATGATGGAATGGCGTCTGCAAGGGGCCCGGGTCAATACGCAAGACTCAGTTGTAAGGCCACTTTATGATAGGCCAATACAAAATATGTAGAAAGCTCATTGCCATAAATGCATGCCACGTGATATAAATGTGCCATATAATATGTGTGTCACGTGGAATCAGAGTGCAGTCAAGCTAAGTGTTTATTTTAGGTTTAGGGACATTTAGGGAGGCTTAATAATTCTTCGAAATAAGGTTTGGAAAAACACCAGGATGTAGGACTTGTTCAAACCAATCTTGAAATTAAGCTTTACGGGAACTTGTTGTATATGTTTAATATATCTTCAGAAACCGGTTGTAAAAACAACTGGGCCCAGTTTCATGGCAGTGCTTACCAGAGAATTATGCGCTTACTACCCATGGAATCACTTGCAGTAGGGCGCTGTAAGCTCAGATATCTGTGGTAAGCAGAGCCATGACATTGGGCCCTGATTATGAAGACAACTTCTTAATTAGTCATCTCCTTGCATCCTCAGAGCACTCTTCAGCGGAGAGAACGACTTCCTCATCTGTTTGCGAGAATCCTTTCCTCAGTTAAAATGTCGGAAACTTACACGAGTAGAATGGTGTATCATTCGCAGACTTATGGGTAAACCACGGAGGTGAGTGCAAATGAAGCTACTAACCCCCTTCAGACTAGATGGATTTCCTGGGAAATTCCTGGGAAATTTGGTTGACCTTTTCACACTTGAGTTGCCAACCCAGGGAAACTCCTGGGAAATGGCTGCCCCTGCTTGGGAGTAGGGTTAAGAGAGATAATCGAGCATACTGAGCATTCATATTTTCCAGGAAAATTGCAGCAAGTACGAAACAAACTTGGGGTGGCTGTGGGGTTCAAATTCCCCCAAGACTTTCCTGGGGTTTTATTTCATGGGAGTTGGTTCTGTAGTGTGTAAAGAGATAACAATGTTTAGATTACCACGGTAGGAACTAACTGCATATTGTGTAGAAAAATTCCTCTCACTATGGAAAATAAGAAGTAAGGTGTCTACCGCATTAAAGCAAGGGGAAACCCCACCTCAGGCCTGGAATTACGCGGAAAATGCAGAGGCCAGAGTCTTTGTTGCCTTGGTCATGGCCTTGGTGCCCCTTCCATAAACTTACAGATTTTCCAATGAAAGTGCCCTTTGCAAAAGGAAAGTGGCCTTGCCCTCTCATAGATGAAATTCCTGGCCTGCCATCCCTCAAACGTTTGCTTGAGATCCTTATTTCCCTTTTCCTTAAGAGGTGAACAACACTGAGATGCAATATCTCTCTCTTTGATTTTGTTCAGGCTTTCCCCAACCTTACATTAGAGACTCATTTTTATTGCTAGAGTTTCCTTGAAAGTTCAAAATTTTCAACTTTTGTTGTTGGGCGCCTTTCAGGCTTATCCCAAGGGCATATAGAAGCTGAAGGACTTCTCCTTTGCTAGACATTCTGTTTGGTAACATTTTAAAAATTTGGTTGTCAGATGTTCCCCAGCGTTTTTCGCTGAGGAGAGAGCGGCGCTGGAAGCAAAGAGAAGGCGACTGAGATTGCTTCAGCAGCGGAAATCCAGCGAGCTTGATGAGACTGAACTGAAAGATCTTCCAAAAGAAATACCTCTACCACTGGTCATCGGAACCAAAGTCACAGGTAATATGTCTTTATCATGGTGCGGCCATCGTGATTATTACTCCCATTCAAATCAATGTAACCAAACCGAGGCTGGAAGGACCAATAGTCTGGTTCCTTTTTGTACAATGATTGTTAGCATCCATTACTGTTATTGGATTCAGGGAACATGACCAAAATAGTGGCAGCATGATAATGGTTTATTGTTGTTGGGAAGCTCCACCCCTGATTGCAATGACCAATATAAAACCTGGCACTACACCATTGAAAGGACAAGAAAAGTTGAAAATCCCAACCTAAGTATTCCTTAACTTTAACCCCTTGTATGTTGTTGACGAGAGACCCTCCCATATTCACCCAAACACTCTACTCTAAGAAAACTTAATAGCCTAATGTTTGGCCTCTGAGATAAGATTGGTGAACCTGGCCTCATGCTCAGAGTGGGTGGATCGGGGTGTAATACCAAATCCATAAAAATACTCCACTCTATAGTAACTCAACACCCTAATGTTTGGACTTTGATAAGATTGGTATGCCTGTTGCAATGATAAGTACTTGTTAGTTGGGCTTAAGATAAGTCAGACAACTTCCTGAAGATTTTGGAGTATTCCGGAGCGTTGAGGTTTAAGATGTTCATTTAAACATTTTGAATTACACTAAGGCCACGGAGATCATTGCCTCTGTTGCCCCTGGTCTTGGCCTTGGTGCCTTTCAAAAGTTTCCCATAGACTTTAAGATTTTCCAATGAAAGTGGCCTTGGCAAAATGAAAATGGCCTTGCCCTCTCAAAGATGAAATTCCTGGCCTATTTTTCTCATGAAGACTAACTAGCCTTGCCCTTTAAGGATGGTGTGTTGTACTTATACCCTCACTTTAACTTTAATATATTTGACCTTTTGAAAAGCACGATTACGGCGACCCCATGACGGGCTCTTCACCGGTCAGATCGATGCTATTGACACCCAGAATGCTACATATAGAGTGACCTTTGACCGGCATAACATCGGCACGCATACGATCCTCGACACAGAGGTTTTAGTAAGTATTAAGAATCAAGATTTGATTTCACCTTCAACAATTTATAAAACACCAATTGGATCTTTGGGACTGTAGGTGGCAGCATGCGGACATACAAGGTTATTTTGTATATTGTACATAGATCCTTTTGATACCCTGGCTTTGGTTTGGGCTTTGGTATAAGCCCCTTCTATCTGTTTTAAAGTTGCTTGCCACATTTTCAGAAAACTGTTGAATCCTAAACCAGAGCTGCCAGCTCTTCCTGATTTTGCAGAAAGTTCACTGAAAATAAACACATCTTTCCATGTTCTGATGAGCAAATTTGAAAATCTCCCTGATTGTGGGAACTTGCTCCCTATTATGCTGAATGTAGTTCTGAATATCTCCCTGATTGTTGTACAAAATCTCCCTGATTGCAAGATGCAAATGTTGGCAGCTCTGCTAAGCCAGAGCTAAAGACGAGGCGATGGTCTTGTTAAGGGCAATACACGTAGTTCTGAGCATTTTGCACATTTCTTAGAACAAGAAAATACCTGGTTGGTCTGCTGCCACCTAGCGTCCCAAAAAATTCCCAAAATCTTGTAAATATTGTGTGCAATTGCTTCACCCCAAATATTGTTCAGCAGGGGACACTTCTTGGCCCATTTTCCCCTCAACACTGACATTGGCAATTTGCCTTTTGATTCTTTTCAGGGCCAAGAGCCACAGGACACAATGCCTTTATCCGCCTTCCTTCAGAAACAACGGCCAAGACCGACTCTGTTCTCACCACCAAGGTATGTTGACCTTTGAACCTTCGTCTAAAAAGACAACCCCTTTATTATGTTTTTAAGTTAGGACTTTTAATTCTTGATATTTATGGTTTTTTAAAGTTGTAATGCTTTGTGAAGTACTTGGAGGATTTTAGCAAAATTTTCTCTTATAAAATTTGTTTCTGTAATTGTTATTTATTGAAAATACCCTTGACTAAAATTCTGAGAATTTTCAAACTGAATTGGAAATGCAGGATAACATTGGATGGGTTACACTCGCCTAGTCTTGGGAATGACCCGATGTTGGGAATGTCCCCCCTCAGAGGGAAGCTTCAAGGAGACGAGAAGACGCTTGGTGGATTCCCTGTCAAATTCCTGGTTCTTGTGGTAAGACTAATTTTTAAGATTTGGGCCCAGTCACTTATGCAATACATTACATGGTATGTTTTGGCTGGTATCCATTTCTGCTAAGCACTTTTTTTCTGTGCTAAGCAACTTTTGTGAAAGCTCTATGAAATTGGGCCCTGGTCTCAATTATGAAGATCTGCTTTTCGCTAAAAAGAAAATAAATTTGAATATTCCGTGCAAAAATCTACAGTAAACCAGTCAAAAACAAAATAAATAACAAGGAGTATTGGCTGGTATTCTACCTCTGTTAAGCAAGGTTTTTCTATGGTAAGAAGCAAATTTTTGTGCCTGAGCAGCTCTGTGTAATGTAATTCCCCCTTGGATTATCAAAGAAAGTGTGAAATTTAACTTCAAAAATCCTCAATTTTTTTTTATGACATGTAATTTGTCTTTAATGTTGTCACCATACAAACTTCAAATGCTGCTTAGACTTCATAAATGGAAAAGAGAAATTATGTTTTGTTTTAGAGAGTGTCTCAAAAGTCGGGCATGTTTTTGGCTCAAAAGCACGTTCTCATGGGCGCACGCCCGCACTCCCTTGGAGTGCCAAAACGTTCTGCTAGACTGCATCATTATGCCGAAGTACAGGAGCAATCCTACCCAAGTGAAGTATTTTGAACGTTCCAATGGAACATTTTAGCATTCCAATGGAACATTTTAGCATTCCAATGGAACATTTTAGCATTCCAATGGAACATTTTAGCATTCCAATGGAACATTTTAGCATTCCAATGGAACATTTTAGCATTCCAATGGAACATTTTAGCATTCCAATGGAACATCCCAGTCCAATATCCCGTCCAATTAGAATATTCCTACTGTTCCAACTTTTAAAACGCTTTCTTATTTGTAACGAAAAGTTTTTGTTTTGTTAATTCAGACCAAAGTATCCAAGATACTAAGTTTCAAGAAGGAACTTTTACAAGAGCTGAAAGACAAGAATACAGAGGCTGAGAGGATGGTGAGTAGAATTAACCAGGTTATGGTTAGATTAGAAACTGGTTATGGTTGGACTATAAACTGGTTATGGTTATGTTATAAACTGGTTTATTGCAAGTTCATGTATATAACGCATAACCAGATGTAGGTTGATTAATTTTTAAGTGATTCTAAATAAGTTGTGAGTAAATTAACTTGGATTATAGCAAGTTAGTTTTGATATGTGGTCAGTTTTAAACTAGTTTTATTACCTGGATGTAAGTTTATAAAAACAAGGGCATAATGTTACAGAGGTTGTTTTTCAAGACTTAAAGACCATTTCAGGCCTAGAGTTTTATCTGTAGAGTGTAAGGTTGTTTTCATTAACCATGTTCTGGTCAGCATGATTTTGTTGTGTTTAGCTACTTTTGGGGCTTAAGCAGCTCTATGAAGTTGGGTATGTTTTTTTGGTAAGCATGGGTTTTCTCTGCTTAGCTTAATTGTTCTCTTAAACAGCTATTTTTCTTTGTTGGTATTTTCTAGCAATCCATGAACCAGTTATCGGCATTGAATTTCAAAGAGAAATATGCAAAGTGCGTGCTGCAATTAGAACGGCTTAACGAAGATCTCAACGGGTATTTGAACGATGTCCAGAAATATTGTCAAGAGGTAAGAGTCGTCGTGCTTTGTTCTCTTTCAGATTTCAACATCAGAGTTGCCATCGGTGCAAAATTTCATGGCACTTTTTTTACTACAGAATTTTGCTCTGAGTGGATATTGGAGGGTGAGAATATTATGTGGTGTTCAGAATATTATGTGGATATTGCGTTGACATTAAGAATATGGTGTGGACTCTGAGAATACTGTGTGGATATTGAGAATATTTTGTGGATATTGAGAATTATTATGTGATTTTTAGAAGCTTGCATGGATATTGTATGGTTATTTTGTGGAGACTGACATTTAGTGGATATTTTTACTTTTTTTTGGGGGGGGGGGGTTAAACAGGGAGTGAGTGACTGGTAAAAACTGTTCTTAGATAATAAAAATTATTTCGCTGATAATACAGTTGTGTGGATTATAATATTGTGTATTATATACCAGTCACACTTATCCTTGTCATTTGGTCGGTGGAACACGCGTCACTTGCCCTCCTTTTGGTCCTATAATCAGATAACTATAGGATGCTGTGGCACTTCGCAGGATTGGTTCTAAAATAATTGTTTCATGACCATTTGTCCAAATAAGGCAAGGTTGTGTAACGGCAGAGAAGGTTGTTGTCTACATAGAGTTGTCCACAATGCCTACATAGAGTTGTCCACAATGTTTAGAAGGTTTTTCTCTCCAATTTTCAGAGTTTAGGTGGACATGTTTTCTTGTCTAATTTTGTTTATTGAGTTATATAAAACAAATGTTGGACACGGGTTATTCTTGCATTGTTGCAGAATATAATCACAAGATAAAAGCTGGACTATTCCATTTCACTTGGCTTTGCCTCATGAAATGGAATAGTCCAGATTTTACCTTGTGATTATATTCTGCAACAAAGCACCCAAATGCATCAAGTATAGTGGATGGTAGAGTTATTGCATGAAATGACTTAGTACTATAAAGTGTGAATTTTGTAATTGTTCATTGAAATAATAAAAAATGTCCACCTTTGTGTTTTTGAGTCTTTATTTAATGTCTTGAATTTCTCAAGGTGTTATAGGAACATGGCCCAATTTGTACTCTTAACAGGGTATTAAACCCAAAGCACATTTTCTATTTCATAAACGCTGATAACTGAGCAAAGTGAAAGTCACTCTAAACTTGCCAGTGGTTTCTGTAAGCAGATGAGTGAGGCAACGAGTGCATATTCATCATGATAACACACACGCATGGTCAAAACTCCTCAATCATTTATAAAATACACATTTGCTTGGGCATGCATTTCTGCTACGCACACAAAATTTGCTCACTGGTAAGCAGCTATAATTGAGCCAAGGCAAAGTATCCGATCTGTTGGTAACAGAGAAATTTGAGAACAATTTGTTGTCTTTCCACTGTTAAATTTGAATGAAATAAAAAGAAATAAATAGGCATGCAACATTACAGATGATTGCTGCTTGTTTTTTAGTGCAATAAAAAACTGAAAACCGTCTGTTCAAAGTTTTGTCTGCTGGGCAGTTTTCCCCCTCCCCCCTTTTCAAAAACAAAGTTGACTGTCTGAATAAAGCATGATCAAAATTTTAATTTAATAAACATTGAAATATTTTATGAAGTATATAATTTGTAGAAAGAAAGTTCATATTAAATTATTCAGTGTGAATGAACTTATGCAATACACAATAAATATATATTAGCTTATTAAACAAATTTTCAAACAAAACATATTTACGAAATTTATAATTTTACGTTGATTCTTCATTGCTCATTATTTCAATAAATCACAATATATTATACTATGAAAAACAGAAGATCATTCAAGGTCTAATTTCAATTATATTTATAAATTTGCATAATTAGCCCACCATTAAGTGCAGACAAATTTAAATTTCTTGATCAAAGTTTATATTAAAAAATATGCTTATTTGATACTGAATTGAGATAATAATGCACCTGGGAAAAAATTGAAAGCATGTTCAACCCCCTTGAAGGATGTCATTTAAAAAATCCAAGACACTTTTCACTTAAAATGGGTTTTTAAATATTAAGTCAAAATTATTGTCCGTGTTTTTACATTATGCAAAGTCCCTCTTTCCCGCAAAAATATTCGTACCGGCAGCTGCGTGCACGATAGTGATTGGTCAATTCCTCGACCTACTCAAATTTGATTGGTCCTCAGATTCGACTTTTCACGACCAATCGCGTCAAATCAACCCGCCTCGTAACCTTTCTGGGCATGCGTGGTACAATTTAAATGCCCAAATTTCAATATGGCCACTGCGATTTAAAAACCACGAGAAAATTCCGAGGCCTTTGTTCTGCGACTTGGAAATATAACGCCCTTATCAGACTGGAAATCATGTTTGTATTGGTGTTAAAATTAGCCAAATTGGACAAGAATCATGGAAGATTCACCCACGGGTGGCGTTCAAATTGCTTCCAACGGGAACCAATCGTTACTCGCCGTGAATTCTGAGAGAGGAACGGGTGTGGCTCGGCGTGTAGCTGTCGACGTCTTGGCCAAGAAATCGCAGCGGAAACGGAAGAATTATGTGCCCGTGAAAGTTGTGAAAATCCCCAAGCATGAAGAAGAACACTTTAATGGATATCACTGGGACGACGACGAGGAGGATTATGACGAAGGAAAGGAGGATTTTGGGGAAAAATCACCGGTAAATTTCGTGTGGAAAATGTGTGCAATCGTAACAGTACATGTACAGTACATGCACAGTTGTGTAGGAACGATACGTAGCGTTGTGTACACAATGGATAGCGTTGTGTGTGCATTGTCAATGGGAATCTCGTGTCATTTTCACAACGCGAAAGTAGCAATCATTGCGGTTTCGGGTCTGTGTTGCAATTTCGTGTATTTTGAACAACTCGTACGTGTTAAATTATGCTGAATATATATATTTTTTAATCATGCAAATCCTTACAGCAATCCATTCCAATTTAATGACTATCTTATCCAATCACCCCACATGTATTTCATTTTTCATGTTAAAATTATTTTTTACAAATTACAATTTACAAAAAAAATTTGTTTTCTAATCAGACACGAGAATTTCGAAATGATAAAAGATTGTCAAATATTGGCGTACGTAGCCTATACCCATTCATAAATTTCATTGCGGTCTTAAAGTTGTTTTTTCGAAGGCACTTTCCCATATTTTTTATGTTTTTCAAAAAATGATCTTGCCTGACAATCCGACATGCGAAGAAAAATGAACATTGCAGAAAGTGACGTTTGTAAATTCTTGTCTTCAGACATAATATTATAATTTAAAAAGATAACATTTGAAGTACCAGAAATGTTGAAGCCGGTTATGATAATACTCCTGGTATAATTTGCCTGGTTGCGTAGCTGTAACGTAGTCTGAAGTCTCAACGTTTAGTTAGGATCATCGTAACTGAAATTTGCAAAGCTAATTTAAAAATGCACTTGTCACGGTATTTTGAAAAAGATCCAAACAAATATTCTCTAAGTTCTATGAAAGTCAAAATTGTTTTATCTTCGGTTTATTCATACCACGTTCATATCTAAACTACAATCACAATGGCGTCGGTCTACATGCACCCAACCTTTGACCTATGAGCAATTAGACTAGCGCTGTAAGTCTCTTGTAAACACAAACCAGGTTTTTGCAGCCTAAAAATAACCACCCCAAAAAATTAGTGTTTGTATTGAGGTTAAAAACTTCAAACCTGCCAATGAACATGTTATTTTAAGGTGTGCGTTAAGTGTGTTGTGCGTGCCGCATAGGAACACAAGACATCAAATCAAGCATCATTGCGTCTACACTGCTACTTGTGTGATACTTCATTCTTGCAAGGGAAAGACGGTGTTGTTGTTTTTTTTCGGTATAGTGCCACACAGTAGAGTGCCATTCAGCGTTGTATTTCGTAGTACATTTTTGTGCAGTTCTAGTAAAATGTGGGTGACGTGTGCTTTGTTGTGAGTACTCCAGTATGATGAGCAATAGACATAATGACGTCACTACATCTGAGATGTGTCTATACACCAATCCGCCGAAAAAAATTTGGCAGCGCCCTCTATTGACAAAATTTAACAACTGCGGTGTCGCAAGCTGGAAGCACATTATATTATAGAGATCACTGTGCTTCCAGCTTGCGACACCGCAGTTGTTAAATTTTGTCAATAGAGGGCGCTACCAATTTATTTCCGTCGGATTTGTGTATAGAAGGCACCTCAATGGGGGAAATTACATTTGTATTGGAACATTTCAACAA
Organism: Leptasterias polaris; assembly: GCA_037783415.1. Lineage (NCBI taxonomy): Eukaryota > Metazoa > Echinodermata > Asteroidea > Forcipulatida > Asteriidae > Leptasterias > Leptasterias polaris. Next base: position 4,397,448 of record JAZGTN010000119.1, read on the forward strand.
GGGGCCCCAATACATGGAGGCAATTGCCTCGGTAGCCTACATGTACGTGAAATATCAGACCTGCATGCATATTGCAGCCTGTGTACACGTACTTTTGGACAATACAAATGGGAACACAAAATACAACTCGATTCACTGTAGAATTCCAAGGCGCTTCTATGCCCCAAACTAGTTTCTGTTTTCCATGGAATTAGATTTCAGATAAATCTATGGTGATTTCCATGTGCATCTAAACTAATTGGCCTCACACTTTTTGGATGTAGATTGCTCCGGAGCAGGGATTACCGCCTTTGTCTGAGCCCACAGCAGACAGGTTACAGTGTGATCAAGAAGCAAGTCAGATGGTACATGATGCTAACCTTGCACTAGGAGACCAAGCTGTCAAGAATCCAAAGCTGAATGATCTGATAGCGAGTCTAACGTCGTTGATGCTGCAAATAAAGGTGTGTATCTGTAGTGTCAGGTTCCCTGTGTTCACAATGCCTTTAGGAAGTGCTTGTAGCCATTATTCAAATGGTACCAGACTATTTTGTGATAAAAGTCTGAGGCCTTGTCCGGATTGTTGGCTACAGCTTTGGCTGTTGCCATGGGGGTGTTCTATGCATGTTCACGTGACGGTCAAGCCGCAGTCGTTGATTTTGTTTTCAATTTTTCTAATCACAAATGAAAAAATTTGCTTTATCAAAAACAAGCCATAATGAAAACTCATAATAAAATGTCATTACCAAGATAATCATTGTTTACTTCCAAGCTGGTAAATAAGAATTAATTAATTATTAATTAATTCAAAATATTAGGTGTAATTGTTTTGTATTGTACTTCTTTTACTCCTGTGCTTCTTAATATTAATGTTTTTTTAAATTTCAACCAAGTAGGCTTTGGACTGTCTAATGATTTAATTCAACAATCTGAAATAAATGAATGATTGAATTTAGATACTGTTTATTAAATATATTTTTGAATTAAATATATTTTGTTACTATTCCTTTGACAGTCGTTAGCCAAGAATGATATGAACTCCTATGGCTTCAAATCGCTGAATGAATCTTTAGATGAAATTAAGAAGAAGATTGATCCCTCAAATCTCAGGTGAGTTTATAATTTTTTAAATTTTAATCCTGAATCCTGAGTGTCTTTGGTTTACATGTTTATTGTTCAGATCTTTATTGGAATGCACTGCACAAGAATTGCTTACTCTAGGTTTTCCTTGTCATTTGGTTTTTCCCCCAAAACAGCCTGGTTCACTTTCATGCAGAGTACATGTAGGTGTACATAGAAATTTCTGCAAAAAGCTGCTGCTAATTTGAGTGCTGTTTGAGTGGATTGTTAAATTTAATTGTTTCTTTTTTTAATTGCACGATGCAAGAGAGCAATTGCTTATTCTTTAAGTGAAATAGGATGCCTGATTAGAGGACCTTTAAATTTCATGTGAAATAGAAAACAAAACTGCCAACTCTCCGTTATTCTGCAGAAAATTCCCTGAAAATAAACCAATCTTTCCATGTTCTGAGGAACAAATTTGAAAAACTCCCTGATTATGGAAAATTTGTCACTACCATGTTTAACGTAATTCTAAATATCTCCCTGATTGTTGGACAAAATCTACCCTGATTGCAAGATCCAAATGTTGGCAGCTCTGAGAATAACGCAGCGTTTAAAGCGGCTGCTTTTTTGTTGAACAATGACCAGGAACACCTTTATTTATAAATATTTATATAACAAAAATTGTTTATTTGAGTGATTTTTAGAAACTGTTTCTAAAGTGTTTTATATTTTTACTGTTATTGTAGATGTTTTCAAGACAACGTAGAAATCCACATTGCACACATCCAAAGTGGTATGAGCCAAATGGGGAACCTTCATGCCTTCGCAGAGAAAAACACAGACTATTGAAGAACCGTCGTCGGAACCCATGCTCTACTTGACCTTATCAGGTGACTTTTGACCTCCACATTAACCCTGAACCCATACTAGATCAATGGATACAAAGACAAAGATCTACTGATGTTTTTTTGTTCATGATGATTTGAAATGTGCATAAGTCCACGCCAAATTCATGAGGTGCAGAACATGTATGTGTCACCTTTGACCTCACCGTTACCCCTGACCTCAACACAACCAGGTTAGATTTAAGTTTTCCCATGACTCCTGATGCCAGCTTAACCAAGTCTGATCAAAGTGATGCAATAGTCCATGATGGCATTATCTTCCTTTTTGCTTAACTTTGAGTTTTGTTTTGATGAGCCTTTATTTCAGCTCAGCAGATGTTATCAAATTAATAAATGAAATTTCTCTTTGCCACTGCCAATTTGTATTCTTGCATACAAGTAAACGGATGCAAGCCTCAATTTACAACAAAACTTAATACCTTTCAGAAAACTATTTACCCCAAATCTGTTGTGGGCTAAAGTTGAGCCTTGATTCAAGATTACATAAGTTGTCTTTAAAAAAATCATGTGCATCCCGCCGCCATCTTTGAGGTAAAACAAAAATGATGAAACAATGGAAACATCTAGCTACATGTGTGCATGAATGTACTTGTACCGCACAAGATGAGCCATCCTTCTTTTGCCCTTAGAGTGGGCGTCTTGTGCATGTAGTTTTAAAGATTGTTTTTATCTTCAACTGTCTGCATATTGCCTTGTATCACTGCCTAAACTTAAAGATGCTATCTCCTGCATTTCCTGAACACTTCCTTTGTGTGAAGTTCTGAACTTTGACCTGTGCAAATGATCAGGGCTAACCCAAGCCAAAAATGTATAGCTACATGTATGGCTATGTTGCAATTTTGGGTAGCCGGTACACACGTAGTACAAAACGCATTATTCAAAGCATAAAGATGAATACCAACCAAAGTATTTCCATTCATGGTATGTTAGTTTTCATTAGTCTGGATCTCAACAAAATAATATGTATTAATAGTGAATCTGGTGTGCAGAGACTAGTCACCATGCGATATCTGAACATTCTAAAGTCATGGCCCCTAAACATAACTAAAATAACTCTGAAAACAGGCTAAATGACTAGTCGTAACTTGGGAGTGTTTTAACAATGTTTAGCTAAAAAGGGTATTTATCGAACTACTGTTTGCAGGTTGGTTGCTGTTAATGGATCCTTACTTAATCTGAAACAGCTGTGGATAACATTGATTGGTCAGACAGTAGGAGGGTTGACTGTACTTTGAGATGCATTCAGCACATGGTATCATATTGTAAGCTTGTTCAAAACTATGGTGGATGATAACGAATGGTCAGACAGTAGGAGGGTTGACTGTGTATTGTGAGATGCATTCAGCACATGGTATCATATTGTAGGCTGGCATATATTCAAAACTATGGTGGATGATAACGAATGGTCAGACAGTAGAAGGGTTGGGCCAGAAAATATTAAACGGTCAAAATTTGATGCAATCACCTGTTCAGAGAACGTGTGATGAGGTTGCACCTTTAATGAAATTATTTTGTATTTTGTTAATGAACAAAACAATACAATGTACCATAAATATTGTAAATAATGTGAATAATGTCCAAAATATAGATGTATTTTGCATAGAGGGTGAGATCATGGAGTTATGTACACAGGCCACAATAATTGAAGCAATAATGCCGTCACAGACACCTTGTTTGGAAGGAATTTAATCAACTTGCCCAAGTCCAGAATCATGAAACCATCTGCATGACCTTGCTGTGCCATGCAGTACTTTGCTGATTAAGTTAACAGTCAGAGACATGAAGGCAAGTCTAGTTTGATGTAAAATTTCCTATTTCTGACTGACTTTCTAATGATGAATCTGTGAATGATAAAAAGAAACTGATGCTGGAGCAGGTCTTCAAAAATTATCGTTCTCTTTGAAATTTGTTTGTTGTTTTTTATGGTATGGTACCACAATGTACATCACTTTACATGTCATTCGTGGACTTAACTGGCTGTAACTTGTAAGCATTCTCCATGTCTTTACTTCCTGTGATTTTTATTTTATTTCTAGTTTTTCTTTTTTTGTGAAGTGCAAAGAAATTTGATAATTTGATAGAAATTCAAATTTAGTTTATGTTCCTTGTCGCCTATCGTTCTCTTTTATACTTTTTACCAGAGTACATTTTTTGGTGCCTAAAAAGGAATTCTCAGGCACCAGAAAGGTTCTTTCTCAAATGAGTTTGAACAGAGAGTAGTAAATGTGTGAAACGTCTTAGTTTTGTAGGATCGTCTTATGAGTTGAGACAAAACTTAACTGTTTTTAAGTGGAAATTCTTTCTCATCAGTATCGCCCAAAAAATATTTGTTTAAAAAAAACCATTAACATTTTCACTATTACTTTACTCGGGTACAATATATACAGACTAAAGAAAACCTTGATTATTTTGATATGATTTGTAATTTTGTTAACATTCCCGGTGTGTTGGTAAGTCCAACACCATGGTGACTCAAACACCCAAATTGTTGGACTCTGATTATGATGGTATGCCTGATCCCATGTAAAACTTGATTAGTTTACTAGTGCAGTCCTCAGTCCAACAGAATCAAACAAAACATGGCAGTTGGATTTTGGCATGGTGTGCTAGAAAAAATGCCTAGTCGATAGCTGTGACAGCACAAATAGAATACTGTCCGATTTTATGAAGAAAATCGCCGGTTTTGCCTCGGTAGGTTCTTTGGAAGTTCTTGAAAAGAAGAATTTTGCTTTAGACTTTTATGCAAGGAGATCAAACAAAATTATAATAATAATTGTGTATTGGCATTGGGTTAATTAACCAATCTTACCAGATTAGAGCCTCATTTATGATTGCAAAACATACATTCTTAATCAAGTTATTCTAAATCAACATTTCTCACTTTCCTGTTGAAAGTTCTCTGAAGCAATGTGAGGAGTTTTTTCCTCTCTCTTTTTTGTGTGTGGATACAATTTGGCAATAAGAATTAAGTTGTAGGAGGAGAAACAATTGACCACTGAGCGTGTCGGTGACAAAGACACGCTATTTGTTTCTGTACTTCATGAGCTCCGTGTGATAACTAATTGATCTTCGAGCAAACTTGACGTGTAGCTTTGAGTAGGGCGTTAGAACAGGGTTCGATATCGACTGTGTAATATAGGTTTATATCACACTCTTGTTGCTATGGATTGACTACTCAGAATCGAGGATTCAACTTTGCTCAAAGATAAATATCTGTTTGGACCTTGCAAGTGACACATGGAAATAATCTCTTTTGGATGATTGTGGTAATTTCTAAAAAGAACTGATGAGAGAGTTGTAACAGCACTAGATCTTTTTCAGAATTGTAGCAACTTGTAGAGAGGTGATTTTCATGGTGTTACTGCAAGCCCAAACTAATACCTTGTCTGGCTAACTACTTGGTTCTGGCTCTGACATTGAAATCGGATGGTTACAGATTTGAATCTAGTGTTAAGAATTATCCACACTCGTACAAATTATGTCGATGAATTTACTTAGGACCAGCTAATGATGTGTTAGAATTCTTATCAGTGTGTTGTATTTAATTTATCGTTTAGATTTTCACAAATTTTGTAAGTTGTCTAACGTCTAGATTTTCGTCAGACTGACATTTTGTTTTCCTTTGAGTTGTATGTGTAAAAATGTAGATATATAAATAACGGAACATTCATATTTCAATTAAAATATTTGTGAAAAGAATACTGAAAAATTGTTCATTTGATTGAAGTTTTATTTGCAAAAGTGTTTGTGGTTTTGTGATCGCTGGGACTGCTCTTCTTGAGGGAGGGGGATAGCTTCTTTAGAAGGGCTCACTGTCTATTCACTGCTTATTCCAGAATTCTACGCTTATGGCACTTAGAAATACATAGTATTAGGCACGTCAAAGGGCAGTAAGCCCAGAGTTTTGTGGTAAGCAGAGTCCCTGATAAGAGCTATGGGGAAACCTTTGCAGGTATCTAAGTCTCTGGTTGTATCTTGTCCTGCAAATGCCATCTTAAAGAAAATGAGACCGGCTGATGAAAAGAAGGTATCGAACATCGGACAGGCCTGGAGGTTGGTCAACTCTCGGGGTGATGGAGAATCACAGAAACTTGGAGAAAGCTGGTTTTGCAGTCATTAAGGCTCAAGGGACCCCCCCCCCTCTCTGAGTTTTTAAACTGGACAGTTGTACAGGTTTTTGATTTTCAGGAGCCTCAAGTTCCAAGTGGTAAGTTTTAATTGTTTATTTTTAAGAACCTTTAATTAACGTAGATGAAGTGATTTTGGACAATACTTTCCAAATGAGGTTTTCCAAGCAGGTATGCAACTTCTCAGCTGATCTTCTCAATTATCCATTTCCCAGCTGTGCCATTGATCTGAAAAACAGTACAAAGTCTTGCTGTGCCTGGCACTTTTCTCTTTGGTTGACAAACTGCAGTTTTCATGCTTGTCCAAGTGTGTTACATTTTTTGCAAAATGACTTATAAAGTCGAACGTTTTCAGTAAACATTATTGCAATTAAATGTAAAATAAGATTATCAATAATTATTGGACAGTAGCACTTGAATAAGTAGAGATTTTATGAACTGATTTGAAGGTGTGCTTCAAAATGGCTTACAAATCATCAGTTTCATCATGTTTAGCTGTATTTAGCATTGCCAGACGTCAAGTAGCCAGATCTCTCAAGAGTCAGACGAAGTTCATTGTTCAGACCCTGCTTTACAATGTTGATCTCTGTTCAGATTTTGTTGCTTTATTGTTGTTTGAGCTGCAGGCATGCAAGGGCGCCTTGTGGCAACATCAACCCATCATGACCACTGAGCACAGCCAGAGATCAAAACTGTTTTGTTTTTCCGCATGGCATGCAGAGGAAAACCGGAGGACCCAGTGAAAAGCTGTCGTGGCATACTGTAGGAGAGAAGCAACGCACAACTCTACTCACATATGGCCCTAGCCAGGAAATGAACCTGGGCCACAGTGGTGTGAGAGGTGAGCACTTTATTTACTAGCCACTCATGCCCCCTAAATTGCTAAATTTGGTAGTACATATTCAGGGTCTTAAAAGACAGAGAGGTGGGAATGTTTTACTTGGATCGTAGAAATATTCCAGTGCATGCCATTAGAGCGTAAACAAAACAATGCATGTATTCATTTGTGTAGGATTGCTCCCACACTTCGGCACTTCGGCACAATGATGCGGTCTAGCTGAACGTTCTGGCTGTCCAATGGATTATGGCCATATGCCCACATGGGAATATTCATTTGCGCCTAGAACTTACCGGACTCTTGAGAGACTTCTTAATGCAGTATATAAAGAATTGTGAAATAAAACGACCGGCTATCCACTGACTAAATAGTATCATCTCCCCTTTACAGATTTAATTCCATTAATATAAGTAAGAAAATAGAATTAGCTGTTGCAAACTGCTTACCAACCAAAAGGACCTGTGGTATAAATGCAAAAAATAAGTTAGTGGCCTGACATTTCGACCCTAGCAGAGTCTTTCTCGAAGGCTAAATGACAACACAACACACATACAAGCAGACAAGAGTTGCAAGAGCAGTCCAATATAAGTACTTCACACAATTACATTTATTTATAAATTTGTAATACAGAGGCAAGAAAATAGGGATAAAATACACTTTCCTGACATAACAGTTATACCTTACGGCACCTTGTATTTTTGTTTATTCTATGTTCATATACTGAGTTGCTTTAAAAGTATTTTATCATTAACAGCGTACTTCTTACAGAGGAGGTACAACATTGGGGATGAAGACAAAGCGGCTGATTAGGTAGAAAAAGACTAAGCATTTGAATCAGAATACATTGATTAAATAGCCCGTTAGACTTGATTTCGAGCCTGAAATGGCAGTTATTTTTTCCTCCACAGGATATGGTGAATAATCTCTCAGGCAGGAAACAAAGTCTATGTTTTACTTAAACAATTTAATGCATGAACTTTAACAATGTTAATTAACCACCATGTTAGACTCCATTTCAAGCCTGGGCTTTCCATTCTTAATACCAAGTAATAAACCACAAGGGAAACTGACTGGGTAACTTTAAAATAATATAATGTTGAAAAAGACAAATTGACCAGAGTGGGACTTGAACCTGCGACATCTGGTTTAACATTTCAGCGCTCTACCAACTGAGCTATTTTTAGCCCTTTGTTGGCAGTCTCCCTAATTACTCAGTATCTTTGTTCAGTGGTGCCAGTCAGAAGCATTTAACCTGTAACTGCCGCATACCCATGGTTAATGTAACCAGAATAAATGTGGAATTTCCCCACTCGCTAAAAATATTCCTCCTCACCCTACAGCCCCATAATGGTGTAGACCCCACAGCCAGCCATGTCTGAAGTCCCATCCAGCCCCATAATGGTATACATGTAGACCCCACAGCCAGCCATGTCTGAAGTCCCACCCCTACGGCAATCAGACTCCTGGATCATCAATAAGCCAAAGCCGCTCACATAGAATCAATAACTCATTCAAAAAGTAGAGACACTTTTGATTTAGCCGTGAAACACTAGTACTAGCCAGGCCTGGAATAACACGGAGGCCATTGCCTCGGCCATGGTGCCCCTTCAAAAGTTTCCCATAGACTTATAACAATTTTCAATGAAAGTACCGTTTGCAAAATGAAAATAGCCTTGCCCTCTTAAAGATGAAATTCCAGGCTCAACTAGTGGCAATTTTTATATATGGCAAAACCCTGTTACCGAAAACCTATGACATTGATCTCAAATTTCTATACAATACAGACATTTATTTAAAACAGAATAAAACTATTTATACCAGAGCTTAATGTGACAATTTATAACCGTTTGTGTAAAATAACCTGGTTAATTGTTTCCTGAAGTAAGACAGTGACAGTGAACGAACATCAAAATGCTACCCAAACTGTCCCAGTTGCTACTCAAAAATCATCAGTTGCAACTCAGAATTATCATTCCATATGCACAGAACATGTTCAGTCTAAATATTTTTCTATAACGCAAAACTGATGGATGAAATCATTCCCAAACTGACATCTATGATTTGTTTCAATTTGTCCTTAACCTAGAACCCTGATGTTGCCGTCGGTTACTCCAGCAGTCTATTGGCAATATCCTGATGTTGCCGTCGGTTACTCCAGCAGTCTATTGGCAATATCTCCGGAAAATTAATTGACAACCATGAATTCTACCAAATCCGTTTCCTGATCTTAGTGAGTGTTCTACTGTGAAGCTAAACCACTGGTGCTCCGCATGGAGACGTACATGTCAATGCTATCTGAGTCTACAGGTATGGGCATTGAGTTATCATTCAAGTTTTGGGGTTTGTGTGGATACAGAAAGATTCCTGCCTAAAATCCCATGGGACTTAGGGTTATTATTAGCAAGATTGAAGTCACAAGAAAATAGAGGGGGAAAAACCCTGAAGTTGTCACTGTTTACAAACATCTTGTTTTGGACTAAGCGGTTTCACTGTTTTCTCAAAAACATAGCATTTTAGTCACAACTATTTTAAGGAACATTTTTCACCATGACCATCTTTATACCATGTGTGCAAACTAGTGATCTAGAGAATCAATTTTTTTATATGAAATATACCTATGGTCATCCCCAAAGTTGGCATTTACTCGTATTACACTAGCACGCAGCTGCACTGAGCATTTCAGAACATTAAGAGGGCCTACTTTATTCCCCCAAGAAGATGAGAGATGAGATCTGAAACTTTGATAATGGTACTTGGGTAGGATTCTCAACTGTGTTTTTTCCGGTTTAATCTCCATCCACCTTCTCTCCTCCCTCCTTCAGCATCCTTCAACTTCACTCATTATTCCATCCTCTACTTTAAATCCTCTTTCTCTCTCTTAAACTCTTCAGAGCAATCTTGATCTCAAGAGAAGAAACTTCGAGAAATAAATCAATAAATTAAACCACTTATTGATCTCTCTGTGCTCGATGACCGACTTCCATCTTACTTTCATACAATCTTCAACCTCGATCAGCTCTCCTGAAAATGACCATCTGGAGATTAAGTTGGGAATGGGTAATGTTGGCGAAGGAACTGCTGCTGGTTTGGCTTAATTTCTTTGAGTCAAGATAATGCACAGCATCGGTGATACTGGCGCACCTTGTTTTGAATCAAGATAATGTCAAGCAATGATAATACTGGTGCACTTTTTCACTGACTGTTTTTGAAACAAGTTAATGTGCAGCATTTGCAATGTTCGCGAAGCAACTGCTTCCGGTAGGTTTACTCTCTTTGAATGTAGATAATGTACAGCATTGGTGGCACTGGCGCATATTGTTCGCTCACTGTTTTGTATCAAGATAAAGTACAGAATTGGTAATACTCAGCACCTTTTCTCACTGTATGTGAATCAAGAGTGTGTAGCATAGGTAATCTTCGCAAAGCAACTTTTTCCGGTATGCTTACTCTATTTGCAAAATAATGCTTATTATTTGCAAAAAAACCCTGCTGCTATTGGTTTTTCTTGTTTTGCTAAAAATTTTGTTTGTTTAATTTGAAGAAATCTCAACTCGCAACTGCCATGGCATTCGTCCATGTCATCTCACTTTTCATTCTACTGACTTTGGGCCATTTTTCATTAAAAAAAAGTGGTCCCTAGCAGAATTTTTATCTCTGCTTGCCGTTATAGTAAGCACAAAAATTTGCTTACCAGTAAACTGCTTTATGAAACTGGCCCTTGGTCAATTCCACCTTTCTGAATCTCACAACAAACAAACCACTCTCGTCTGGTACAATAGTTTGCTTGTTCACAAGTTACCGCTTAAATTTAATTTCCTGAGACTGTAGAGACAGTTGCTATGTCAAATGGTTCAGGGTAAGTTTTTGTCTAGCAACCTCCAGATGAGCAAACCCTGGTACCATTGCGCCATACACATTCATTCAGAGTTGTGTTTGGGTGTTCACCGTCACTACAGAAAGCTTGCCCTGAATCATGTGACACAGCAACTGTCGATATAGTCTGAGTAATTCAAATTCAAGTGGGAACTTGTGACTGAACAAATCATTGTACCAAACATTCAAATCTAACTCACAAAAGTCTTATTGACTTCATCTTCCATTTATTCTCATCCAGGTACAGAGGCAGTGTTTCTTCAAGGAAGTCATGAAGACAATCTCACTGGACTATGTAAGTTCTCATCCTTCGTTCTGACCTTTGTTTCAATTCTCACCCAACCATCTTAAAGGTAGGATCATAGATTGGTATTTGCCAATGTAATGCTGATTTATTGGCAATTGTTTTTTACAAAAATACAATAAAAGTCACATATGAAAATTTCAGATGAATACAGTGTCTACTTGCTGAGAAAACAGGAAAAAAACTGTTACAGCATTTTCACAAGAACGTTGAATCCATCCATGTTTAGCAAGGTTACAGCGGGTACCAACTGCATCTCTAGCCGCAGCATCAACCCTCAACAATCTGAGAAACGATTCATGCATGAACCGTTTCTCAGATTCAAGTGTTTTGGGGTGAAAAATGATCCAAACAAAATACTTCAAAGATAATTCTTTTTAAAAATAGTTTATACTATCAACAGCTACAGCGCTTCACCCCAAGTAAGTTTTATGTTCATTCATTTTTGGAGTTTTAACACATCTAGGACCCTACCCTTAACAAAGTGTACTGGGCTCTTTTACTTGCCCCACACCACACACATGACCAACAGCTTTACGTCCCATCTGAAGGGCCAATCAACAAGTGTCTTGCTCAAGGACACAAGTACATTAAATTATGTGTTATTTTTACCCCCAAATCACTCATACCATCTTCCAAAGGCATTTCTTATGACAGAACTCTTATAAGATCCTGAGTAAGTGATGCTTGAAGCTTTGCATGGTGTCGAAAATAAGAAGTGACTATTTGCCCCTTGCACGGTCAGCCATTTGCGTGTAGAGAGCCTCAAACTGGAGACGGCAGGGAATAGAAGCATTATATAACTCTATATTGTCACGGTAATGTAATAACACTTTCATCCAAACAGAAACATAAATACAATACAAATGAAGCATGAAGTCGAGGCTCTACACGCATAACTAGTGAACTTGCGGGTACAACCATGTGTAAAATCTCTATTGGGAGGGGTGTTGGGTCTGAAAAGAGCCGATGTGGTCTTGACTCTCTGAACAGTATACTCTACATTAACAGTGTACTCTGCTTTTCCTGAAATCAAGCAGAGTGTATACTGTTCTTTTCAGACTCCTCCAAAACAAGATTCACACATGGTTGTGCCTGCAATGCAACTTTACTAGTTATAGTTACTTCTTAAGATCCTGAGTCTTCTCAAAGTAAAGTCCAATAATTCTTTTTGTCTTTACATAAATCTGGAAAGAAAAACTAGCTCAATGCATTACCTATGGGCTTCTGGTAATCAGATAATGTTTTTGTAAATGGGTCTTAGCTTTTCAGTAAAATTACACTGGCATCACACTCTTCAAAAGGATTAAACACTCATTCACTATCAACAGGGCTGAGAAATTTCAGACTTTTATCTGAACTTAGGCTCTTCAAGTCAGCCTGGTTAAGAAAATCAGCCGTTATTTTTTTCCACTATTAACATGTACCATCTGTGACTGGTATCCTGCTCATTTTCGCTAAGTTGTTAAGCAATATTCAGTGCTTTTTAAGCAATCTAGTTTTGGGGCCCTGCTTTGAATGCCACCAAGCAGAAACTGTGCTGTGACTTCTCTGAAATTTCTTCAAAAAATTGATTTAATTCTCTTGATTTTTATTCATAACTTTGCCTCATTTTGTTTCACTTGCTCACTCCTCGCCCGTTTCAATCACAACTCTACAACACCAACTCGTCCATCAACCTTGTTACTACTTAAGATTTTTGTTTGTACATCCATGGCATCTTGCTGTGGGTACCTCTTGCTTAACTGTGGTGTCCCTTCAATATTTCCCAATATTTGATTGAATTTTGTTTTGTTTTACCCCTACATCGATGTGTGACAAGCGCTGTATACTCAGCACCTTCCGAATTCTGCCCCTAGGTTAAGAGAACAATTAAGTAATAAACCACAAGGGAAACTGACTGGGTAAATTTTAAGTAATGTGGGGTTGGACAAAAACAATTACCAGAGCGGGACTTGAACGTGCCGGCACTCTACCAAATGAGCTATCGAATCCTATATAGGTTAGAGACTTGTCATTTTTTTCTCCCACTTTCATAGTGACTCTTCTGTTGGAAAATGAGTGGATTTAATGTGACCTTGAAGCCCCTCATTGATACAGCTAGCTGTTTGAACATGTTCCATACAGAGACTTACAGACCGTCAGTCTCTACTGTCAAGAAACGATCATGTGGATTCGAGACATGAAACGATCATGTGGATTCGAGACAGGAAACGATCATGTGGATTCGAGACATGAAACGATCATGTGGATTTGAGACATGAAACGATCATGTGGATTCGAGACAGGAAACGATCATGTGGATTCGAGACAGGAAACGATCATGTGGATTCGAGACAGGAAACGATCATGTGGATTCGAGACATGAAACGATCATGTGGATTCGAGACATGAAACGATCATGGGGATTCGAGACAGGAAACGATCATGTGGATTCGAGACATGAAACGATCATGTGGATTCGAGACATGAAACGATCATGTGGATTCGAGACATGAAACGATCATGTGGATTTGAGACAAGAACAAGACGAATCTACTTTCAGTTTTCCACTACAGAAATGAGAATGGTAAGTGAACAATTTACTTTGTAGGTACATATGCCGTTTTCCAAAACCACGGCTTTGGCTTAGGCTCCATCAGTTATTTTGAAAACGTATGCTTTTGTTACCTGGCTGCAAACAAAGAGTCAGAGCCAAAGCCTGAAGCCCAAGCTAATGCCACGGTTTCGAAAAGGCCTAAACTTTAACCAATCACTTTGGCATCTGACAGTTTGACTGCATCAGTTTTTGCAGTCTACCAAGTTTGCCAGAGGTTGCCAGTTTTACATGACGTAAAGTTTGATATAATTATTATAAGCTTTGATCTACAGGAAAAATATATTTTTATTATTTACATCTAAATGATGGATTCCACCTTTTAATGTTGTGTAAACATTTGAAAACTACTCAAAAAAAGAAGCAGAATACTTTTGATTAATTTAATTTTATAAAGAAGATGACAGTTTAGAGAAATTTTTTTTTTTTTTGTACATACATGTACATTAAAGGTATTTTATACAGTCGGACACAGCCAATCACTTCCCTCTTAGCTTTAAAGTTTCTCCCACCAAAACTGCTTTGCGCAATTTCAAAGAGCAGCTTGAGCACACAAAGTCGCTAACCAACAAAATTATACTTACCAGAATAAGATTACCAGCCAAAATACCACGTCACATGCACGCGCAAATTTGTAAGCAAAATTGTCTGATATAAAAGCAGCTCAATGAAATTGGGCTGAGTTTATCATACAAGGAACTATAGTTATTTACACGTTGAATATAAAGGCACCTATAATAGAAAATATAACTTTCTTGTAGGTAGATGATAATTTTTGACCCTGTGGTTTTTAATACTTTTTAAAACACCCATAAATTTCATAAATTTTGCTGCTTTTGAAGCAACTTATTTGACAATACTTTCAAGCACTATACTTTCATCTAAAGTTGCATGACCCGATTTTCACAAAATTTAATTTTTATTAATTTTTTTAAAAGAGTTTTTTCTCTGAACAAATTTTGACAGATGCTGTTTCAAAAGAAAAAACATCCACAAACTTTTGCATACGCCACGGACAATGCACAAACTACATGTAACATGCAAACTGTTTGTACATGGCTGATGGTTATGAGATAATGTCGAGATCCCAACACTAAGTCAGTCAGTTGAACTTTTTAATTAACTACATGTACCTCTTATTATTGGCTGTTTTTGTTCATGCAACACCTTAAATGAAAGTTTATAACTTTCTTGAATCTAAAAAAATAGCTAAATAAAATTTAAGTCTAAATTTTCCGGCAAAAAATTTTACCATCTTGAATGGAGTTTTCAGATCCCCATAGTGCTAACACTGTAACTCCTAAACCACACTGTACATGTAAACAATATCGGTGGTGTTCAAATCTGAATGGCTGATTTATTTCTTAAATCTTTTTAAATATACAATGGAATTACGCCACACCTTTGGAATAGCAATTTTATAAATATTTTATACAATTATTTGTTACACTTTATACATTTTAATGATGCATTATTTGAGATAAACACAACCTTTGGAGGATAATAATGTCAGAATGACACACCGTGGACTCAAAGACTTTACAAACACTACATTTTTTTAAAAGCCTCTTTGACTCAAAGCTCAAAAAGCTTTAAGATTGCTTGGTACTTGGCAGCATCAGCTGGTGTCCAATATCATTACAATTTTATCACATACATGTACATGTAATTGTCTGCTACAAAAACACAGCAAATTACATTTGCTTAGCGTGAATTTTCAAGACAGTTTGACATTGATAGTTTGTAATTGTCTACTAAAAAATGCAAAGCAAATAAGTCTTTTGCGAGTTAGACTTGAATAATGTCTGGAACAATAGCTTAATCGATCACAAGTGAATGCTCAATTAAAATAGAATGTGGAAGTCTCGAGCATATTTGAACATCAGGACCTGTTAAAGTGTGTGAGTTTGTTTCCTTCATACGTTAAATCAATTAATAATAAATAAATGGAGCAATTATAAAGCGCTTTTAACAAAGATCAAAGCGCTGTACAAAACTACAAAAACTACAAATCAACAATTAAACAAGGCAAAAACAAAAACCAAACAAAAAACTAAATTGAAGAATAACTCAAGGGAACCAGGGGATAATGAGAGGTGATGTACCTGAGACCAAAATGGTTGCAAAAATTTAAAAATACATGCGAGACTTGCACTTAGAATAATCCAGTGTTGTTATGTGTAACATAGTTCAGGGCAAGCTTCAGATCAGCAAAAACTAGTTCCTTGTGCCAAGCATTTATTTGAGAATTGTCTATGAGTGTTTGTTGTCTTTTAAATACCTAATTGAGCAATCACTGGTGACCGAACAAGGCATCGTATTAGACATCATACAAATCTAATGTGCAAATAACTTAATATCATTGAATTTACCCTGTTTCCTTAAAGTTGTTTTATTAATTGTGAAATAAAAAAGGCAATGCTGACCAAGAGTCATTTAAATTGACTGGTTGGTGTTTTTATCGTCCACAGATTTGCTTTTACATTACACCTTCGTGCAAGTGTCACCATCCCTTCTACCTTGCCATCAACTGGATCCCTGTTGACTTTGTGCAAGGGATGCCAACATCATGAAACAACAGAGCGATTGTCTTATATGTTAGTCCAAGACAAGCATGAAGCAACCACCTGTAAATTGTGAGGACAGTTTGGATAGACTCACTCCAACAAGTGTCTTGAACGATAGGTGTCCAGGAAAAGAGGTAAACTAAGTTCTCAGATACGTAGTTCCTTTAGGATGGCATTAGAGTGCTCCAATCGAAAGGTCGTTGGAACAGAATACTTCAAGACTGTTGGTGATAAGAAGCTAAACGACACTCTCCTTAGGTCTGCAAATCTCTCTGGAGACTTTTGTTGGACTGTCTGGAATCTCGTTGTAACACCTGCTTGGTTCTGATCTTGTGAGGTGACCGAACAATCCTCCCAACACTGACGGCTGACTTGTTGCTCTCGATGAATGGTCATCAAGTTCGGAATTACAAACTACCTCAGGGGTTTCAAGAGAGACTGGTAGAAATCTCATACTCTCCATTGAGTCAGGTAGGGGGGAGGAGGCTGTCCCTAGACCTGAATCCTTATCAGCAGTAACAACGGAATCAACCAGTTCAAGTTTCTCAGGCCTATGAAGCTGCGGAGATGGTGTGGCTGATGTAAGCTGGTCCCTTACAGGATTCTCATGAGCTGTTAGCATGTGTGTCGTCTCATGGTCCTGAGAGGATCTGTTCTTAGAGGAATAATTGTTTAAGCCTCCGACCTCTAAGAGAACTTGGGTCTCCATACAGGCTGGGTTGATGGGCAAATTTGATAATGGAGGTTTTGGAGGTTCCTTGGGAACATCGATGCTGTAGACTTTCTCATCAACTTCAGTTTGTCCAACAGTTTTGTTTTTATCCTGGTTCTGTTTGTCTGGAATGTTAATGCAGATGCCGATAGAGATGACATTGGCGGCTTGATCAAGTTTCTCTGTGCTTTTTGAAACTGTTGATGCAATGCCTGGAGCACTTTTCATCGACGTCAAGGGCCTCTTCCTGTTCATTTTATGAAGTAGGCCTTCTGTAATGGAGTGGCTCCGTTTTTGGCGCTGAGGGGGTGGACTTCTTCTTATGGATGTGCGTGCCGAAGATGAGTGTGTCGAAGATGAGTGTGTTGGATCTTTTGTGGGACTACGCGTGGAGAAGAACGGGAAGGGAATGGAAAACTTCCGCCTGACTTTTGATTTTGGTATTGCTTCTGGAACTTTGCTGGTCACCTGGGTCATGAGGTCAAGGAGAGGTGAAGTGGAGCCGCGACGGAGGTCATCAAGGTCGTGGTTGGCCAGGAGCATTGAATCTAACGCTGCGGAGGAATCTGAGTGTGAGTGGTCATTTGAACAAGTGCCGTTACTCTGTTTGGGTGTGTGGGTCTCTGCCACTGTGGACACGGTGTAAACATTGGAGGATGGTTCTCCATTTTCAGTTTTGAAGGATGAGACCATGCAGCCATCACCTGTGATATCCTGACTGATGCTGCCATTTGTTCGCCACCGTTGTGATATTTGATGAGCTTGTGTGCTTCTCATTGATGGGTGGCGACCAAGACTTAGGGTGTTGGAACGAGACGTACATGTATTACGTGACCGGAACACCTGGTTTGTCAGAGATCTCATAATCATCGTACAGTCTTTCTTGAACTGTTTAGTTAGGATAGTGTATAAGAATGGGTTTGCGCAAGAGTTGAGAGGCAGGACGAAAATTGTAAGCACCTTAGCTCCTTCCAAGGAGATTAGCTGTAGCCCAAATGCTGATGTTAGGCTGAAAAAAGCAATTGGCGCCCAGCAGGCGAAATCAGTGAACACTAGGAGTGACATCCTTCGGGCTACCCTGGAGTCATTGCAGTTCCATGCATGTGAGCCCTGTATAGCCATGTATATATTGGCATAACACAGCATGATTATCACAAACGCCGTCACGTTAAGGAGCAAGATGGTGCTGCCATAAACTTTACCGATGGTGGTTGTAACATCTAATGGGAGACACACCGGATATTTGTAGTAGCTGCTGACATGTACCAGTGGCAAGACTGCAACCACCACGGCAAAGATCCAACCGAATGCCATCACAGCGACAGCATGCGGAAGCTTCATCCTCTTTTCCAGATGCAATGCGTGTTTGATGGCGTAGAAGCGCTCCAGCGTGATCACGGAGAGGGTGTAGATTGAAAATTCTGATGAGAAGACGGCTAGAAATCCTGCTATGCTACAGCCTGTGCTGATCTGCCAATGAGCACCGTACTTATGAAATACCCCAAGCGTTGATGTATCAACCCCAGCCAGGAAGCCTAGATACACACCAAGAAAGAAGTCTGCAAAAGCCAAATTGCAGATCAGGAATCTTGGAACGTCCATCTTGGTATGGCTGACTATAATGACAAAGATGACGATAGCGTTTCCGATGACAGCCAGGAGAAAAACTAAGTAAACTCCAATACGAAGAAACCAAGAACCAAACAGATCCACACAAGGATAGAATGGCCCTGAAAAGACAATCATGAACATCACCATCAAAACTTGGAACAAAACTAAGGGCTTTGAAAAAAACTTTAAGCCCTTTTCTAGTTTGATGAATTTTGACTAAAATGCAAGGCTTACCCCTTGCAATTTGTTTAATATTTTGGATGAATTTTGACTAAAATGCAAGGCTTACCCCTTGCAATTTGTTTCATATTTTTGGATGAATTTTGACTAAAATGCAAGGCTTACCCCTTGCAATTTGTTTCATATTTTGGATGAATTTTGACTAAAATGCAAGGCTTAACCCCTTGCAATTTGTTTCATATTTTGGATGAATTTTGACTAAAATGCAAGGCTTACCCCTTGCAATTTGTTTCATATTTTGGATGAATTTAGACTAAAATGCAAGACTTACCCCTTGCAATTTGTTTCATATTTTGGATGAATTTTGACTAAAATGCAAGGCTTACCCCTTGCAATTTGTTTCATATTTTGGATGAATTTAGACTAAAATGCAAGGCATACCCCTTGCAATTTGTTTCATATTTTTGGATGAATTTTGACTAAATTAAAATGCAAGGCCCCTTGCAATTTGTTTCATATTTTTGGATGAATTTTGACTAAAATGCAAGGCTTACCCCTTGCAATGTGTTTCATATTTTGGATGAATTTTGACTAAAATGCAAGGCTTACCCCTTGCAATTTGTTTCATATTTTTGGATGAATTTTGACTAAAATGCAAGGCTTACCCCTTGCAATTTGTTTCATATTTTTGGATGAATTTTGACTAAAATGCAAGGCTTACCCCTTGCAATTTGTTTCATATTTTGGATGAATTTAGACTAAAATGCAAGGCATACCCCTTGCAATTTGTTTCATATTTTTGGATGAATTTTGACTAAATTAAAATGCAAGGCTTACCCCTTGCAATTTGTTTCATATTTTTGGATGAATTTTGACTAAAATGCAAGGCTTACCCCTTGCAATTTGTTTCATATTTTTGGATGAATTTTGACTAAAATGCAAGGCTTACCCCTTGCAATTTGTTTCATATTTTGGATGAATTTTGACTAAAATGCAAGGCTTACCCCTTGCAATTTGTTTCATATTTTGGATGAATTTTGACTAAAATGGAAGGCTTACCCCTTGCAATTTGTTTCATATTTTTGGATGAATTTTGACTAAAATGCAAGGCTTACCCCTTGCAATTTGTTTCATATTTTGGATGAATTTTGACTAAAATGCAAGGCTTACCCCTTGCAATTTGTTTCATATTTTTGGATGAATTTAGACTAAAATGCAAGGCTTACCCCTTGCAATTTGTTTCATATTTTTGGATGAATTTAGACTAAAATGCAAGGCTTACCCCTTGCAATTTGTTTCATATTTTGGATGAATTTTGACTAAAATGCAAGGCTTACCCCTTGCAATTTGTTTCATATTTTGGATGAATTTTGACTAAAATGCAAGGCTTACCCCTTGCAATTTGTTTCATATTTTTGGATGAATTTTGACTAAAATGCAAGGCTTACCCCTTGCAATTTGTTTCATATTTTGGATGAATTTTGACTAAAATGGAAGGCTTACCCCTTGCAATTTGTTTCATATTTTTGGATGAATTTTGACTAAAATGCAAGGCTTACCCCTTGCAATTTGTTTCATATTTTGGATGAATTTTGACTAAAATGGAAGGCTTACCCCTTGCAATTTGTTTCATATTTTTGGATGAATTTTGACTAAAATGCAAGGCTTACCCCTTGCAATTTCTTTCATATTTTGGATGAATTTTGACTAAAATGCAAGGCTTACCCCTTGCAATTTAGTCAAAATTCATCCAAAAATATGAAACAAATTAATCTGAATCTGAATCAATTTGTTTCATATTTTTGGATGAATTTGACTAAAATGCAAGGCTTACCCCTTGCAATTTGTTTCATATTTTTGGATGAATTTTGACTAAAATGCAAGGCTTACCCCTTGCAATTTGTTTCATATTTTTGGATGAATTTAGACTAAAATGCAAGGCATACCCCTTGCAATTTGTTTCATATTTTGGATGAATTTTGACTAAAATGCAAGGCTTACCCCTTGCAATTTGTTTCATATTTTGGATGAATTTTGACTAAAATGCAAGGCTTACCCCTTGCAATTTGTTTCATATTTTTGGATGAATTTTGACTAAAATGCAAGGCTTACCCCTTGCAATTTGTTTCATATTTTGGATGAATTTAGACTAAAATGCAAGACTTACCCCTTGCAATTTGTTTCATATTTTGGATGAATTTTGACTAAAATGCAAGGCTTACCCCTTGCAATTTGTTTCATATTTTGGATGAATTTAGACTAAAATGCAAGGCATACCCCTTGCAATTTGTTTCATATTTTTGGATGAATTTTGACTAAATTAAAATGCAAGGCTTACCCCTTGCAATTTGTTTCATATTTTTGGATGAATTTTGACTAAAATGCAAGGCTTACCCCTTGCAATGTGTTTCATATTTTGGATGAATTTTGACTAAAATGCAAGGCTTACCCCTTGCAATTTGTTTCATATTTTTGGATGAATTTTGACTAAAATGCAAGGCTTACCCCTTGCAATTTGTTTCATATTTTTGGATGAATTTTGACTAAAATGCAAGGCTTACCCCTTGCAATTTGTTTCATATTTTTGGATGAATTTTGACTAAAATGCAAGGCTTACCCCTTGCAATTTGTTTCATATTTTGGATGAATTTTGACTAAAATGGAAGGCTTACCCCTTGCAATTTGTTTCATATTTTTGGATGAATTTTGACTAAAATGCAAGGCTTACCCCTTGCAATTTGTTTCATATTTTGGATGAATTTTGACTAAAATGGAAGGCTTACCCCTTGCAATTTGTTTCATATTTTTGGATGAATTTTGACTAAAATGCAAGGCTTACCCCTTGCAATTTCTTTCATATTTTGGATGAATTTTGACTAAAATGCAAGGCTTACCCCTTGCAATTTAGTCAAAATTCATCCAAAAATATGAAACAAATTAATCTGAATCTGAATCAATTTGTTTCATATTTTTGGATGAATTTGACTAAAATGCAAGGCTTACCCCTTGCAATTTGTTTCATATTTTTGGATGAATTTTGACTAAAATGCAAGGCTTACCCCTTGCAATTTGTTTCATATTTTTGGATGAATTTAGACTAAAATGCAAGGCATACCCCTTGCAATTTGTTTCATATTTTGGATGAATTTTGACTAAAATGCAAGGCTTACCCCTTGCAATTTGTTTCATATTTTGGATGAATTTTGACTAAAATGCAAGGCTTACCCCTTGCAATTTGTTTCATATTTTTGGATGAATTTTGACTAAAATGCAAGGCTTACCCCTTGCAATTTGTTTCATATTTTGGATGAATTTAGACTAAAATGCAAGACTTACCCCTTGCAATTTGTTTCATATTTTGGATGAATTTTGACTAAAATGCAAGGCTTACCCCTTGCAATTTGTTTCATATTTTGGATGAATTTAGACTAAAATGCAAGGCATACCCCTTGCAATTTGTTTCATATTTTTGGATGAATTTTGACTAAATTAAAATGCAAGGCTTACCCCTTGCAATTTGTTTCATATTTTTGGATGAATTTTGACTAAAATGCAAGGCTTACCCCTTGCAATGTGTTTCATATTTTGGATGAATTTTGACTAAAATGCAAGGCTTACCCCTTGCAATTTGTTTCATATTTTTGGATGAATTTTGACTAAAATGCAAGGCTTACCCCTTGCAATTTGTTTCATATTTTTGGATGAATTTTGACTAAAATGCAAGGCTTACCCCTTGCAATTTGTTTCATATTTTTGGATGAATTTTGACTAAAATGCAAGGCTTACCCCTTGCAATTTGTTTCATATTTTGGATGAATTTTGACTAAAATGGAAGGCTTACCCCTTGCAATTTGTTTCATATTTTTGGATGAATTTTGACTAAAATGCAAGGCTTACCCCTTGCAATTTGTTTCATATTTTGGATGAATTTTGACTAAAATGGAAGGCTTACCCCTTGCAATTTGTTTCATATTTTTGGATGAATTTTGACTAAAATGCAAGGCTTACCCCTTGCAATTTCTTTCATATTTTGGATGAATTTTGACTAAAATGCAAGGCTTACAACCCTTGCAATTTAGTCAAAATTCATCCAAAAATATGAAACAAATTAATCTGAATCTGAATCAATTTGTTTCATATTTTTGGATGAATTTTGACTAAAATGCAAGGCTTACCCCTTGCAATGTGTTTCATATTTTGGATGAATTTTGACTAAAATGCAAGGCTTACCCCTTGCAATTTGTTTCATATTTTTGGATGAATTTTGACTAAAATGCAAGGCTTACCCCTTGCAATTTGTTTCCTATTTTTGGATGAATTCAGACTAAAATGCAAGGCTTACCCCTTGCAATTTGTTTCATATTTTTGGATGAATTTTGACTAAAATGCAAGGCTTACCCCTTGCAATTTGTTTCATATTTTTGGATGAATTTTGACTAAAATGCAAGGCTTACCCCTTGCAATTTGTTTCATATTTTGGATGAATTTTGACTAAAATGCAAGGCTTACCCCTTGCAATTTGTTTCATATTTTTGGATGAATTTTGACTAAAATGCAAGGCTTACCCCTTGCAATTTGTTTCATATTTTTGGATGAATTTTGACTAAAATGCAAGGCTCACCCCTTGCAATTTGTTTCATATTTTTGGATGAATTTTGACAAAAATGCAAGGCTTAACCCCTTGCAATTTGTTTCATATTTTACTTTCATATTTTGGATGAATTTTGACTAAAATGCAAGGCTTACAACCCTTGCAATTTAGTCAAAATTCATCCAAAAATATGAAACAAATTAATCTGAATCTGAATCAATTTGTTTCATATTTTTGGATGAATTTTGACTAAAATGCAAGGCTTACCCCTTGCAATGTGTTTCATATTTTGGATGAATTTTGACTAAAATGCAAGGCTTACCCCTTGCAATTTGTTTCATATTTTTGGATGAATTTTGACTAAAATGCAAGGCTTACCCCTTGCAATTTGTTTCATATTTTTGGATGAATTTAGACTAAAATGCAAGGCTTACCCCTTGCAATTTGTTTCATATTTTTGGATGAATTTTGACTAAAATGCAAGGCTTACCCCTTGCAATTTGTTTCATATTTTTGGATGAATTTTGACTAAAATGCAAGGCTTACCCCTTGCAATTTGTTTCATATTTTGGATGAATTTTGACTAAAATGCAAGGCTTACCCCTTGCAATTTGTTTCATATTTTTGGATGAATTTTGACTAAAATGCAAGGCTTACCCCTTGCAATTTGTTTCATATTTTTGGATGAATTTTGACTAAAATGCAAGGCTCACCCCTTGCAATTTGTTTCATATTTTTGGATGAATTTTGACAAAAATGCAAGGCTTAACCCCTTGCAATTTGTTTCATATTTTGGATGAATTTTGACTAAAATGCAAGGCTTACCCCTTGCAATTTAGTCAAAATTCATCCAAAAATATGAAACAAATTAATCTGAATCTGAATCAATTTGTTTCATATTTTTGGATGAATTTTGACTAAAATGCAAGGCTTACCCCTTGCAATTTGTTTCATATTTTTGGATGAATTTTGACTAAAATGCAAGGCTTACCCCTTGCAATTTGTTTCATATTTTTGGATGAATTTTGACTAAAATGCAAGGCTTACCCCTTGCAATTTGTTTCATATTTTGGATGAATTTTGACTAAAATGCAAGGCTAACCCCTTGCAATTTGTTTCATATTTTGGATGAATTTTGACTAAAATGCAAGGCTTACCCCCTTGCAATTTGTTTCATATTTTGGATGAATTTAGACTAAAATGCAAGACTTACCCCTTGCAATTTGTTTCATATTTTGGATGAATTTTGACTAAAATGCAAGGCTTACCCCTTGCAATTTGTTTCATATTTTGGATGAATTTTGACTAAAATGCAAGGCATACCCCTTGCAATTTGTTTCATATTTTTGGATGAATTTTGACTAAAATGCAAGGCTTACCCCTTGCAATGTGTTTCATATTTTGGATGAATTTTGACTAAAATGCAAGGCTTACCCCTTGCAATTTGTTTCATATTTTTGGATGAATTTTGACTAAAATGCAAGGCTTACCCCTTGCAATTTGTTTCATATTTTTGGATGAATTTTGACTAAAATGCAAGGCTTACCCCTTGCAATTTGTTTCATATTTTTGGATGAATTTTGACTAAAATGCAAGGCTTACCCCTTGCAATTTGTTTCATATTTTGGATGAATTTTGACTAAAATGGAAGGCTTACCCCTTGCAATTTGTTTCATATTTTTGGATGAATTTTGACTAAAATGCAAGGCTTACCCCTTGCAATTTGTTTCATATTTTGGATGAATTTTGACTAAAATGGAAGGCTTACCCCTTGCAATTTGTTTCATATTTTTGGATGAATTTTGACTAAAATGCAAGGCTTACCCCTTGCAATTTCTTTCATATTTTGGATGAATTTTGACTAAAATGCAAGGCTTACCCCTTGCAATTTAGTCAAAATTCATCCAAAAATATGAAACAAATTAATCTGAATCTGAATCAATTTGTTTCATATTTTTGGATGAATTTTGACTAAAATGCAAGGCTTACCCCTTGCAATGTGTTTCATATTTTGGATGAATTTTGACTAAAATGCAAGGCTTACCCCTTGCAATTTGTTTCATATTTTTGGATGAATTTTGACTAAAATGCAAGGCTTACCCCTTGCAATTTGTTTCATATTTTTGGATGAATTTAGACTAAAATGCAAGGCTTACCCCTTGCAATTTGTTTCATATTTTTGGATGAATTTAGACTAAAATGCAAGGCTTACCCCTTGCAATTTGTTTCATATTTTTGGATGAATTTTGACTAAAATGCAAGGCTTACCCCTTGCAATTTGTTTCATATTTTGGATGAATTTTGACTAAAATGCAAGGCTTACCCCTTGCAATTTGTTTCATATTTTTGGATGAATTTTGACTAAAATGCAAGGCTTACCCCTTGCAATTTGTTTCATATTTTTGGATGAATTTTGACTAAAATGCAAGGCTCACCCCTTGCAATTTGTTTCATATTTTTGGATGAATTTTGACAAAAATGCAAGGCTTAACCCCTTGCAATTTGTTTCATATTTTGGATGAATTTTGACTAAAATGCAAGGCTTACCCCTTGCAATTTAGTCAAAATTCATCCAAAAATATGAAACAAATTAATCTGAATCTGAATCAATTTGTTTCATATTTTTGGATGAATTTTGACTAAAATGCAAGGCTTACCCCTTGCAATTTGTTTCATATTTTTGGATGAATTTTGACTAAAATGCAAGGCTTACCCCTTGCAATTTGTTTCATATTTTTGGATGAATTTTGACTAAAATGCAAGGCTAACCCCTTGCAATTTGTTTCATATTTTGGATGAATTTTGACTAAAATGCAAGGCTTACCCCCTTGCAATTTGTTTCATATTTTTGGATGAATTTTTACTAAAATGCAAGGCATACCCCTTGCAATTTGTTTCATATTTTGGATGAATTTTGACTAAAATGCAAGGCATACCCCTTGCAATTTGTTTCATATTTTTGGATGAATTTAGACTAAAATGCAAGGCATACCCCTTGCAATTTGTTTCATATTTTTGGATGAATTTTGACTAAAATGCAAGGCATACCCCTTGCAATTTGTTTCATATTTTGGATGAATTTAGACTAAAATGCAAGGCATACCCCTTGCAATTTGTTTCATATTTTGGATGAATTTAGACTAAAATGCAAGGCATACCCCTTGCAATTTGTTTCATATTTTTGGATGAATTTTGACTAAAATGCAAGGCATACCCCTTGCAATTTGTTTCATATTTTTGGATGAATTTTGACTAAAATGCAAGGCTTACCCCTTGCAATTTGTTTCATATTTTTGGATGAATTTAGACTAAAATGCAAGGCTTACCCCTTGCAATTTCTTTCATATTTTGGATGAATTTTGACTAAAATGCAAGGCTTACCCCTTGCAATTTAGTCAAAATTCATCCAAAAATATGAAACAAATTAATCTGAATCTGAATCAATTTGTTTCATATTTTTGGATGAATTTTGACTAAAATGCAAGGCATACCCCTTGCAATTTGTTTCATATTTTTGGATGAATTTTGACTAAAATGCAAGGCATACCCCTTGCAATTTGTTTCATATTTTGGATGAATTTAGACTAAAATGCAAGGCATACCCCTTGCAATTTGTTTCATATTTTGGATGAATTTAGACTAAAATGCAAGGCATACCCCTTGCAATTTGTTTCATATTTTTGGATGAATTTTGACTAAAATGCAAGGCATACCCCTTGCAATTTGTTTCATATTTTTGGATGAATTTAGACTAAAATGCAAGGCTTACCCCTTGCAATTTCTTTCATATTTTGGATGAATTTTGACTAAAATGCAAGGCTTACCCCTTGCAATTTAGTCAAAATTCATCCAAAAATATGAAACAAATTAATCTGAATCTGAATCAATTTGTTTCATATTTTTGGATGAATTTTGACTAAAATGCAAGGCATACCCCTTGCAATTTGTTTCATATTTTTGGATGAATTTTGACTAAAATGCAAGGCTTACCCCTTGCAATTTGTTTCATATTTTGGATGAATTTTGACTAAAATGCAAGGCTTACCCCTTGCAATTTGTTTCATATTTTTGATGAATTTAGACTAAAATGCAAGGCTTACCCCTTGCAATTTGTTTCATATTTTTGGATGAATTTTGACTAAAATGCAAGGCTTACCCCTTGCAATTTGTTTCATATTTTTGGATGAATTTAGACTAAAATGCAAGGCTTACCCCTTGCAATTTGTTTCATATTTTTGGATGAATTTTGACTAAAATGCAAGGCTTACCCCTTGCAATTTGTTTCATATTTTTGGATGAATTTTGACTAAAATGCAAGGCTTACCCCTTGCAATTTGTTTCATATTTTTGGATGAATTTAGACTAAAATGCAAGGCTTACCCCTTGCAATTTGTTTCATATTTTGGATGAATTTAGACTAAAATGCAAGACTTACCCCTTGCAATTTCTTTCATATTTTGGATGAATTTTGACTAAAATGCAAGGCTTACCCCTTGCAATTTGTTTCATATTTTTGATGAATTTAGACTAAAATGCAAGGCTTACCCCTTGCAATTTGTTTCATATTTTTGGATGAATTTTGACTAAAATGCAAGGCTTACCCCTTGCAATTTGTTTCATATTTTTAGATGAATTTAGACTAAAATGCAAGGCTTACCCCTTGCAATTTGTTTCATATTTTTGGATGAATTTTGACTAAAATGCAAGGCTTACCCCTTGCAATTTGTTTCATATTTTTGGATGAATTTTGACTAAAATGCAAGGCTTACCCCTTGCAATTTGTTTCATATTTTTGGATGAATTTAGACTAAAATGCAAGGCTTACCCCTTGCAATTTGTTTCATATTTTGGATGAATTTAGACTAAAATGCAAGACTTACCCCTTGCAATTTCTTTCATATTTTGGATGAATTTTGACTAAAATGCAAGGCTTACCCCTTGCAATTTAGTCAAAATTCATCCAAAAATATGAAACAAATTAATCTGAATCTGAATCAATTTGTTTCATATTTTTGGATGAATTTTGACTAAAATGCAAGGCTTACCCCTTGCAATGTGTTTCATATTTTGGATGAATTTTGACTAAAATGCAAGGCTTACCCCTTGCAATTTGTTTCATATTTTTGGATGAATTTTGACTAAAATGCAAGGCTTACCCCTTGCAATTTGTTTCATATTTTTGGATGAATTTTGACTAAAATGCAAGGCTTACCCCTTGCAATTTGTTTCATATTTTTTGATGAATTTAGACTAAAATGCAAGGCTTACCCCTTGCAATTTGTTTCATATTTTTGGATGAATTTTGACTAAAATGCAAAGCTTACCCCTTGCAATTTGTTTCATATTTTTGGATGAATTTTGACTAAAATGCAAGGCTTACCCCTTGCAATTTGTTTCATATTTTGGATGAATTTTGACTAAAATGCAAGGCTTACCCCTTGCAATTTGTTTCATATTTTGGATGAATTTTGACTAAAATGCAAGGCTTACCCCTTGCAATTTGTTTCATATTTTTGGATGAATTTTGACTAAAATGCAAGGCTTACCCCTTGCAATTTGTTTCATATTTTTGGATGAATTTTGACTAAAATGCAAGGCTTACCCCTTGCAATTTGTTTCATATTTTGGATGAATTTTGACTAAAATGCAAGGCTTACCCCTTGCAATTTGTTTCATATTTTTGGATGAATTTTGACTAAAATGCAAGGCTTACCCCTTGCAATTTGTTTCATATTTTTGGATGAATTTTGACTAAAATGCAAGGCTTACCCCTTGCAATTTGTTTCATATTTTTGGATGAATTTTGACTAAAATGCAAGGCTTACCCCTTGCAATTTGTTTCATATTTTTGGATGAATTTTGACTAAAATGCAAGGCTTACCCCTTGCAATTTGTTTCATATTTTTGGATGAATTTTGACTAAAATGCAAGGCTTACCCCTTGCAATTTGTTTCATATTTTGGATGAATTTTGACTAAAATGCAAGGCTAACCCCTTGCAATTTGTTTCATATTTTGGATGAATTTTTACTAAAATGCAAGGCTTACCCCCTTGCAATTTGTTTCATATTTTTGGATGAATTTTTACTAAAATGCAAGGCTTACCCCTTGCAATTTAGTCAAAATTCATCCAAAAATATGAAACAAATTAATCTGAATCTGAATCAATTTGTTTCATATTTTTGGATGAATTTTGACTAAAATGCAAGGCATACCCCTTGCAATTTGTTTCATATTTTGGATGAATTTAGACTAAAATGCAAGGCATACCCCTTGCAATTTGTTTCATATTTTTGGATGAATTTAGACTAAAATGCAAGGCATACCCCTTGCAATTTGTTTCATATTTTTGGATGAATTTTGACTAAAATGCAAGGCATACCCCTTGCAATTTGTTTCATATTTTGGATGAATTTAGACTAAAATGCAAGGCATACCCCTTGCAATTTGTTTCATATTTTGGATGAATTTTGACTAAAATGCAAGGCTTACCCCCTTGCAATTTGTTTCATATTTTTGGATGATTTTTTACTAAAATGCAAGGCTTATCCCTTGCAATTTAGTCAAAATTCATCCAAAAATATGAAACAAATTAATCTGAATCTGAATCAATTTGTTTCATATTTTTGGATGAATTTTGACTAAAATGCAAGGCATACCCCTTGCAATTTGTTTCATATTTTGGATGAATTTAGACTAAAATGCAAGGCATACCCCTTGCAATTTGTTTCATATTTTTGGATGAATTTAGACTAAAATGCAAGGCATACCCCTTGCAATTTGTTTCATATTTTGGATGAATTTTGACTAAAATGCAAGGCTTACCCCTTGCAATTTGTTTCATATTTTTGGATGAATTTTGACTAAAATGCAAGGCTTACCCCTTGCAATTTGTTTCATATTTTTGGATGAATTTTGACTAAAATGGAAGGCTTACCCCTTGCAATTTGTTTCATATTTTTGGATGAATTTTGACTAAAATGCAAGGCTTACCCCTTGCAATTTGTTTCATATTTTGGATGAATTTTGACTAAAATGCAAGGCATACCCCTTGCAATTTGTTTCATATTTTTGGATGAATTTTGACTAAAATGCAAGGCTTACCCCTTGCAATTTGTTTCATATTTTTGGATGAATTTAAACTAAATTCTAGATGTCACTCGAATGCTGCTCCAGAGCACTGTTTTAACAAAGTTTTGTCACTGTGTGAAGATGGCGTTTTGGAACAGTACATTTTGTCTCTCTCCGATACATTGTCGCCATGTTGGTCGCCATATTTGCTGAATCAAAGGACTAAACGCGTTCGAGTGAACCACACACCAAGCAGGCGTGATTGGTTAGCACCCAAACTTGCTCCTAAATGCAAGTAAACCTTGTTGATGGAGTGGCACTTCACTCTCAGACTTTCTTCCAGACTTAAAATGGATTTTGTTGATTAATTGTTTACCTGGTTCGGGAGAACAGCTGATGTTAGAATGAATCTGAATATGAGGTCCGCTGACGTTATAACGTGTTACCTCGTAAAAGCCATCATTATCACTATCAGTCCAAGGTGAGGTTTCATTGCTTTCTGTAGACCCTGTAGGCAGATAAGTTAATTCAGCTTAAGATACAGATCATATGTTCACAAACTTTGTGTCAACAACTTTTTATTATTATTTTTCTTTTAAGTAAGAAAATAATAAACCTTGGGGGAAACTGACTGGGAAATTAAAAATATACATTTTGGGGTTGAACAAAGAAACTCGTTCAACCCCAAAATATGTTAAGAATTGCATTAATCAATTTTTCTTTGTTCACTTCCCCCCCCCAAAAAACCAAAACAAAACCCAAAACCACAATTTTTATTATTTTGCATCTATAAAATAACCAAGCTTCTTTAACTTGTAATATGTCAGAGATGGTGCCAGGGTTTTTGATCCATCCTAATATGTCAGAGATGGTGCCAGGGTTTTTGATCCATCCTAATAGATTTTCTGGTAATAGCATGGAAATAATTTCTCTCTAAATTGTGGTAGTTGTAAAAAGAAACACAAAAAACAGGTGTGCAGCAATTCAACTTTTCCATCATTATGTTTTGATTGTCGTTCAATTCCTCGTAGTTGTCTTCAAGCTTTCTCCTGAGGACAATCGGAGCATACTGTTCAAAACACTGAGTACTGCTACTTTTCCGAACCATCACAACTCATAGATATTATTCTTTTCTTTCTGTTAACACAAACCCTACTAGACTGTATCTCCACAATGCAAAGTTTCAAACTCTACTTAAAGTTACCGTGGTAATCATAGAAGGAAGAATCTGCCCAAATGACGTCCTCACGGATCTGCATTTAGGAAGAAACAAAAGACATTTTAAAACATTTTTAAAGGCAAAGTATACCTTTCGTTTTTGGAACCATTTTATTTTTAAAATCCTATATAAATGTAGATATATACAATAAAACTAACCTGCTCAAAATTTCATTTTAAAACTTCTAACCAATAAGTTGTTATTGCCATTATTTTAAAGAGTGATTACCAAGCGTATACCTTCCTAAATGGCAATACAAACTTGTTGGTCTCAACGAAAACAACCAAAGTACTTTGCATAAAACCTCAGTCCCATTTCACGGCACTGCCACCACAGACTTTACGCAAGCACCCCTGCCTCTCCACTGTACTAGCCATGCAGCAGGAATTGCGCATTCAAGAACTGCCTAGCATACCACACAGCTGAAACAACATGTGTATCAAGTACTTTGGGGTCAACACAGAATTTGTCCAACCTTTAACAACAAAGCAACGTACATTTGTACATTACATGACAGTACTCATCATGCAGTACACTGGGACTGACACTCCAGTGCTTGATTTTACAAAGCACTAAGATTCATCTTTAGATGAGTTGTCAATATCACCATAGTGATTTGTATTGTGACATCACACTTTTCTAGCAATTAAGATTGATTTGGGATTAAACAATTTTGTTGTTGTTCAACCCTACTAGAGCGGGATTTGAACCTGCGACCTCTGGATTAACGTGCCAGTGCTCTATCAACCAACAGCTTATAGAACAAAAGCTAGAACAACAGCTAGAACAGACACTTACCTGCAATCCTTTAAACCAAGAACAGTTAGGACATGAAACAAACTCCCACAGTGCACCATAGATGCCCCAAATCACAACTCCTTTAGGAATTTAATTTAAGTTCTTTGAAGTTCATTTAAGTTCAGTTCCACCTCCCCTAGGAACTCCTTGTTAAACTTCCTCACAGAGTATTTAGGAGTTGCCAAGTACTAAGAACCAAGTGCTTTGTTAGCAATTCAAATGTGAACCAAACAAGCCAGGGAATTTCCAGGGAATTTTGTATGAATAGGGGGCTAATGAAAGGGACTAATGATTGGGCTCATGTTTTGTCTTCAGATTGAACAAGAGTCAGCTATTCTCTTTTACAGGTCTGTTCTTTTGTGCCTACCTCTGGAGTATTTTTGACTGAGTTTTCTTCATTCAGACTGATGTAACTGCAGCAATGGTAAGCGTAGGATGAGACGATCCGATTAATCTTGGGCAACTCAGATGGTTGGGGGAAGGATTCAAGATGAATGTTATCAAAGGTATGAATGATGAGAAGCCTATCAAGGCCAGCTGTTGGGAAACTAGGAAACCTGTTACCGTTTAATTGTCTGCAAGAAGAAGAAAAAAATACTTTTAAAAGGAGTCTATACCTTTAATAATTACTCAAAACATACTTGGTTAGAGCACTAGAGAGCTGTTGATATTATAAATGACCCCCTTTGAAGTAATGTAGTTTTTTAAAAAGAGGTCATTTTTCACACTAACAATTTGAATCTGAGAAGGGCTTCAGGCATGAACCCTCAGGAGGCAACTGAAAGCACATAATTCTATGCAACAAGGGCATTTTTCATGCCAGAAACGCCGTGGCAAACCACCTCTCTTAATGATAGGCATGCATTACACACTACGGCTTTACGCCCCACTTGAAGTACGAAGCAATAATAGTTCAATGTCTTGCTTAAGGTCACAAGTGTCAAGACAGGGACTCTAACCCAGCACAATCTGACAATGCCAGATCCTAAGTTCAGTCCATCAGACCGCTCCTCAATGACAATGTCACAAAGGGTTTCAAAAGATTGTTTAGATTTAGAAGAAAAAAAAAGAGGAAAACAAAACAATTGTTTGGTCTTTACTTACAATGTTTCCAATTGTTTCATAGGTAGGAAGGATTCCTCATCAATTTTAATAATAGAGTTGTTGCCAAGATCCCTGCAGATTAAAAAGCGGAAAATCTTTTTTTTCAACTCCCTAAAATGATTTTTGCTTCACTTAACTTACAGACAAAATACAGGATTGGTTATAGAGATTAAATTAAAGGTATAATACCCAAGTAAATTCTTGTCACTTGATTGGAGGTCACCTAAAAAAAGCGCAACAGGTTAGTTCTTCATTATTTCTCTCCTGACTCACATAAAATAGGAACACTGTCTGTGACTATTTTGTAAGCTCTACCAATCCTGTATAATACCTTTAAAATAAGAAGAAAGAATTCAAACTAAACACTCACAGTCCATAAGCGCCAGATAGACCCTCAAAGCTGTCTGCTCTGATGTGCTCGATGCTGTTGTCTCTAAGGTAGAGGTAGGACAATTTATTTAGACCTTGAAAAGGTTTGCCTTCTAAAGAGGAAATCCTGTTAAGATTAAGGTTTCTGTTGGAGAAGAAGACAATGGAAGATGCTTAAACTATGAAATCATCTCGGCCAAAATTCTTAGATCTGCTTAAGCACAACAAGAAAAGAACAAAAATTTATGATTACCATGGCTGAAGTTCATAGAGCTGCTTAAGCAGAAAATATAGCCTATCAATTTATCAATGTGACATGCATGTGAATTGGGTTTTCATTCCCAACCAGATTGCATGGCTTTTGCTAGTTTTGATTCAAGCCATTATTATGTGGTTTCTTGTTGCATAACCACCCCGTTTACTTGACTTGCTAACAGGCGTTGTCAATTCGGATCGGTTCTGGCGGCAGGTTTGTTGATCTGGATCTGGATGTTTACTGCAATCAATCTCCCATTAAAGGGATGTACAGATTGCAGGTGTGTGCGGCTGGTTTGGGATCCTAATTGTAGTGGGCTTTGCTTTTAATGATCAACATGTTTAACTTCTGTAACCTTTCTTTAAAAGTATGAGGGGGCCTCTCTTACAGATGCTGGGAGGATGTTCCACTCTGACGTAGTTCTAGGTTAAAAAGATTATTTGAAACAGTCCTTGCTTGCGGGTTCTCTTATGAAGGATGTTGAGTCTGTTGTCTGAGTTCGTACTCCGGTCGTTGTACTTGGGGTATGAAGGAGATGGTCGGAATTTATAGCAACTTTATGATGTATTGATTTGTAAAGTAGGGACAGGCCTCCCGTTCAAGATGTGTACAGAACGCCCTCTATTGATGAATTGTAAAAGAGTTGTAACTACTGCTACACAGTGTACAGTCATCAATCGTCTTAAAATAGACAAAATCACATTTTAATACTTACAACGTGTGGAGTTTGGAGCAACTTGAAAATCTTGGTAGTGACTCGATCTTGTTATTGTGAAGATCTCTGCAATTAATATTTAAAGAAAATTAAGCCCAGTTTTAAGTAACTCCATTTAAGTGGGCCTTATCCATTTTCTGATTATTGAAAGATTGAAAGATTGGAAAAAATGTACTCTGTCAAAAATCAAAGGTGTATACCATCCCTTATAAAGATATGTTTCTTGAAAACTAGAGGATTGGAATGAATGTACTCTTCCAAAAACCAATGATGTACCATCCCTTTATGATATGTTTCTTGATAACTAGAGGATTGGAATGAATGTGCTCTTCCAATAACCAATGATGTACCATCCCTTTATGATATGTTTCCTGAAAACTAGAGGATTGGAATGAATGCACTCTTCCAATAACCAATGATGTACCATCCCTTTATGATATGTTTCTTGATAACTAGAGGATTGGAATGAATGTGCTCTTCCAATAACCAATGATGTACCATCCCTTTATGATATGTTTCTTGATAACTAGAGGATTGGAATGAATGTGCTCTTCCAATAACCAATGATGTACCATCCCTTTATGATATGTTTCCTGAAAACTAGAGGATTGGAATGAATGCACTCTTCCAATAACCAATGATGTACCATCCCTTTATGATATGTTTCTTGATAACTAGAGGATTGGAATGAATGTACTCTTCCAATAACCAATGATGTACCATCCCTTTATGATATTTTTCTTGATAACTAGAGGATTGGAATGAATGTACTCTTCCAATAACCAATGATGTACCATCCCTTTATGATATTCTTGAAAACTAGAGGATTGGAATGAATGTACTCTTCCAAAAACCAATGATGTACCATCCCTTTATGATATGTGTCTTGAAAACTAGAGGATTGGAATGAATGTGCTCTTCCAATAACCAATGATGTACCATCCCTTTATGATATGTTTCTTGATAACTAGAGGATTGGAATGAATGTGCTCTTCCAAAAACCAATGATGTACCATCCCTTTATGATATGTTTCTTGATAACTAGAGGATTGGAATGAATGTGCTCTTCCAAAAACCAATGATGTACCATCCCTTTATGATATGTTTCTTGATAACTAGAGGATTGGAATGAATGTACTCTTCCAATAACCAATGAAGTACAAACCCTTTATGATATGTTTCTTGATAACTAGAGGATTGGAATGAATGTGCTCTTCCAATAACCAATGATGTACCATCCCTTTATGATATGTGTCTTGAAAACTAGAGGATTGGAATGAATGTACTCTTCCAATAACCAATGATGTATCATCCCTTTATGATATGTTTCTTGAAAACTAGAGGATTGGAATGGTGTTCTCTTCCAAACACCAATGTGTTCAAACGAAATAACTATATTTTGAAATAATTATATTTCGTTCCCTCGCAATAACTTATTTCGTTCCCTCGAATTAATATTTTGAGGGAACGAAATACCATTTTGAGAGAATGAAATAGTATTTCAAGGGAATGAAATAATATTTAGAGGTATTAAAATGATTTCGGGGGAACCAAATCATTTCGAGGTAACAAAATAATATTTCGAGGGAACGAAATAGTGCTTCGAGGGAACTATTGTTTGTTTTTTTACCTTTTCAATTTTTTGTTTACCTGTCCCTTTAGGGGCTCCGTAGATTGGAATAAACTCTTCCAAAAAAAAAGCCCAAAATATAATTATTTACATTAGTAAAGAAAACACTTACAATTCTGTAAGTTTTTGCATTCCATCACAAAAATCTGCTGGTATGGATGTTAGGGAACACCTATCAATAGTCCTGCAAAGGAAAGTAATAGTTATTTATTTGTGGCTGTCATATCACAATATAATGATAACGACAGTTCTCCTTTAGGACATCCCATCATGATATCATGACCGATGTATCTTTTATTTGTTGGTAATCTTCTGAAATACAGAGACCCCAGAGCCTTTCAAAATGTTTTACTAAAAAATTATGTCAAACTGGGTAATCCTAATTTAGGCTTTTCAGTTTAAACATGTAGGCCCCTACTATAAAGACAAGATTGTCTTCTCTCCGTTGGGTTCTTGGCTAATGCGGTGATTAAGTTCACTTTGCTGAGAGTCCTTGGCTTTACAATCAGAATAATAAAATTAAATTGAGTAAAATCAAAAGCAAAAATGAATAAACACTGGGATCATGAAAAACAGATGTCGTTCTTAATTTACAAAACAAAAATCTTAGAATTGCATTTTTAAAAACTTTTATCTAATCCAAAGTAATGACTTACAATTTTTCTAGGTTGGTTGTTCCAGACAGGTCTGGAAACTCACTTAGGTTGTCTACATCCGATATTGCACTAGAGAAAGAAAACAACAGGGCAGAGCAAAATAATTACTGGGGGGAAAAAAATAAAAATATTGGAATGAGGAAAGACTTTAAGAATGAAACGATACTATGCAATAACGGATGGGAGATTCAATACCTTTTAGATTGATGTGAGTACAACTACTCAACTACTCATGTGTAAAAAAGATAAAGTATTCCTATGCTTTTTAGAACCATTTGATTGTTTTATACCTGTATAAATAAATATACAACAAAACTAACCAGTGACAATTTTGTTTCAAGTAGTGTTAGCACTTTTGAGATATTGCTGAAAACCGGATAGGGTTATGACTATGCAGGAAGATGGATAGTTGTAATACACAATCTGAGAAACGTTTCATGCAGTAATATTCCTCAGATTACAATGTTTTTAAATCCCTCTCTCTAAATCAACATTCCTTTGAGGGGGATTGTTTCTCAATCAACAGCTGCAGTGCTTCTTACCAAGTCAGTTTTTATGGTCATTCATTTTAGGAGTAATTACCAAAGGTACACCCTCCCTTTAATTAATTAGTCAACTTTTTTAACGAAATTAGTTTGTCAATGGAGAAGTTAATTTTAAACAGAATCATATGTGAGGTTTTTAACTGAAAACTGTGGCTTTAGTATTGTAGATTTGTAGTTTGTTAAGCTAAGCATAGTTTAAAATGTAAATCTTAAGTACGTCTTTTAACATTAGTGGCTCTTCGCTAAAACGGGGACAATTTTAGGCCTACAGAAAAGTCCAGGCTCATTTGTAAACAAGAGAATGTCATAAATGACATCATCGGTAACCCTCAGGGAAGATCAGGGAATTGAGAGGGAGATGGGTGGAGCACTTAGTAAGAGGGTAAGAGGACATTATGAGCCTAGAGACTTACAAAATGGCAGTCAAGGACAAGGAAAAAGAAGAGGACCAAAAAGAAGATGGAGAGATGAAATCACCACATAATGAACACGGCAACATGGAGTAGAATGACTACTGATAGAAGAGAATGGAAATTGTTAGAAGAGGGTTTCATCCGACAATGGATGAATACAGCCTATGATGATGATGATACTGATGGGGATGTAGAAAGCAATTAAAAATACTCACAGAGTGTCGAGGTTGGTCAGGTTCCGGAATGCCCCTTGTTTGATGTTTTTTATCCGATGGTAGTTATACCGAAAGTCTAACTTCTTTAGATTGTACAGACCTGAGAAGGCATGAGTTGAAATCAACTCAATGCTGTTGTTATTCAAGCTCCTAGAAAACCACACAAATAAAAGGTGATATAAAAAGAAGATTATTACCTCTTTTCCACGACATCAAATTTAATAGCTATAGTCAAAATCTCAAACAAATTTGTCCACAGATCTACACTGCTTTAACATGGAGAGGGGGTTGATTGAAAGGATGGCGGCATGAAGTTGGAAGAGAACTCTGTGAAAACAAGGTGAAAAGTGGAATTTACAATTTCACTGAGAAAAGTGAAAGTTCACTCCATTTTCACGACAAATATTTTCATAGTGTTATTATCTTAAACAAAAATAATAATAGGCATTTATTACAAGGCACCCTTAGACTTTTATGATACCCCTGTTCACTGGGCCCTGAATATTATTGAAACCACCTCAACTTTGAGTAGATAATAATAATCTATACTTACAGCTCAGTTAGTTTAGTGTTATTCTGAAAGGCATGATCCTGTACCACCGTGATGG
Organism: Leptasterias polaris; assembly: GCA_037783415.1. Lineage (NCBI taxonomy): Eukaryota > Metazoa > Echinodermata > Asteroidea > Forcipulatida > Asteriidae > Leptasterias > Leptasterias polaris. The sequence continues at coordinate 4,436,394 of JAZGTN010000119.1, forward strand.
CATTGCTGCTAAGTAAGAGGACAGTGAGCTCTGGGACGCGGCTGATTGCTTCAGTTGGTATTTGGTTGAGTCTGTTCCCCTCGACAGACAGATGTCTAAGAGAGTGAAGGTTCAACAGGGAGTGTCCTGGAAAGTCTTCGATATAGTTGCTGTTTAAGTTTCTGTCGAGAGATAAAGAGAAGATGATGAGATTGGACAGAAAGAGAGAGTATCAGAATCTTGAGGGTCTGAGATCTGGAGATCCAAGACTGTGGGACACTGAGGTCCAAAACCAAGTTCTGGAGGTCCAAAACCAAGTCCTAGATGTTTAACACTAATGCCTAGAAATCCAAGACTAGGTCTCCAGGTCTAAAACTAAGTACTGGAGGTTAAAACCAAGTTCCTGAGCTCAAGACTGATCAAATCTGTAGTTCCAGACCGGTAAAAGTACTTGGTGTCCAAAATCCAGATTTTGCTCGACCATCCAGCCGATGAAGAGGGAGACTTAAAGGTCAATGATCTGAAGCTCAAAGACCAAGCCTATAACAATCCCTGTAAATTACTTAAATTTCAGTTCAATTCAAAACTCAAATTTGTTTCCATACCAAATAAAAAGTTTCAAAATGGATAATTAAATAAGATGAAGACCTTGATTGAGAGGTGAGATACAGGTCCATACTAGGAATAAAGCACAATAGCAATGGATTAGTCCGATCGTGAGTTTACTGGTCCGATGCTTAAATCACTGGCCTCGGCCTGTGGTGCAGTGAACATTTTGAGCCATGGAAACTCAATTTGGGAAAGTAACTTTTTTACTTACAGTGTTTTTAGGTTGGCAAGATCGGGATGAAAGGCTTTACTGGGAGGTTTCTGGAATATGTTTAGCTGAAGATCACTGTGAAAGTTCAAATAAATATGGAAACCAAAACATAAAACAAAATCATAAAATCAATACATGTAAGTAGGAAGGAAGTGTTTCTGTTATTTAAAGCTAGGAGAGGTGGGAGGGGGTTGATGGAGATTGTACAAAATCAACGGGACTGAACATCCAGGCTCTGCTTACCACTGAACTCTGCACTTACAATCACCTGAGCTTGCAAAAAAATATTTAGCAAACTACGTTCCCCCTTCCTTAATTCTGACAAATTCTCTGCTTCTCACAAAAAACTGTTTTCTTCCATCATCGTTTGAGATCAAAGTAACAAGTAAAACTTCAAATGCCATGTCTGTGTTAAGCCCAGATTTTCTCCACACGAACTATCTGACATTAATGATGAAATAAATTTCTCTTAAAGACGACGGTCTTTCTCTTTTAAGTCAAGATGGATGAGCCGGAGTCGTCAAGACCATCTGTCAACTCTCCAAGATGAAATAGAGAATTCACGCCTGATCGGGATGCACTATGTGGTGTCTGACCCATGCCTAACTCTTTTAGGGTGTGTATTTCCGTTAATAATGCACTCTAACCGACGATATTATATACACAGATTGAGAAAATCTTGGTTAGGAAGGTAAGTAAAGATCAAATGTCATCCTAAGGTTCCAACTAATCCATGAGGACTTTTTTCTCTCTTCCTGCTTACTCCAGATGATCAGAGCCAGTGGAGAATTTATTTATTTATTTACTATTTTTGGGGGGCGGGGGCACAAAGGGTGCACCTTTTTTCTATGGAGGCACTTCTGGCCAATTTAAACTGCAGCTTAAATTTGTATTTATCTTAAACAAGATCTGTGCAAAACCTGGTGTGCCCTCATAAGTGCTCTTGTGATGCTTTTATAATTTTTTTTTAGCCTTTGAGAAAGACTCTGCTAGGACCAAAATGTCAGGCAATTAACTATTTTAGGGGGAAGCAGTTTGCAACAGCTAATTCTATTTTCTCAAGTATTCTTTCGATATGATAATCTGACATGGAGTTGCAACTCCTTGCGTGTCAATAGAAAATACTTTAAAGTGTTTAGCATACAATATTTTGAAACAAAACATTTTATTCTGTTAATTTATCTTGTAATTTCAATTGGGAGGGAGAGGGGACTTTTTGTGCTTTAAATTTATTTAAGTAAAAATATTAAAACTCTTAATGTCTTGTGAGGATGGTTTCCATGGATGGTTTCCATGGTGATAGTATTTTCTTAGCGAGCTCACGACATTAGTCGAAACCTAGATTTGATAATATTAAGGCCAATGAAAACAGGAAATATTTTTGTGATGGCTCGACTTTTTAAGTGAAGGACTGAAGGACATGCATTTGTTGTGTAAAGTTGTCGGAAAAGGAAACAGTGAGTGAACCAAGAATGGATGACAAACCTTGTGGTTTATTATTAAAAAAACGCATCCCCTTAAGGTGATCCCTCTACTGCCACTTCCCAGGTTGCATCGTAAACTTGGGTGTGGTCCCTGGCTACACGGCTAACTTATATGGCTTCTGACTGGCACCCCCCCCCCCCCCCCCCGGCAAAGATATTGACAAAATGCGGAGACGTTGTTTTTATTGTCAACAAAACATTCTACTCCCTTGACTTTTTGTTTCATGAGGTAAACCAATAAAACGTGCAAATCGACCGATACGGGAAAAGAAAAAAAATTTATAATATTTTAATTTTATTAATAAATATTTGTTTTTGTTTTAAATTCAAAAACATCAAGAGCACCCATATAGGATGCTCCAGATTGCACAGTTAAGGCTTTTAAAAACCAAGATAAACACTAAGTAGAAATTATTCTGAAGACCTTGTTTAAATTATTCTGAAGACCTTGTTTAAATTATTCTGAAGACCTTGTTTAAATTATTCGGAAGACCTTGTTTAAATTATTCTGAAGACCTTGTTTAAATTATTCTGAAGACCTTGTTTCAATTATTCTGAAGACCTTGTTTAAATTTAGCTTTGGGTCCAGATTGCCCCACAGTTTTGAAAAAACCTGGGGAGAACCCTGGATCTGTAATTCATTCTCTACTCCTTGTCTGTTCCTGCCTGAGGTTTTATAGGGCCCAATAAATAACTTCATCTTTCCTTCTTTTTGTTTCTACCTTGCCCTACATTTTCCCTACATTTTCCCAGCCTGGCAGTATCTGCTTCCTGAGTGATTACCTCAGATGGTTGTCAACTGCAAAGTACATGCTTGTACTTTGCACATCCTACTTATTAGAAGTAATACTTCTAATCTGATTCAACCAAACCAGGACATAAGTTCTGAATTAAAAAATTTGAGCTGGTTCCTTTCCAGGAATAGCATTTTCCAAATAATGCGCCACATAAAAATAAACTTTAGTTGCAGGATTCCATACATCGAGATTGAATATACTAGTCCTGATATTTAAAGGAAGGATCATACATCGGTAACATCCCTGGAAAAAACAATGTGTAATTTTCATCCGAAAGACTCCTTGTTATAAAGATGGCAATGGTGGTAAGCATCCTGCAAAATATGTCCTCTGAAGTGCCCCCATTGATCAGAAATCAATAAAAGTATGTCGAAAAATGTGAATCTCCAAAGATTGCCTAAAAGTGACTTTTAGAGATTCAAATGTCCATGGTGTCCGTTTGTGAAGATCAAATTTGTGATGTAGGCCTACTCTTTTTTCAATAGATAGAACTATTTTGAAAGTTGAGAATAAATAACAAGTCTATAACCTCACTAGAAAATGGTGTCAAATGTCATTTCATCTGATACTCTTTCATAGCGAAGTTTGAATCATGACGTCATCGCACATCCAAAACAAATGGGTCTGTACAATAAAAGAGGAACTTTTGTGCCAGTAAAAAGGTCAAATTCAATGCTGTTTTGATTGAACGTCATAAAAACTAAGGAATAAACTAAAAATTATCTGCACAGACCATTACATTTAAAATGTGACGTCATCAAAGGTTTTTGGATTTTGACGAAAATTGAACTTGAAGGGTATGAAACACAGTGGCGTTTTTACACTGTTTTAACTTGAGTAGAGTCTCCAGCTCGTAATAATCAGCTTGGCTTGTTATTTGTTATTCTAAGTCTAAACAAAGTGAGGTCTGCCACTAGCACTTTAATACCCTTTCTCTCCTCACCTTGGGCTTGAATTTTAACAGCCGTTCTCGGCGGCAATTCTTCCAGTACAATTAGCACTTACCAAAAATTTCCAGACACATTTTAAGCCAACATGCCCGGCCAGCAAGAAGAATTAGCTTCGGTGCATGCATTTATATTCCAGATTAAGGCTTAATAAGTCACTTGTTTTTGAGCAGCAACGCCTGAGCAGTCTGTCTACATTTATCACCACTTAAAGATGAAACAATAAATTATAGTGAAAGAATTTTTAAGATATGAGTTCCAGATAACATGTGAAACTAATTCTACATTCCCTTCAGTTTAAAACGTAGATCATATCCAATCATCAAATAAATATGTAAACTATTTTTGGCAACTCATCTTTAGATGAACTGTTCATTGCCGTTCTTGATCTCACAACTCAAGAAAAATATTGAGCGATGATTTGTGGCAAGGCACTCACCAGAATATTACCCCAGGTTATTTTCCCCAAGATTTCTTGTATTCCAGCTAAATTAAAGTCGGCAAGCTTTCTCTGTTTCACGATGAAGTTACTCAACTTCCCGGCTTTGAGAGCTCCCCCCCCCCCCCCCCCCCCCCACTGGGAGGAACACAAGTAGATGCAAGACAGCAAAGACACACCAAACTTTTAGAGTTTTTGACCAAAGCGTTAGTAAATCATAATAAAGTTAATAAATAACGCTGTCAGTAGCAATACAGCAGCCATAAAAATTTCAATTTACAATAAATGCTCACTTCTATTTTATTTCAGTGGTTAAATTGTAGGCTGTTAAAAGCTACATCTAACAAAAACCATTTGAGAAGTGGCTTTTATTTATTGTCAAAGACTCAAAGTTTTGGCTGCTGCGCTTCCTCCGACGACACAATTCCCCGTCTCTGAAATCGGCCTGATTTCCCAATGGGTCTCCAGGCAAATGTTTCATAACCAGTAACAAGTGTTTCAGAATCTGATTGAGTTTTCAGGGGGGAGGGGGGGGGAAACTCCCACGATAAATTCAGGGAGTAATTTGCGCAACTATTTTTCTAATTTAGTGAAGGCTGTGAGAGAAAATATGCTGGCGGGAATTGTCTGAGACTCTTTCGCCAAAGTCTTCTGGAATTTGTTTTTCCCCTCGCTACAGGCTCTAGAAGTGGAAACACTAACTCCTGTTCTGGCATTACGTTTATGCCCAGTCCACCTGTCACAGCTAATTACACATAATAATGTTTGTTTCTTTTGAATAGCTAAGTGAAACATAGTGGGAAGGATTTTTTGCACTTGTTTGTTCCCTCAAGTTTGAAGAAGAAAAAAGGGAGAACTTTAAATTAACTCTGACAAATTTGAGGTGAGGGGGAGGTTTGGATGGGCGGGGGAGGGCATATGAATTTGTATAACACTGAAAAGTCAACTAAGAAAACATCGTATATCGACACACAACACTGCTAGCACGCGCGCTCCCGGTTGCTGTGTGTGGCTCTCTGGCTACACATGGGAATTTCCATTATGTAAAAAAGGGGTGTTTTTTAAAACGGGGCGCACCAAAACTTGGCATGGATAATGTGTCTGCAAGCGCTTAGCAATGATTGTCATTGTATTGTTCAACAAGGTTCTTCCTTAAATTTGTTGAGTTCAGGCAGATGTACACATACTGACTTAAAAAGCTTAAAGTAGACAAATAATTCATTAACATTTCGAAACTCATTTATTCTTTCAACTGTCTTAAACAATACAATTCAATATTGCAAAACATATAACAAAACATATATCACATGATTTGTGTTCTTATTGGTTTGTCTATTTATGTCAGATGATTTGCGCCACTCATCATAATCTTTTGACCAACCATCATATTAATGGACAAGAACCTCTTCTACTCCTTCATTTATATTGCTCTTTGGTAAACAATCTGCAATGTCCACAGTTTTGAGACTGGCCAATATCTTTTTTGTACTACTCTTTTAAATGTTGGCGTAAAAAATGAACCTTCTTCAGTAGTGTCATTACTCAGTAGAGGATAATCAACTGTGTGCTTCTTCCTGAGTGTCATGCCCTGACATTAGCCTCATCCTGCAAGGTATTAAATAAAATAAAAGTATGTATGACATATATTTCTCCCAAAAAAAAACCCAGTAACAATTAATAAAAATATAAAATATTTATGATCAAAAATGTTGTCAAGATTCTGTTTTTACAGTAAAAACTTGTTTTATAATTATAATAATGTCCTTCATCACTCATCAGGCAGAGTGATTATGTGTGGGCTCCATTAAACAACTAGAGAGCAGGATTGGAAGGATGATTATCGTTGGACTATTGTTTTTATATGATTGCCTCACTATGAATCATTAAAGCCTATCAAGCTGCGGCAAACCTTTGGGTAACGATAGCCCCTCACGAATGGAAATGGATTTACCCGTTTTCATAATGGTACATATACGCTGGCTCCGTTCCATGAACACGAACATAGAGGACAAAAAACAAGAAAGAAATGACACTTTTTACATCATGCTGCCGTCTTTTTTTGTGATCATATTGTGATTAAATTTACATCCCCAGAATCAGTATGTGTTACTCTTTCTACCAGTATATATCTTTCTCAAATACTCAAACTATTTACAGATAAAACTTACCGAAAGAAAAGACGACGAAAACTACGTCGTAGACTCGCTTTTCTCACGACGACGACGCGCTGAACAATTTTGTGCAGCTTGCTATGTGATTTGTTACGAGGTTGTTTATTGGTTCAACTTTTTGATGTCCAGAATGACGGAGGAAATATTGCTCCAATCAGAATGATTGTCTCACCAGATTAAAGATGATAAAACAAAGTTTAACTTGATGAAACGTAGGAGGGCGCTAGATACGGCCTTTGAAAGGTTGCGTAGTTATAAACAAATACATTATTTTCCGGTTTCTCACGCAAAACGGTACAAAACTTCAAATTTTCAACCGAAAAATGAAGGAGGCAAACTAGTCTTATTAAAAAAAAAATTATATATATATAAAAGGGAAAGAATTCGTCTTTCTTTTTCTGCAAACAACAAGTTCATACAACAAACGAATAAGGAGTTATGACAAAAAAGGAGTGAAAACGTGTTGATTTTTGCTTAGAAACGAAGCGTTGCAGGGGGGTTTCGCACTGCAAACAGCTTAATTTACACTACAAATTGATATGGGTAGACATCAACTTATTGCCTTTTGACTTATTCCCCTGCAATGGCTGTTTTGCATTCGTTAAGGAATTGGGAGAAGTGGGCTTAGAGATAGAAGTGTTAAGAGGTGAAGGGGATGGTGGTTGGCGGGAGGATTTTTAAATTTAACTGTATCATGCCTTATGAGGGAGTCAACTCCTCTTTCTTCACCCAGCCACCTCTGCCCATACCCATCCCACCCTGGCTACTCACAGTGAATGAAGATTCTTCAGACCTCTGAATACATCCACGTTTAGAGTCCGGATGTGGTTACCAACTAATTTCCTGATGAAACAAAAAATTACAAGAAAAAAAAAGAGATAATTAAGAACTATGTGCATTACTTGAGAAGTTGTGGAAAGACGTCATGAGGAAAATGATTTCAAGGAAAAGAGTTATTGTAATGTTTTTCCAATATGAATCGGGAAATGAAATTAAATTGAAAGTCGAGGATGAACTTTACATGACATTCAGCTCCTCCTTGGTGATGGGACACAAAGGTTTCACTTTGAGGGGAAATATTAATGTCTAATGGAACACATGTTTGTGTGTGTTAAATTTGATAGAAAAGGCAAAATAGCTATCCCCTACCTCACTCTCATTTTAAATAGAGTCCAAAAATTAAATTTTTGTCTGTCACTTTTGGCTGGTTCATACTCATGCCTATTGCTTTTCGTCTTGTTGTTGTTGTGATTTCTGTGTATTTTGGGGGGTAAAATTGTTTTAGTTTTTTTATTAGTTTCTTTAATATTTTAGAGTTAGAGTAGTTTCTTGCTAGGTTCCTTTTATTATTTTTATTGTGTTGAGATTCAAACTCAGTTTGGCCTCTAGCCATAACTTTTGAAATGTTTTTAATAAACCAATACAAAAATAAAAAGTAAAATAAAAACATTTCAATGGGCACCAAGGTCATGACAAAATTCCATGAGAGATCATTAGTTTTTGAAAGAAATCAATAAATCATACATTCTTATCCTTTAGTTTTCAAGAAACACACTATTACATCTTAGGGCAGTCATTTTTTCAAGAAACACTGTGTCACTGCATCCACCTTTTAAAATTAAATTTTCACAGGTTAGTTTTATTGTAAAATCTACATTTAGATTGTATAGATATATACATTTATATAGGATTCAAACAATCTAACGGTTCCAAAAACCAAAGGCGGGTATATGTTCCTTTAAGCTTGTATTCAGTTTGTGGATATTGCTATTATCAATAGCAAAACCTCTGCAAACCAACAATATCATGCCATGGGGTAATTTTTTATGCAATTTTTCCATTGCAATAAAATAAATCACCAATACAGGGGGAAAAGTCATAAACACTTCCATTTAGAGATAATTTAGCCAGGACCTACGATGCCCAGCATGGGCCAAATGACATCAGTATGGTGTAATTTTGAGTCACCAAATCCAGCGAAAGGAGACCCCACAAAGTTCACAAGGTACCCACTCCATGAATGGTTTCCATGGAAACTGGAAAGTTCCATTTATCCCTAAGGTAAGTTTATCATAACCTATGGCAAGAATCATAGTTATGTTTTTAGACCTACACGTACAAGAAATGAAATATTACAACACAAACTTGTTTAAGGAAAAAAAACATGAAAACATGATTTAGGAAACCCCATTTCAGAAATGAGCTGGTCCAAAGTTCTCCCGCACAGTTGTGTGGTTATGGAGGAGTTGTGGAACCTGTAGCGCAGACGGAAATGAGCCCAGGAGGGCAATTTTGACGGAGCTATTTTTAAACATTTTGCCTGAAATCAACAAAAAGGTTGTCTTTTCCCCTCAAATTGTCCTCGTCGGTGTGAAATTGTTTAAAGGGAGGATAAGTCACATCGTACAATGGACTTCAATGTTATCACCTAATGATTAAACCACAATTTGCAATGTTATCACCTAATGATTAAACCACAATTTGCGAAAGTATTCAGTAGGTTTCTAGATGTGTTTAGCCTTAACAGTTTTTCCACTGGCCAAATACCAGGCCCAATTTCATAAAGCCGTTAAGCAGAAAATTATGCTGAGCTAATTCCTCAGGTGTGTAATAAAATAAATAAATAAAAAGGTATGTTTTCTGATCAAACTCAACGAAAATAGTCCGGTCCCTTAATAATGGCTGCACCTAAAGTCAATACTTACAGGTGGCGGAGTTTGGTTACATGACCAAAGGCATCTGCAGGGAGTGTGGTGAGATTGTTGAAACTCAAGTTTCTGCAAAAAGAAAACAAGAATGAGAACTGTGTTTGTTTTTACAAAAAATAACAAGTATAGCTGTTGTAAAAGTAAAATTGTGGATGCAATCTCACAAAGAAACAGCCATTTCTCTTCCTCGGTGTTACACAGGCCTTTATTCCTTGCTCTTGCATCTGGGCAAAACAGATTTTCCTTTGTAAATGGCATCTCTTTGCGCGAAATTTTTCGAGGGGCACCAAGGCAGAGACAATTTGGCATGGAGGTCTGGTTACATTTCAGAGGATTTACAGACTCTCTACCAGAACTAAGGTTGTGGGCCTGGGTCTCCCTTTGGTATAGAGTATGAAGCCCCCTGAACCTCCTGAGTGTTGTCAGCACAGATCCTCAACATAACTACAAATACAGAACTAGGGTGATGGGCCTGGGTCTCCCTTTGGTATAGAGGATGAAGCCCCCTGAACCTCCTGAGTGTTGTCAGCACAGATCCTCAGCATAACTACAAATACAGAACTATAGGATAGTGGGCCTGGGTCTCCCTTTGGTATAGAGGATGAAGCCCCCTGAACCTCCCGAGTGTTGTCAGCACAGATCCTCAACATAACTACAAATACAGAACTAGGGTGATGGGCCTGGGTCTCCCTTTGGTATAGAGGATGAAGCCCCCTGAACCTCCCGAGTGTTGTCAGCACAGATCCTCAACATAACTACAAATACAGAACTAGGGTGATGGGCATTGTCTCCCATTGGTCTAGAGGATAAAGCTGAGGTTTGGTCAGTTCAAGGCTTTGAAGGAATTTGGAAGACAAAGTGAGATCTGTTAAACAAATCTTGAAATCAGGACATCTTCTGGTATTTCACAGGCCTATAAAATACATTGATTGACAATATGTTGCAGTTTGGCTGCATGGGACAAATTTGCTGGATTCTAAATTGGCTGGATGGGGCAAATGATTATTTCCCAAGTAGCCAAACAAAGCCATTTCCTGATATAAACCAAAGACAACAAAAACAGTGAAAAAATATTGAAATGTTTTCCAAATAGACGAGAAAGCCATCTGTGTTCTCCACAGATGTCTTCTATTCAAACAGTACCCACCCAAGTAAGATTAATTCAATTCCTTCCCAAAATGACAATGATTATTCTAAATGTGACCTATGCCCAACGAACAGTGAAGAGGTCAGAGTTGACATTTCACAAAAGACTGATGGATCAGATACAATGTGGCTGGCCACCTGTAAGTTGGTAAAATATTCTTAAATGCATCTATAATTGTCAGCTCTGTTGATGAACTTTCCCCCATTTCATTTCCAGCAACCTCATTCCCCCATTTAACTGGCCTGAGTTTCCCCCAAGGAAAAATGGTGCACCCCCTTGTTACCCCCTTGTGACATCACACCCCCCATCCTACATTTTACCCTATTTTAGCGCTGGTTTTGCTCAAATTTACTAGACACCAAGCTCCATAAGTTTCCACTCACTGAATTGTATGCCTTTGAGAAAATAATATTTTCATCTTGAAATCGTCAAGGATAAACTTTCTTCGCATCCCCCCGCCCCCGCCCCCTACCCTAGGCATCTCCTATGCCGAGTGCAACATGATGCCAAAACAGGAAAAATACCCAGCCTACTTGAGGCAACACGATCCTTAAACTTTAAAGAAAGTCTTATTCTTGTTTCGGATATTAAATAAAATAAAAAATATTCAATTTCTGTAAGTGATGATAAAATGTCAAAATGGATATTTTGGTGTCAAACAATATCTTCTTTTTTTTCCAAGTACTTTTTGCCAGTTTAAATTTCTCCAAACATATTATTTTCAAGAGTTGAACTAGAAAAAAGATACCGAATCCACTATTTTTGATACATTTTGAGTAGAAATAGTATTTTATTTACCCAGATAAGATTAGGTGTTTTGTCATAATTTGTAAAAAAAAATACCTGTGCGTGTTTTTGCAACACTGACCCTATTCGTATTCCCATTCCAGTATTTGGTTATTCACAACCTGCGATACCATACTTGTTCTAACTTGTTCCGAGTGCTGTGTCAGCTGAAGTTTTTCGGTCAATGAATTTTAGATCAGAAATTTATCAATTTATGCACCACAGTACACCACGTTTTGACTTACACTTAACAATCCACTGACAGGCAAGATAAATTTGTCCAACGCTTGCATTTCAAACTACAAATAAAGTGTCTCACTTTCTCGCAAGGTTTCCTCAAATTAAAATTTCTGCAAGTCTGTGGTGTAAAAACCAACAACATTGTTGTCTTTTGTGTATATCTCTTTTAAATTTGACAACGTCAAAGAGTAGGCTAGAGGTTGAATCTGCTAGTGTTACTGTAACACCACAACTTATGCCAGATATTAAAATTGCTTTGGAAGGAAAAAGTAATAATAAATCATTGGATTGTCAGATGCCACCTGTAATTTCCAAGCTGGTGGTCTATTTTCAAGGAAGACTGTCAAGCAAATTTTCTTGAGAATTTCCCAGGAAATGTGTCTAGTATATGTTTTTCTGGTCATTTTCAGCACATAAGCGACCAATTTAAACATTGTGTTACTCTATTTCATGTGAAATTGAAAAATCCTCATAGCAGTCATTCACTTTCACTTGAAGTAGTTATTCTCTACCAGGCAATGGAAGTTAAAAAGATAACCATTTAATCTAACAATCCACTCCATAAAATCACTGCAGCTTTTTGCAGAAATCTCTAGTTGCGTCTACTTTACTAAATTGAATGCCGATTTCGCATGGCTAAAAATAACACCTTATACGTTTAATTGAATGTAATGCTATATAAATTCACATGCCTCACAATGATGTTGAATGACAATTTCAACTGAGGAATCACTTTAATACGAATTCCTGAAAGTGAAATAGACTGCTTTTTGGCCAAAACTTAGTTCTTTATTGTCTTGAGCCACAAATAAGAAGGGAAATAAATCCAAATTGAGAAGAAAAGGTCATAAATCTTACTCTCCCAAATCGAAATGATTTTTTTGGTATTGTCGGTGGAAATTACACTGCAAAACAAAGATTTATAGTTCACAACCAGAAAAATAATTTGGAAATTGTGGGGATTTTGAATATTGGTGACGGCCCACAATTGGTTATTACTCCACAAGTTAATGACCTCAAAAACTTACTTGCTAAAGAGCACTTGAGAGCTGTTGGTATTATAAAATGACACCCTTTGAAGTAATGTAGTTTTAGAGAAAGGGGTATTATTCATCCACAAATTTGAATCTGAGAAAGGCTTCAGGCATGGCATCTTTCTCAGGCATCTGAAAGCACAAAATTCTATGCAACAAGGGTGATGTTTTCTTTCATTATTTTCTTGCAAATTCGATGACCAATTGAGCCCAAATTATGTTGAGATACACCAAGTGAGTATAGGCTACTGGTTCTTGGTAATTACCAAAAGTATACCCTGCCTTTAAGATCACACATGCAATCTCTTTCATCACAATAATTGTTCAGCTTCCAGCAAATTTTTTCCTTTTCCTTACTCCATGTTCAAATTTATTGAACATATCATAAAAAAGAAGTGCGTATAAGTTTGACTTTTTTTTGGTGACACACAGGACCATGGAGGATTTACAGCTTGTCTTGAACGTCTTAGCATGGGGTAAGGGGTGACAAAGCCACCCCCTGTGTGCGTGTAAAAATGCCAAATATTTCTAAAGGTAGGCCCTACCATGTAAAAATCAGGGCTTTCTGAAACCAGATGCTCTCTGTCATAAAATTATTTATTTATTTATGGTCCGTTTGGGTTTTTACCATCCCCTGTGTGAATCCATACAGGGAATACCTGAATCCAGAGACCTGGGAATTCTGAAAGGTATTGTCTCTACCAGACAATACTCTTTTAAAATGGGGATCACTAGTGCTGCCTTTAGGGACGGGGATGCTTTTCATTTGGTACTAAGCAGGAAGATACAGCTAAGTAAGTTTATCTGCTGGACACAACTTTGAAGCAAGGAACCAATCAAAACCACCGTAACTGCTGGTTAGGCCTACCCATTAAAAGCCATCTATTTTGTAAGGCTAGCGGATTAATATGCTATTTATTTATCTTATTACACATCCAATAGCACAATATTAGTGCCCATAAAAGATAAAAACAAAGACAGACCAATATTTATTCTCAATGTGGGACCTACATGTATTGTAAATATAAACACAGATATATTTCAGCCTTAAAGTAAAATTTGATAACCTTTGAGGGTCCCGACACCTGATCTCTCAAGTATAATCATTTCAATTCATAAATCACATTTAATTGACAAATGATACATCCATACATTTCAATTCATAAATCACATTTAATTGACAAATGATACATCCATATACACAGAGAATCATTGTTGTTGTTTCATACTCGCTTTATGCTCTATTTCTCCAGGATCAAAGCGAAGAATTACTCAGTGAAGAAAAACCAAAAACAATACCCTTTAAAATATATTTACTTTTCTCGTCAAGAATGAATAATGCACATAAAGACAATCCGGGTATTAAGTAAACAGTCAATACGGGGTACCGGCGGATCAACCGACGACATTCACCCGCCTGCTTGATCAACAGAGGCGGCCGGCCCGATAAAAATCACAACAATACCGACACTGGAGATCTGAGTAAATTTGTTTTAACAAGACATTTTGCTGGTCTGAGACTGACGCTGATTCTTGAGGGATGGTTGGGTGGTGTGTGATTTATGCCAAGCCATGAAAGCAAACAGGTCCTCCAGAGAGAGAGCCCATGATCAGACTAATGTGACTGACAATAAACTCTCCTCTCCGACTACTGATGGCACAGTGTTTCTTACCCCCTTGTGAGGATATTGCAGGACAATCTCTTAAAGGAAAGCTACGATAACTCGCTGCATTTACAAGACTGCATGGATTGTTCCCCAAAACTGTTACAGGACCAATATTAAAACAAGTTGAATCTTCACAGTTTAACATCTAAACTGTCTTTATTTGAACCAGTACTGAGAGAAGATTTATCTCATTTGTCTTTATACCTAAAGCATATTTTAATACTCAACAGAATTCTAAGATATTTATCAGACTCAAAGCCAATATTAGAACGTGACTCTTATTTTAATTAAAGATATTCCACAGTGAAGTATTAATAATTATTCAATTGAAAAAACACAAGACCGTTTGACTAGTCCGGTTGTGAGTTTACTGGCCCAAAGCTAATACCATCATGGCCTGAGGCCTGTGGTCCAGTATTAATTTCAAACCCTGCTATCTACCCTCTCTTACTTGCCTTATAATGGTCTGTCTCCGGCCAGATGAACTAGAAATAATCACCATACCAAAATGATTACATTTCCCTAAAGAAGGATTCTTCTCATTTCGTTTGTTATGCTGAAAAGGGAAAGATACTCAACGTTTTCTGTTTTTGTTCTTTTGCGGTGCGTCTGATAACCTTGTTTTTGTATCCTTACATTTAAAAGTAAATCTGTTGATGTTTGGGCGTGAAAGACCGCTTCTGACTTGGACTGTGACGAAAAAACCAGACGCGGCATTTTTTTTAACGATTAACTGCCCCACTTCATTTCAGCAAAACATTAGTTTACTCAACCGAGGATGACGAAACACACAAAAAGACCCAATAAAAACTCACACAAGACCCAATAAAAACACTTTGGTTCGTAGTGGCCTAGTTTTCAAAATCAAATTAAAAGACAGTCCCCCATTTGTATAGGCCAAAATCATGTTGCAGTAAAAATCACTTATGGTCTGGTCATGTGATAATGTAACAGGCTATCCACTGTCAGGGGGAGGGGGGGGGGGACTGAAACAGTGCACGCTGGATCTTGTTGTTAACACCGGTCGGTAAACACTCCAAAATCTTCCACAGCTTTTGGACTCCGTGAGTACACATAAGTTAAACTCTCATCGCCCCATGAAAAAAACTTCAGGCTGCTTCTAAAATGTTATAAATCGACAACAGTGTCTGGCTTATAATCCCACTACAAACACAGACAAGTTGTGAGAGATTTTCCCCAGAGGCCCCGGAATCATGAGGTAGGGGTGGGGAGGGATGGGTGGGGGGTCATGCCCAAGAAATGTGAGAAATGGCATCACCTATTTACACACGAACCTCTAGGGACTTCACTAAGTCTTGGATAAGCTCCCATTAAGAAGGGGATGCTGTCAATGAGATACAAGCAAGAAAAAGTTAGGGAGTCAACGACTCATCTTGAATATTGTTTGATATTCTGACAGCTGATACACCAGCACTTTGGTCCAAAGAAAACAATTAATAATATACCCCTTTACTTGTCCCAACATTCTCCTTCAAACTTGGTTTTAAATTCCTTAACTATAGCTTCTTTAAAATGTAGGAAAGAGTTTCAGAACGAGATTCTGCTTTTCTCACTGAGCTCTTTCAATAAAATCTTTTGAAATTGTTTTGTTTTTAAGGAAAGCTGAACTCAAGGTGAGTTTTACAGAGGGCATCTAAGAGCCATGATGAAATGGGAAGTGCGACCATTATCCAAAGCGGCATCAAATCAAAGAAGCCACAAGCAATTTAATAAATAGAGCATTATACCTCCTCTTCAAACCGTAGTTCCTTGACTACTAAGAGGGTCTGGCCAAGACATGAAGAGGGTTTGTGGGACTTGAAGACAGAGTCTGTCATCTCAATCGTCTCACTGCTTTGAAATCACAACTAAAAGGTTCCTGACGATTCGGTGAAACTATTCAAAAACAATTTGCAGGTTTTTGCATTTGGGTTTTTGAGGGCTGTTTTTTTCTACGAGTTGTTCAAGAGCCCTTTGAGGTCTCTGCAGAAAATACTAATCCAAGTTTCTGGAACAACTCTCGGATTTCAAATAAAGGATTGCTTTGTGAAGTGATTGAGGATACAAATCAGTTAGGTAGGGGATTAGAGATGGTAGTAATAACAACAAATAAGGTCAAGGGTCCGAATCCCACAGGAGAAATAATGAGTGTGGATTTTTTTCCACGCCTTTTTTAATCAGATGAATTTAACTGTACAAAGAATTGTCACTCACCGCACTCTTTAAAGTGTTCAGTTTAACCATTATTTTTTAGAGTGTACTATTAAGGTAGCTGTTTTGGAGTTTAGAATCAACTGTCAACTAATGGATGGTAATATATTGCACATTTTTACTGATACTCTATTTTTATCTCAATAAATCATTCCCCTACAAATGATCAAAACATTCATCTCTCTAGTCACCATGAAACCCAGAGATAGAAACAGAAAAAGAAAAACACCAGTAAATTATTTATCAAAAGAGGAATTTGTACCAGCAGGTAATTTCCTGAGTCTGGTGCTAGACTCCGCACATAGTCTGGTGTTTTGGCTGATATCTAGCCAATTAGCAGAGCGATGCGGTGAAACAAAAGCTATCACCTTGCTCATGCGCCAGCTACCGGAGCCGCTAGAAATAATTGTCTGCTTGTAGATAAATTACAATCCCTCTCAGGGACTGTTAGCATCTCCTTTACAAACAACGGCCATTTTCGGTAACAAATCAAGCAACATTCCACCTTCTGTTCACGTGTCTTCCCTCTGGCAATGACAAAACCGCACAAATTTGTATAAAAAATATACAAAGTCTAAAATATTGACACCTCTTGGGTTTCTGTCGGTAGAAATGAAGTCTGGAGCCAATTTTGTGTAGTTCTTTTAGTTCGGAAAAGCTCTAAAGTTTCACGATTTTAATTGCAACTTGCAAGAATGTCCTCATGTGGGGTAGAAGCTTGATATACTAGCAGCATAAATTGAACAACTTTCACTGGGAATTGGTTTTATAGGTTACTGTAACAGTCAGCAACACCGAAAAATTAATCTTTGTTGACATCAACGTAATGCTATACCTGTCTCTGGAGGAACACATTGCGGAAACTGAAACAACTGACTTTGAGAAACCATTTTGGGAAATATCAGTCTCTCTAATTAAACTATAGGAGTTTCCATGTTCTACAGTGTCTAAATTCACTGTTCTATTTTTTATTCTGATTGTAAGAAACTGTTGCTGCTGTACCCCTTTCTAGAGGAACATTGTGGATACTGAAACAAGTGTTTATTTTTGAAAACATCAGTCTCTATATTTGAACTATTTTAGGCTTGATATTTGGGTCCTGGGTAAAAAGCAGGAATATTTTATCAAGTACAAGGCCTGACCTACAAGTACAAATGGTTTGAGCCCAATAGACTTTTCAGGCTATTAAACCACATATTTTTTTAAAGAATTCCGTAAGAAAAAAAAAGAAAAAAAAAGAACATAAATCAGAAATGTTTTACAGCTGCTTTTGGCTAAATTCACTGATCTACATTTTATTCTGATTATTAAAAAAAATTGCTGTTATTTCCTTGTTTAATTTTATTTATTTATTTATTTTCTCAGTGGCCAAAAAAACCCCAAACAAACAGAAATCAAACTAAGGTATGAAGAATATCGTGTCTGCTATTTGGGGTTTCTATGATTTACAGCTTTTGGGTAAATTCACTGTTCTATATTTTATTCTGACAATAAAAAAATTGTTGCTGTCATTTGCTGAAATTCTCCTATAGACGCTAACCCTCTTTGAATTTTCCAATATGATAATACCTACTCAAATTTTTTCCCTACTATTTCGACACTATAATCTATATTCTAGATTAAACATGATGGCCATTTCAAAGTGAATTTGACATCACAGGGACAGACTTATCTCAACTGAAATACGTTCAACTTCTACGAGTGTTTCATCCACAAAATGTGACTTTGACGTCAATAATCAAAAACTCTGCATTAACATTGACGTCAGGAATACCCTAGCATCCTTTCAGATGTTGAGAAGCGGGGGAAAAAGGGGTGTGGTTGTCAGAGTGTCTTCACACTTTAAGACCCCACCACGCTGTCAATTTTGACTTTCAATCCAAAACTATTGAAACGTACCATCAGTTTCGCATTTCAAATATCCGCCAATATTTGGCCCTTCACTCCAGGGAAGAGCATAACCTTAAAGTATCTAATTCATGGAATGGCCGCACCGGCCAGCCGTTTGTCAGATCGTCTTGATCAATTATTGCCAGGTAACTCTCTAATCATAAAAACGGTAACGGCTATACTTCGCAAAGCCTCGCGGCATTCTTTTGAAGGAGGTAACCAAACTCTAGATCGGATAGATTAGCATTCTACCTTCTTGGTTAAAAAAAATGTGACCATATTTTCTGCTGGCGGCTGGTGCGATCGAAGTTGTTGGATACTGTTTCAACTGTGTTCACTTTCTTAAAAAGGTTTATGGTGTAGTTTTAGGAAGATGGAACGCCGGTTTGTATTTATTTTTTCTTCTCAAGGCAGAGGATTAGATGGGAATTGTCAGGTCAATAATAAGGTGAAGCTTTGGAGAGCTCTAATTCTAGTGGATTTCAAAAGCTGGATGAATTAAGTGTGTTTAGTTATTTCATTCAAAAAGGAATGGTGCACCTCTAGTCCCCCTAAAATGTTACCATAGCTTTGGCGCTGGCTAGTTGGGCAGGCAGGTGTAAAAATAAAAGAAATAAATCAATTGGATTATTTAGAAAAGGTGGGGAGATATTACAGCATTTGTTTGGTTTTCTAATCAAATAAAGTTTTTGTTTAATCCAGACCATTATGGCTACCGAACTCTTATACTCACCAGAGCTACTTTTAGATCTTTGTGTTGGTTTATCGACAGGAATCCCCAATCCATTAGAGGTAAATATATCCGTGAGAGTAAAAGCGTCTTAATGCGTATTGTCCATGAATTTAGATGGACATGTCTGTGTGCAATCAAGCAAAATGCCCTCAGGAGGCTGGCAACTTGAGCCCTTCTCCGTCTTTGGAGGTTTTTGTGGAGATATTTAAAGAAACCATGGAAACACCTGAATAATTACTGCAGAAGCCGGACAGCAATTAACAAATTGACTGCAAGTAAAATAGATATCAATTTCTGATCAATCTTCTCAAATGAGCTGATGAATGTTGAGGTATTTGTCGCCTGAATCCAAGGTGGAACTTTTAAAGGTGTAATGTGTACCTCCCATCCCATTAGTGAGGAAAATGAAATGACAGGGACAGGGTAAAAGCAATGAATGGGGCATGAGGGGAAAAAATGCAGGGGGCGGGGGCTTGATTTTGGATCGGGGGATCTAAACTGACACAAATTCAATTAAGGGGAGGTGTTAAGATTTGACTTAGTACTCCAAAGATTAAGTTAGATTATTTTATCTCTTCCTGTGTTACCATATTGTCTTGCAGTCGGATTTACAGACACAATTTGTACTGCAGGAGAAACTTTAGCATTACAGCCTTTTATTTGGCAAATTAGAGTTAATAAAACACACACACAAAATTTACTGTTTGTCAACATGTATTTTCTCCAATGGAATTAGTAAATTGTTGTTAAAATGTTTTATAGGTTCATGGCTTGAATTTGGGGATATAAACATTAAGCTGTCAATCCACTCCCCCTCTCTATCTCTCTCTCCCCCTGGTTTAAAGTCTATGATTATGACTTGCATTAATCATTAACTCAACTGAATTAAAAGATATTTATCAAACTGAAAGCCAACATTTGAAGCAAAACATAAGATCTCCAGACTTGTCCAATCATGAGTTTACCAAACCCTGTTTGTCATCTCAAAGATGATGAAGAGGGGATTGGAACCCACTCTGTAACTAAACCCATCCCTCCCTTTAAAAATCTCTCAATTTATTTTGATTTACGAAGGAGGGAAAAACATAAAAACGTGTGAATTTTGGAGTGAACTTGAGAAAAAACCCATGAGACGAGGATGTTACTTTCCCATTGGGCAACGAGAAATTGAGTGAAAGTTACAACTTATATTAAATCAAGACTAGTCCAGGGTTAATCATAAGAGGGGTGGAGTCATTTAATTGATGTCTCCAGAGTCTTGTGACCAGACACTTTATTCATATTGATTGAGGGGGAGTAGGGGGTAGGAATGAAGATTACGTTTCTGGGAACAGGTTAATTATTATTCATGTTAGAAATATGTGGACAGACTGAAAAATGGTTTTCTCGATCAAAACTTTGCTGATACAAATTAGAGACATGTTTCTTTTAATGCCATGAATGTTTTCATCCAAATCATATTTAAATGCCAGATCAGGCCTTATTCAGACATTTTTATTTGAAAAAAAAATAATAAAAAACGAGAGAGAGAGAGAAAAAAAACCTGACAGGAAACGAAAAAAGAAGAAAAACAAAATTGTGCAATATATTTCAGTTTGCACTGACACCATTTTTATTGACTTTTACTCAATTATATGTAACCATTACTCACTCATTTACCTTTCAAAAAAAAAAAGGGACAATAATGTTAATGTCATTCAAGTTGATCTTTAATATTCTTTTGTCTCGCTAACTTGCCGACTCTAACATTTTCTGAGCAATTACCATAAGACTCCCTCCACAGTAAAACAACACTCGCATTTTTCCGGGCAATTGGCCAAACATTTCCAGGGTATCATCACAAATTATTCATGGCGCATCCAGGGAAGAAATTAATTGCTCGGTACAAATTCATCGCCGCCGTGGTGAGTCTGAAACATGATTGAGCAGAGTCATTACAAGTTACTGCTCACTTTAATACATGTACATGAAGTACACTCTCCAGTTTAATTTATAGCTAAAGTGGTATTAAATGTCACTTTGTTTTCATTGGTGCTACATTGACAGTTTTGAAGCTTTACTATCAGACTGTGACTATGAAGGAAGAACAGGGGGATGAATAAAGGTATGGGGATGTACTGGGCTTACCCCACAATAAAGTTAAGCATGGAAGGCCTGGATCTACATGAAGGCCATCACCTCAGTTGCCCCTTGCCTTGGCGGTGGTGCCACCTTAAAAGTTCCTATAGACTTTAAGATTGTCCAATGAAAGTGCCCTTTGCAAAATAAATATTGCTTTAAAAAGTACAAAAATACTGCTCCCACCTCCATGTACCAACCACAGAGCAAGTATCAACCGTACCAACATTTCAAAACACCTGAAATGTCATTAGAAAAACACAAATCAGTTTTAACAAAACCAAGGTTTTGTTCTTATTTATGTGAAGTGAGGTCCCTTTAAACTTTAAGGGTATTAAACTTGCATTTAGGAAGCATTGATTCTTAAGCGACATCAAATTTCAGCTGCATCTCTAGAACCTGACGCAAGTTGATGAGAATCTGTCTAATCATGACCAAGGTATGTACGCCCCCGACCCTTCACGTGCTGACCGCGTAGTTGACGTCCCTCCCATTGCACCATTGTATACGTTTAACTCAGAATCAATGAATCAGATGATAAGATTCCTATAAATAAAGCCCCCTATTGCACAAGACGATTGCGCCATACTTGGCTTTCTTCTTTTAATCGGGGAGACGGGTGCGTATGCATTTCAAGCTTGGATTTGATTCTACAATGAAGTGATCATAGTTTTTTTCAGAGGTGATTTTGAAGTCCTTAGACATGGGCTACTTGAGTTTGAACGCTCAGTTGATTTTTATTCAAGAGATTGATGTCATTCCCCTACAAAAATCTTCATGGATTTGAAAGGGGCATGGCAAGCTAGCAGCAAAAAAGGGGTTTAGGAGGAGGGAAGTTTCATTTCTGTTTTGTAAACGGAACATACACCATGTCCTCATCAGAAACTCTTCTTCAATTCAGACATTCTAAAAACTTCTCAAACCCCTCCTTGTTTCCATTTCTGTTTAGCTTCTACTATTGGTTTTAGGTTCATTTTGAATGTGAAGCACTATGATCTTGTTAAATACCCATTATTATTATTTATTATTATCTTGGCTTCTTCCAAAGTGCAGTTTCCAGCTCCCACAGGCAGCAAACTATCATCTAACAACAACTGTCAATTTCTTCCCCTGAATCCTATTTTGCACGCATGGCCTAACAATTCACTCTCCAGCCATTGTTGATGACTCCGCAGTGTGTACCTGTCAGTATCTAGACTACAGCTTCAATCAAAACTCTGTTGAAATGACCCATTTTTACACAGTCCCAAAATGTCAGCTTTCATAAGCCATAGCAATTCATCTATAATTACGGGACAAACACAGGATGGGTGGTTCTTTTCCCTTAGATACCCAATTTAATTGGATGCCCCCTTCTAATCCATCAAAACAGGTACATACAGCTGGCTAGGGGGTTAAATATATTGTATGTAAGGTTGATTTACTAGAAAGTGGTAAAGACATATCGTGATACTTTTCTTGATATTTCATAAATGTTGCTCTGACATGAACAGGATATTATTTCTCTACGGATGCTACACCCTCAGGCAAAGCTTTACATGTACCTTAATTTCAGTATCATTTTTGAATCAACACAAAATTGATCAAAACAAAATTTTCAACAATGTTTGTGTGTGGAGATGTTACACTGTCAAGACCCACTCCCTACTCGTTAATTAACTTTTAAATATTAGCTTCCTTCTATGTATAGGTCCTACTATGGTTTATTAATCAACAATTTAAAGGCGGTGTAGTCCTACAACTTTTCCAACCCTCTCGATGGTAGCATCCTATACATTGATTACATTGATCAATATTGTGGATAAAAGAAGATCAAAATCATCCGAAATCCTGTAGAATCCATCATCTAGAATTGCTTGAATATGATGAATTTGGTACTTGATCCACTTTGTGACTTTGTGTTGATTTAGCATGAGACCAGGCACATCAATCTCATCAGAGTCCAAACATTTGGGAGTTGAGTTACCATAGAGTGGAGTATTTTGATAGATTTGGCACTGTACCCCAAAACGACACAATCTTAACATGAAGCCATACATCCCTTTATGATATGTTTCTTGAAAAACTAGAGGATTGGAATGAATCTACACTTGGAAACATTGTTCTTAACCATTCCCCACCAATGATGCCCATTTATTGTAAGAGAGCATCGAGTCATCTACACTTTGAAACATTGTTCTTAACCATTCCCCACCAATGATGCCCATTTATTGTAAGAGAGCATTGAGTCATCTACACTTGGAAACATTGTTCTTAACCATTCCCCACCAATGATGCCCATTTATTGTAAGAGAGCATTGAGTCATCTACACTTGGAAACATTGTTCTTAACCATTCCCCACCAATGATGCCCATTTATTGTAAGAGAGCATTGAGTCATCTACACTTGGAAACATTGTTCTTAACCATTCCCCACCAATGATGCCCATTTATTGTAAGAGAGCATTGAGTCATCTACACTTGGAAACATTGTTCTTAACCATTCCCCACCAATGATGCCCATTTATTGTAAGAGAGCATTGAGTCATCTACACTTGGAAACATTGTTCTTAACCATTCCCCACCAATGATGCCCATTTATTGTAAGAGAGCATTGAGTCATCTACACTTGGAAACAAACACTGTATCTTCTAGAAGCTAGCAGACATGTACCTTCAAGCTTTCAAAAGGAAGAAAAACAAGGGAAAATTTAAGGCAAGCACAAACAATTATTTGCACTGAGTCTAGCAGCTGTCAAACACCTTGCAATAACTAGCTCCCCACGGCAGTCTAATGGCAAACTACCTTCCCCATGGCAATCCAATGGCAAACTTTGTCCAAAGGAACAAACATGGCACTTAAAGAAATGTCAGATTTCTGTAATGTGGTATGATTTAAGGTGAAAAGAATGTGCAATTTTTGAACAAAAGAATCTAGTCTATTAATCTACAGTATAAGTAAACAGATTTCCATGTTGCATAAAAATGAGAATTAAAGTTACATGGAAGTTTAGATGTTGAATACTAGAAAAACAGATGTTTTAATCTAAATGATTATCTGGTTGGCAATTAGTAGTGCCACAGTTCCAAGAAACTCATATTAATTAAAGACTCCTGTCCCAAGCTGGGGGAAATAAGAAGTAAGACTGCGATTGGTTACTTCCTAGATCAGGCGAGTGCAAGTCAATGATGAGGCTATCTATGATAATCTCAGATTAATTCTTGTAAATTTGCGTGCTTGGAGGCGATTGAAAAAACCCCAATATTTTCCGAAAATTTATTAACGATCTTGCGTCGTGAACCGATCTAGAAACAAGGTTTGGGATGACACAAGTGGTGAGCCAGGATTTGTTTTCACTGGGAGCGTGGGAAGGTGGGGGAGGGTTTGCCTTTCAGTGGGGGGTGGGGTGGGGGATATCTTTCCTTGCTTGGAAGGACAGTCTCTGGGAATGTGGCAGTCTAATCCCATTATATCAGTTAGGCAAATCTGTAAAGAGTTAGGGCCACCCCTAGATACATTAAGCTAACCAGATATCCAAAGGCCCCCCCCCCCCAAATCTCAGATTCACCCCGCAATCGCAGATCCACCTTACAAAGGATTTATTTTCCCAGCCCAGTTCTTTGCTCTGGTGGATTGTCTATAGAGCCACGCAGTCCCCATCTTCAATTTGCAAACACACTTTGTCTGCATTCAGCTCTCTCCTTGGACTCTGTTGGGCACCATGTATAAATCATAATTACTTACAATTCACATCATTTGCTTACTCTCTTTTGGTTACCGGTGCGTACGCCTAAATCATCACCCAGGCAGATGTGTAAATTACCCCATGGACATAAAGTGAATTGGAGTCCTTCCTGTTACAATTCTATCCTGCTGCCAAGTAATTAAAGAGTCGCTTTTATATCGATAAATAATCACTTAGGGGTGAACAAAACCATCCTGGGGGGGGGGGGGGGGGGGGGTATGTATCAGAGAAGCCTCAATACTGTATCTGTGTTTAAAGAGCTGACCGATGAGCCGTGTGAGACAGTGGGAATTACATCAATGATTTGAACTAAAAGTGACACAGCTAGCAAACAGATATAAACAGGGCTTCATTGCATTGCTCTGTTCTACCATATTGAGTGAAAAATTTGCCCAATGTATACTTATAGTATCTTTTAATAGTGTTAGCTAATTTTATAGGTTAGCAGTCTTTTTGTTTGTGTAATTTGTATGCTTTAAATTTTCGGGATCAGGTCGGCTCAAGTGTTTTTTTTTAGGTTTTAGGTTTTAGGTTTTCAGTCTTTACTCATGAATTTATGGGGCTTCTCCATTGGGGTTTTCCTCCCAAATCTAACCCTGAACATTTCTTCTCATTCCCTATTCATCCCGTCATTGGTGCTAATAATTGTGCTGCTGGACATGAATAAATAAATAAATGAAGTTAAATACTCTGAGTAATTTTTGCTTACACAGCTGACAAAGAAATTCAGCGCTAAGCGAAGAATGGTGACAATACGTCCAGATTTCTGCTGTGAAGTAGAGCCAGGTAATTAGGTTCTGAGGCTCAAGTACACTTTGATTACACCTATCCAGTTTGATAAAGTCAATTCCAACAGAGTCTCTTTCATCTGAACCTTCCGCCTTTTCCAGAGCTTTTTAAAGAAATTGATGACAAAATAAACACTGATTAGAAGTGTGGAAACAGTGAACCAGGAGTGAGAGCCATCAACGGCTAAAATGTCTGAATCATGCTCCCAATTCTAGGAGGTATGTTGAAATGATGATATTCCAGCTTTTGGATATGAGAACCCCCCTGGAGTTACAGAGCTTTGAGGAACAGTATCCCCAGCAAGAGAGAAGTAGATCAAAGAGCAGGATGTCTTCATAAACAGTGAAATTAACAGCTACTTTTTTTTAGAAGGCAGACATAAGAAAAGTCTAAATTTAGATAAAAGTCTTACATTTTTCATCTCTGAATGGATGCAAATGCCCCACTCCCGACCTCCAATGACCTCCCGACCTCCAATGGCAAATATTATGACATAATCCTCCCTCCAATACTTGACTCTTAGATATCCAGAAATCTAGTACCCTTCATTCCACATCTCAAGTGATCTTTAACAACCTTTATACTGAAAAAAAAAAAAAACTGCCAGCGCCACTATAGCAAAAACAAAAACAAACTCAAAAAACAAACTTGAACTACAAATAAGAGAAATCCTCCCAGAAAATGAATTTACCAATTTCAAACTCATCAGATTTAAAGATGCGCAAACTGTGACTTGACATCCAGACACCAGAATCATCATGGAGGTCAGTAACCCTCAGGTATTAATCTATTTATTGGACAATCTTTGTGCCCATCATCGATCGCCATCACAACCAATCACAACCTTAATCAATCAGTTTATTAAACTGGAGTGAGTTTTTTCCTGGAATGAAAGCTTGCACAAATTGAGAGGAATTATCATGGTGGGTGATGTGACTCCAGAAGCATGATGGAAACATTCTCAGATGATGATAAGTAATTGATGATTAAGGATTAAGGAGGACTGAACTCTCCTCAAAGGAGACATCTCAGGTACAAACTCACCATATTGGGGTATACTACTACCTTGATCGGAACAAACTTCAAGGATTAGCTAGAACAAAATAATCCTGTTGAGATATAAAATTAATAACCGAAGATGAGTAAATTGATGATCACGGGTCAAGGAGGAAGAACCCATCGCAAGGAAGAACCATTCTAAAAGGAGATCTAGGGTAAAAACTCACTCTATTTGGGTATAACTGCTACCTTGATTGGGACACACACTTAAAGATTTGAATAAAACTATCCCATTGAGATATACAATTAATAACCAAAGATTAGTAAATTGATGATAACTGGAGGAAGAACTCTCTAAAAAGAAGATAAGTCTTACAAGGTAAAATCAGACCCATACTCTTTTTATTGGGGTATACATTGTACCTGTCCTATATCCTGACTGGATACCATACTATCCTAATTGGGTTATAACAATACCCTTATTTGAGTCACTTGATGAACACTAAAACACTTTTACCTTTCCAATCTTGTCACACCAACCATTAAGCAAATCATAATCTAATATTCTCTAAGACATGAATGATATAAATCAATTGAACTAACAGCCCATCATATGTTTGTGTCCCTCATCACAGTTTCTTCTGGATGGTTTATTTTACTTTCAAGACCTCCTAAGAGTGATTAGCCAAGAAACCTTGAAGGAGCTATTTTGGAAATGTGTCCATGGAACGATCAGATCTTTCTGCACATGATACTCCATGGGTAGTTTGTGTGTTTAACCTACATTCACAACGCTAAGGTCTGCAACAAAACTAGCATCATGATTTCATGATTTCATGATTTCATGTTAGTTTTGAAAGAATCAAGGAATTAAAGGCTGTGCATAGGATTGGTTAGAGTAAAAATATAGATGTTGACAGATTAGCACACAATGGTATAAAGATAGTCATGGTGGTAAACTCCCTTTCAAATAATTTCGCTTGAAATGCTGTGGTTTTTAAGAAATGAGTGAAACAATTAATTTTGATCTTCCAAGTCCAAAACTCAATGTTTGAAAACGGTAATTTTATTTTATTTTTTCCCCCTTTTTTTCTCGTGACTCCAATGACAAATTGAGCAAAAACTTTCACAGGTTTGTTTTTTCATGTATATTTGTCACACGTGTATACTGATCTTTGCCATTTCCAATTTGACGCATGTGCTTTGAAGGCAAAGTATACCTTTGGTTTTTGAACCGCTCCGTTCGATTGTTTTAATCCTGTATAAATTTAGAAAGTATGCCATAACCAGGACTTGAATCCACACTCTGCTGATCAGAAACACCATTTCATTTGTTACTTCACAGTTAAGGATACAAAAGTGGAAGAAAAAAAACAATCAGGAAGACACAAACTGACCAACAATTGGAGTTGGGGCCAACATTACAACAAACTTAACAAGAAAACAAACATAAATACAAACAAATTGTTTACAGTTTCAATTTAGTTCATAATAACTGCAAATGGTCAACAATTTTCCTCCCAACATCTCACTGCCAACCTACTCATGAGTTTACAATGTCAACCTAACATCAATCCATCATCCTGAGCCTGGAAGTTAACAACTGCTGGTTGCTGACCAAAAAAAAAAAAACTACAATATTGCCCCATATTGGTTACAACCAAGAGGTCAACGAACTGACAGGTGTAACCTGACTCTGCTAATAATAGAATTATGGTTGCCAAGGCTGATATGGCGGTACCCTGCGCTACTGGTTACCAGTAAAGTCCCCCCTGGTATGAGGCTAGGAATGCCAGCTTTGGGGCAATCAGCCGGCCTTGGAGGTCAATTCTGACCTGAGATGACACTGAGGCCTACTATCTGGCTTGCCAGCTGATTCCCTTTGGCACTTCTTAAGAACTCCTTCTGAGAAAATAAATCTTAGGTGGAGGGTGTGACCTCCATAAAGCTATAACAGAATGGCATCTACAGCTGAAACATGAATGCAGGAGAAATGTTACTAAAGAGGAAGCAAGACCTCTTAAAGATGATGTCAGATTTCGTCTTTGTCTCTCCGTCTGAAGAGATGGTTGGCCTGCAATTACTCGGAAGCATTTGAGGGCTTTTCCTCGGTTGCCCAGGGCCCATACAAAAAGTAGCTAGCACAAACATTTCTGTGCACTGGAATTAGGTAACCAGCCAAAATAGCATTGTGTGCATCCTCTGTGAGTGGTTTCCTGCAAATTTTTTGCTTAGAAGAAAAATGTTAAGCAAATCTTTGTTCTTAAGCAGCTCTATGATTAGACTCTAGTCTTAGACTTGTTGGTCTTAGACTTTCTGTTTTTCTTATGTTTGCTTTGTGTACTGTTCCCAAATCAGGCGAGTCAGAAAGAGTGCGTTCTTAAATCTGTCTGGAGTAAAATTAGACTAAGGAAAACCTTATGTGTTTTAGGGACATGGAATTACTTTTATTGGAGAAGTGGGGGGGGGGGGGACGGGGACAATCAAAATCTGGTTACAGTGAAGGATAAGAGTAATAATAATTTGTTATCGAGAACTAAAGTCCTACACTAGAAACTTTTCAGCATCATCAAGAAATAACTTTTATTTTATCCTCATACAGAATAAAAGCCAGACCTTTTTCAATTTGGGGCAAGTAGGGCAGAAAGTGATGAGGTAGGCCTCCTCACGTTTGAATTGGCAGGGGAAGCACTAGGGGGTGGAGGCGTCTTAAATGCAGGCCCTGTGTATCCTGAGTTCTAGGAAGTCTTAGCGTTGGGTTACCCAGTATTTTTTACTGTCTGCACATTACATTATTCTTCATATTAAGAACACCTGTGAGGCATCCTTGGTTTTTACAACAATATTAACACTCAAGTTCACAAACGTTATAAAAGCTCCAGGCTTCATCCAAGCACAGAGTTCCTGCTCAAATCAGACCTCATAACTCAAGTGTTGACAAACCAAACAACCACCATGAAGATATGTGGAGGGCCTTAGGGTCCTCACACTTCTAATTTTTTGTTTTCTCTTTTCTCCAGACAACTCCGTGTCTAAATGAAAATTTTGTTGAGAGTTTTTGAACATTGGTCCTGCACCTTGCCAACATTTCTAGCAACAAAGAGAAGGTGAAGTCTATGAACAATCAGCCTGAAGTTATTACAGAAGGCAGTTCAAGGAAGTTTTGCCATCCAGTCCTTCATTTTAAGAAGAGAACTATTAACTACTTTTCTTAAATTATTGAGGAGGGCTCTTTCAAGGTTGCCCTTAACTTTTTCAGTGACTAGCCAGCAGGACCAGTCAGCTTGTCATTTCACTGATCAGTCAGTTTTTGCACAAGTCCATAGTCATATAAAATAATTGTTTATGATTAATCATAAACAATTATTTAATATGACTGGATTGCAAGATTGGATTTGGATTTTGGTGGCTGCTATCCTCTCCAAGACATGATCAGTGCTTATAACGCCACATCGGTACTTAGCTGTTAATAAAATCAATATTCCCCTGAAATTTCTTTAAATTCACTTTTCATTTTTAAAGAGAGCAATTTTTTGCACTCTTTAGACATTGATACAGTGTTTTTCAGTTTTCTATGGCACTGAAAAGAAAAAAAAAGGAAAAAGGAGGACTTGTCAGAAAGTTGTATACCTGAGTCACTGAGTGCAAACGAAACTTATGTTTAATGTTATTGATTCCATTAAAAGGAGTTTTTTTTTTCTTAAAATGTCTCATTTCATTATTAAAATGAATCACTGAATTATCACTCCAAATTGTTTCATTTCAACTTCTGCATTTACAGTTTTACTTTCATTTAATAACAAAGATGAATAAAAACACAAAATTCTTTTTACTCAAGAAATTTTTATAATTTGGTAAAAAACAATTTGCGGTAATCACCAATGGTGAGTGAGCATAAGCTTTTAACCGGGTGTGGCCCACCGGGTGTGGCCCAGCTGGTTGCAATTTGGGTTAATTGGCAAAATAATGCCCTCTTTCTTCACCTCTCATCATGGGTGCAGGACCTTGCTAAAAATACACTTGTGAGAAATGAGAATCCGCTGTGGTTTACTGAATAAATGTTGACCATAACAACACTACCCCAGTGTTTAAATTACATGGTTAAAATGGCCATGTGTTAAATAAGTCATGCTACAGGGGGCCATTGGGCATATTAATTTGTTTGTGCTATTTTTCAAGCGTCCACACAGTCATTGAGTTATCCCGATAGGAGTTGCCATTAAAAACTGAGACTCAAACAAAGAAATAGCATTTTCTTTAGATGCTTCTAAAGAGTTTAATTTAAAATATTGTTCCAAAACCACCACCTAGACATTTCCCTTTTTGAAAAAAAACCCCAAAATACAAAATGAGTAGTCTTTATAATAACAAATTAAAAAGTATACATTTTTAATATACAGCAAACCAATTTTTTATTTCCTCCTGGCCAGAAACAGTATTTTGACAGTGTGGTTTTATGATATTTCCATGGGTGGTATTTGGTTTTCTCCCCCCAGTGTTCTCAGTATGTGTTTCCCTTCTCTAGTTCACAACCTAGGAACTGTTTTGAGTCTAAATAGAAACCTCTATTCTCGGTGTCGTCGACCTCAATTTCATAATTCTTTCCACATGTAGGACAAAGGGTCCATTTTACATTTTTTAAGTCAATAGTTTTTGCTCAGAGAAAAATATTTTCTTAAAGTAAATTTCCCTTTTCTTTTATAAGAGTTATTCATCCCAATGGTTTCTTTAAACAAAATAACACTCTCCTGCATTTTTTTTTCAGTCAACCCCAATTTTATAATTCTTCCCAGATAAATGGACAAAGGTTACATTTTATTTTAAAAAAATAGTCAATAGATTTGCTCAGTGACAAGTTTTATTTTAAGTGAATACATCACTTTTTTATCAAAGTTTAAAAATCAAGTTATGTTAAAACACTTTAGTTTCAAAGAAAGGTACAGTATATTCTGATGGTATTTTAAGAACTGACCAGTCACAGCTACCTCAGGAGAGTGGAAATAATTGAAGAAATTGGTACAATCAAAGATCTTCCCAAATCCTTTCCCTGGTTTGATGGCCTCACAAGTTTTCCTTTGATCTGTCTTAGAACAGGTTGCTTATTTAAACAGAAAAGTTCCAAATCATAAAACATTCAAGGTAAAACCAAAATTACAGACTCTAACAACAGACTGTAGAATGCAGGAATTCATTAAAAAGAAACTGACACCAAAGCATAAAAGAACCTACTTCTTGAATGACAGAAATTTCTTGAAAAACTCAATCAAACCCCCAATGTCATAGGTTCAATCCTTGCTCTATGGTTCATTTTACACGAATCACTTCACACTTATTGAACGTCACCCGTCACCCCCCCCCCTCCTCCCCAGCCAATAAAATGATACCTATCAGCTTGACCGCACACATTCTATAAATAAATGTCAAACAAACACCTCCAGTAGACTTAAAACAAAGAATGTAGGTTATTACGTGCCGGCTGGAAGTTTTCTGCTCCAAAGGACAAGATGATGTCAGGGGCACACACAAGGGACGAGGGAAGTTGACTTTTTCCAGTTATGGGTTTCTTGTGGCAATCTTGTGGATATTTCTTAAAAATGTAATCGGGTTTTATTTTCTCGGAAAGACGACACACAGCATAAACTACTCCATTTCCTTAGGTGTTGTTTTGAACAAACATCAGGGAATATGCCATCTGGCTCTAGCTAAGATCCATCACTGAACCTTGTTTTTCTTCCATTTAAATCAGTCTATACGAAACTGAGGCTGGACAGAAAAAACAGTCAGGTGCTTATTTTGTATAGGGTGTCATGGCCGAGTGGTTAAGAGCATCAGATTCAAGTTCTGATGGTTTAGTCATCGGGGTGTGGGTTCGAGTCCCGGTCATGACGCTTGTGTCCTTGAGTAAGACACTTTGCTATAATTTCTTCTCTTCACCCAGGGGTATAAATGGGTACCTGCAAGGGTAGAGGTTGATATTGTGTTTGAAAAAGCCTTCGGAGCGCCATCACAGCAGCCCAGGGCTGTATACTCCCCAGGGAGCTGAGACAGATTAAAGGGAATGTTATTGGCCCAATGACCAGGGCACTAATGTAAAGCGCATTGAGACGTTATTGTAAAATGCGCTATATAAGAACTTGTTATTATTATTATTATTATTATTATAATGTAAATTGTATTGATGTTATAGGGAACGAGACAAAAATGGCTGCCCTTTCAAATCGATGTAACCAAACAGAGGCTGAAGGGAAAGTAGTCAGGTGCTTTTTTTATACTATAGATTTTATTCATTAATGTTATACTGATTTTGGGTTGAACAAAGAAGAATTGACTAGAGCGGGATTTGAACCAACGACCTCCGGTTTAACGTGCCGGCGCTCTACCAACTGAGCTATCTAGCCCTATGTTGGCGGTCTCCCTATTTTGTCAATATCTTTGTTCGGGGGGGGGGGGGGGGGGGGTGCCAGTCAGAAGCCATTCAACCGCAAACTGCCGCCGTGTAGCCAGGGATCACACCCAAGTATACGATACAACCTGGGAAGCGGCAGCCAGGGGATCACCTTAAGGGGATGCGACTTTTTATATCAGATATCAAATAATAAACCACAAACATTTACCCAGTCAGTTTCCCTTGTGGTTTATTATTTGATATTAATGTTATACTGTAGGAACAATACAACAAATTGTTTTTAATCAAGTAAATCGAGGTACTATGTTTTTTAACTGCAGTACTCATAAATGTCACAGGGAACTAGAAAACAAATGGCTGCTGCATTATTGACTACACTTTGAAAGAAAATTGACAATGAAGGATGTGGGAAAGGGTTTTGTATAAAAGAGTCTGAGCACTTCACCTCTCATCAATAAAAAGTAGGTTAACGTGGGTATCGTGGATGTAAATCATTCATGACGTTCGCTGACGGCTTTGCCATCAAATCCAACAAAGTGAGTGAATTCTCCCCCAACCTTGAGGCGAGGACAAACTAAGACATCAATGTCTTCCAAATGAATGATGACAGAGATTAAGAAATGTTAGGTTTTCAATCTAACTGATGTTTGGAGTCAAGGAGAAGGGGGCCAAAGTTCTTTGAAGGGGGGTGTCCCTACACTTTCTGCAGGCAAGATTTGTACACAGCCGAATGGAAGATAACATCAAACCTAACAGTTTATGGAGATTGCACAGTATGATTGTTGTCAATGTTTAATACAAAGAAAGGGGGCACATCTCAAAACTCGTGCAGCTGTTGATTTCATAACTTTTGAATTTATGTGGAAAATACGATGCGAAGTGTGAAATTCCCCCGTATGACTAGTGTAGTATCTTGCCTGCCAGAAAATGCACTGGAATTTCTTTTAAAGAAAATTTGTTTCTGCACAATCATCACCATATGCCCAGACATTGAGTTTTTGACACAGCTTTTTCTTTTAAAAGTGTCTGAAAAAATAGAATTTTGTTTTATATTAGAAACATAAACACTATGTTAACATGGAAAACATTGGGAAAAGTCAATTCAGGTCAAGAACTTTATTTTGACCTTTTTGTTTGAGTGGTTAGATCTTGCAGCCGTTTGTGGCCGCATTTGGTACAAGCTGTTTCCAGCTGCTATGGCCTCTAAAAGGTTTAAAGAAACCTTCCACGAACTCAATAATTGAGAAAAATCAATCTCCTTCT
The DNA here is from genome assembly GCA_037783415.1 of Leptasterias polaris. Lineage (NCBI taxonomy): Eukaryota > Metazoa > Echinodermata > Asteroidea > Forcipulatida > Asteriidae > Leptasterias > Leptasterias polaris. Next base: position 4,470,746 of record JAZGTN010000119.1, read on the forward strand.
CAAAAAGAGGGAATTTGGTCCGCCTTCTTGGTATCCAATGACCGATCAAGCGGCAGAAAGAAAGAACAGTTTGTAAAACCCTCCAAAGATCTTAATCTATCAATGATGGACGGAGAGAAAGCAAGAAGAAGATGAAACTACTCTGTGGATGAAGTTGCAGATCTCTTAAAAGCTATCCTTTATCCTAGATATAAGATGAACCATTCCGCCATTTGTTTGATTAAGCCATGGGGAAATATAATTCTGTTTAAGGGGCTGTGCGAGCTGGAATTTGTTTTCTTTGAATGTCTCTTTCAGTGATACTTCTTAATTTATAGTTGGACTGATGTCTGACTGTAACCATCAGGAGAATCTTACTGTGCTAAAATCTGTCTCCAAAGATGTAAAACAATATTTATGGTAAAATGAAGAACAGACTTTTGAGTTTGCATAATTTATTTTGAAGGACTATTGAGAAATGGGAAGGTGACTTTTGAAAATTAGTCCTTTCTGGAGAAAAGTATACATCATTTTGTAAGAGTGACATTAAACTTTGACAAATTTTCAAGAAATAACCTATGCAGTATCAATTGTACAACACATGTTTTTCAGTTCATACTTTTTCTGATGTTTTCCTTTTTTGTCCAGAAACGTACCCCAGACAGAGAAAATAACACTCAACTGGAGTTTATATTTCTCCATCCCCTGAAGAAAATGTCAACACTCTCTGCCAGCACTATTTATTTCAATAACATTATCGTACAACTGTCAATGCTATAGACCTATAAAAGGATGGCTTTGTAGGATCACTACAGGCTATAGTACTCATGCCACAACAATAATCCCTTTCACACCATGGGACTTGACGAGATGGGAACGTTTCAAGATGATGGTGACGACTATAACATTTTGCTCTCCTTTATTTCCCCCTCTGGCCGCATCCAGCATTTACAGTATGACTCGACTCAATTCCTCATCGACTGTTATTGTTAGATATTTATCGGGGAATGCTATCAGCAAAGCAACCCTCTGATTACATTAATTCCCTGCTAGCTTACATAGACCTCCAAGAAACAAAAGGAAAAGAAATCTTTTTCTTCCGGGGTTCTAGCACCCTGATGAAAGTAGAGAACGGGGGATTTTATTGGCTTTTTCAAAGTGTATTCAGACAGTGGTTATATTGAATTAGATCACTTTGTCCAACAATACAGGGTTTATTTCCGCCAATAAAGACAAGATGTGTTTTTCACTGAAGGCAGGAAGTAAGACATGAACGAATTGGCAAGGACCTTATGAAAAAACAGCAATTTGTACAAAACAAACACGAAAAACAGTTTTTCACAACTTATCCATTGCACCAGCCAATGGATAACGCCTTGAGATTACAGGAAGTAAACTCAAATGTAAAACAATCACTAACTACTTATGGTTGCTCAGTCTTAAAAAAATTAATTGAATGTGACATTTTCAGATATTTCAGCTGTGAACAAAAGGATATTATAAGATTTCTATTTTAATGTTTTTCTTTAGATCACTTCAGTTCTTCCTGTAAGGATTGACCATCATGTGAGCTAAGGCTTTGTCCAAAACTGGTTGCTACAGCTACACAAAAATGGTTTGGGGAAATGTTGTTTAATTTCCTGTTAACAAATGAGTTTTCTTAATATTAACCATACCAAAGTTCTATAGACCATGTGATCTGCGAAAAGATCGCTCTTTTGTAAACAAGGTGAAATTGTCTTTAACGTGTAGTTTGAAACTTCACATCTTCATTATAAGAAGATCTACAACGGGAGGTCTATGAAAAATGCTTTAAAAATCACGGAAAAATTATAAAAAATCACAGACGTATCGTGTCAAATAATATAAATCACTACTCGGAGATGAGTTGACACCCCTTTCAGACATTCAGCCCCCCCCCCCCCCCCCCCCCCCCCCGGCTAGTTACGTTTATTGTCACTTACAGCAGCTGAATAGGGCCACAATGAACCATACTAGAACCTGTTTACACTGGGACAAATTCCTTTTATTGAATTAGCTCCACAGATCTGGACAAAAGCCATTTCTTCATCTGTCAGTAAATTTTGATGTGTGATTCCACGGGGAGGAGAATGACCGACTCTGAGATGGAGGTTGAACAATCCCTCTTTCCTGGGTAAACTGACTACATTGCATCAAGTCTTGCAAAACAAGTCATAAGATATTTTCAGATTTAATTAGCTTATTATCCTGAGCAGTTTTCAAGAAAAACAACTCAAAAAGTGTTTAAATCACCTTCGGAAAATGTTCAGCTTTAGCAATCAGTGAATCTAATTAGGTCTATTTCTGTCACAAGGTTTTTGAGTAATAAAAAAATAAATAGTAACTTTTTAAAACCTGCTAATATTTCTAGAGGGCACCTTAGATTTTAAAATCTAAAGATTTGAAGAAAAAAAGAATGCACAAAGTTGCATAATAAAATACAAAGTTGCATAATATGACTGGTGCACTGGATTCCAAGAAATCCCACAAGTTCTAAAAATGATAAGAGCTCCACTCCTTCACCCCTCGGGCAGCAGTTTTTAATTTAACAGTTGGATCATTTTCAACCCTTGTAGAATTGTCTGGCTTTTAGCGACCAACCTTTCCTTGAAATTGTCTCCCCTGTGTCTCTAAGGTCCCTCTTCCTTGAGAGTGTAAATAGTTCTACAGCCCTGACATCTAAAATTATGTTTCAATATTCATTATAACTAGGTAAGGTGTCTCATTTGCCCTAACGAGAGCGGGTTTTAAAAGAAAATGGACCCATAGGCCTGTTGCAGGTCCGATTTCACAAGCCAAGTTTTCAGTTACAGAAATCTACCTTATTTCCTTGCAAATTCTGGTCCGATGTCAGTGTTTATTAAGCAGTACAGAAGGCTCAGTTTCCAGCTGATGTGTTTGGTTAAGAGAAATCGTGCAAATGGTTCTGGTGTTCTATATTTAAACTTCAAGGTGAATTTTCAATATTTTAATTTTAGTTCACTCACTGCCCGTGACTACAACCTCCAAGACAAGTAATGCATGCATTTATCCTAATGTACCTAATAACTCAAGAAGCCGCAGGAATTTGTAAACATCTAAATTCAAAACTAAAATTAAAATCTATCTATCAATACTTTTTATAAACTTTATTCCCAATCCCTTTTAAGTGGTAAATTTCAAGACCTAAATCCTACAAAATTCTTAGACTTTATTGTTTACTTTTGATCAGTTAAGGACATTCTTTCAACAATTTAACCTTTAAAACTACCTTGCTTTTGAAAACAAAAAGCATGCAGCCAGTGCACATCACAGCATGTTTTTAAAAGTTAGTGTAAACATTTTTACTTCAGATACTTGAAAGCACTGCTACAAAATTGTCCCATAAATCTTCCCCGTTGGCCCACAAAGACATTATCCAGGTACCACACAACCAGCTGATCCTCACCAGGGTTTTCAATTAATTAAGTTGCTAAAATGGTTCAGCTAAATCCCTCAACAAATCGCAGCCCTTTCTGTGTTTATTCAGGTTTAAGTGCGTCTTCCTGACTAAATTTGAACAGCCAAGATGGAATTTTGTATTAGAGCAAATGTTGAAATTTCTTCTTTAATTACAAAGTGTGTAGTAAGAAACGAGTTTGTTTGTAAGACGGCAGAGTCGTTTCATGAGCAGCAGTAACTGATACATAAAAGTCAGATAGTACTTCAAGAAAGTTACAAAGAATTCCTCTACGGTTTCTTTAAACGAAGGGTCATACTCATGGTAATGACCCTGAAAAAAATTGTACAATTTCTATCGGAATTCTACTTGTGATGGTAATGGTGGTAATCATTATGTGAAATTATTTCGTCTGAAAGACCCCATTTGAATCTCCTCAAGTTACCTCAAGTTGAGTTTAGGTGATTCAAATTTCCATGGTGTCTGTTGTGAACGCTGCGGCTGTCATCTCGCTAAACGTGGATGGATTCAACGATCTTGATGAAACTACCGATGAAATAACAGAACTTGACGCCAACGCCCTAGACGGCTCAGCCACGACAACCCACAATAATTACTAGATATTTATTTCCTCAAATCATACTCAACATTTATTTATCAACGAGGTGAACACATGATTGGAACGGTGGACCACTTTTAAGCCAAGTTGAGATAAGTTTCTAATCCCCCTCTGACCTACTCCTTACCTTCAAAGCAGCCTCTGGTCTTCATGAATACATCAGCCCATATTTACTGACTAATTAACACTAATTCAGACTCAAGGATCTACTTAATTAAACAAGAAAGATCCCTCATCATCAGCTATCAGTCGCAACCCAGATATCTACGTGCTCCAATTTATACGACTAACCTACATTCCTGAGAACGAGACTGGCCTTCTAATCAACCACAGAACTTAGCCCTCGAATGTTACAAGGAATAATTGATATGTGCATGCCAAACCAACCCAGCAATGTTGGAAATCACCTGAATCATTCATAGAGTAATGTAGATCTGAAAAAATAATTTGTCAAGGGGCCAGATGGTTGGTAACATTTTTCTCAACAACTGTCAATAATTGTATCAACGCGACATCTCTAGAATTTACAGCAGTGCTAGCTGACTTTATATTTTGGTATTAAAGAGCATTGGGGAAAGGGGTATGGAAAGGAAAGGGGTTTCAAAAGGGGGAGGGGTTTGGTGAGGAGGGGGAGTGAGAGAAGAATGTTCCTGCATACCTTAAAACAGAAACACACAAGTAGCTTCCATAACTTTTGGAAATTCAAATTAAAACCCATCCTTTATGGCTTTGTTTTTTCTTGAAAGGCATGGCATAGTTTCTGCTTAGCGGCATAGTTTCTGCTTAGCTGCTTGGCTTATGCTTAGCTACATGTAGTTTGCTCTATACAATTGATGACAGGTTGGGGAAGGGTAAGAAGGGCCGTAGTATCCCACTCTGTCACTAGCCCCTGCATCCTCTTCACTAGGTAACAATAATTTGGATACCGGCGCTGTATAAATTTTCATTATTATTATTATTAAGGGTTAACTTTCCCCAGGAAAATTGCATCAAATGTAAAATGAACATTGGGTAGCGGTGGAGTTAAAAATCTCAAGGACTTCCTTGGAATTTTATTTGCATCAAATGTAAAATGAACATTGGGTTGCGGTGGAGTTAAAAATCTCAAGGACTTCCTTGGAATTTTATTTCCTTGGAACTGGATCATTAGTTTGAAAAGGACTTAAGAAAGCCTCACAGCAAAAAAGCAAAAGTAAACAGGAACTACTGTAGACACGTCTTATCGATGAAAAACCCTTTTACCACAATTAAGTTACAAGATGCAAGGGCCTTGCTCTCCAAATCCCCCCCTCCCCCGACACAGATTCGTTCAATAAATTGATCCAGTTTGAGGTACTAATGACTGAACAGAACAGAGAACCTACGGATAAAGAATGACTACCGTTCTCCAGTTGGGAACCCCTTTTAGTGCATTAAGTTACAATATTTGTTAGGGTTTGCCCCCCCCCCCCTCCAACATGGTTCAAGAAACGGAATGAAATGGGATTTCTGATAAACAAAAAAGAAAGGGGACTTCCCTAATATATTGTAAACTCTTACAAGGTGCTTTATAAATTTGTCTCATAATTTTTAAAAACCTTAGCATACCCGTCTTAAGCTTGGCCTCAGTGGACTAGATCGTACCTTAGCATACCTGTCTTAAGCTTGGCCTCAGTGGACTAGATCGTACCTTAGCATACCTGTCTTAAGCTTGGCCTCAGTGGACTAGATCGTTGGCGCATTATAAATGTTTTAAATAGGGGCTCCAAAGTCAAATTCAGTTTTGTGATGCACTCATTTACCAAAAGATTGAGTCATTATGAAAGGTGGGAAGTCTCTAACCTCACAATGAAATGGTGTAAAATCTCACTTTATTTTATACTCTTACAGAGTGAAATTTGACACATGGAGTCAACGAACGTCAAAACGTCTATACACCCCAAAGAGGAATTTTTACACTGTATTCAAAATGTTAAATTTAATGCTGATAACTATCATCCAAATTCAGGAATGGACTAACAATTCTTTGTACAGAAATGAATAGACCATGCTTTATTTGAAAGTCATCAAACACTTTTGGATTTTGACAAAAAATTGCACTTGAAGGATATCAAACACCGTGACATTTTACACTGATTTATGGAGAGGATAGAGACTTGTGAATTTTTGTCCAATTCCATGAGGACTCTATCTATTGGAAAATGAGTGAATCACACGACTGAGTTTGATTTTGGAGCTTTAATATATAATACAAAGACAGACTAGTGTTTTTTAAAATAAATATAAAGACTGATGACGACATCTTTAAAACATTGCAATTACCAGGGTTAGTAGTTTACTTTGTATTGTAGGGTAAACAGTGGTAAAGGCTATTTCCTAATAGTTCCTATCAGCAACCCCTACCTCTTCTGATCATTCCAAACGCCCCAAAAGTAAAAACGACTTTCCAGCTCTTTTATCCCATCCTATTTATCCAAAAGAGAAAATAATGGAATTGATTTTTTTTAAGGGGGGAGTGGAGTTGTAATCAGTGTGCTATCTTTACTCCTCTACAAACCCTGTGGGATTTCTTTTTTTTCTAAATCGCAATACTTTAAGATGCGCGATAAAGAAAACACCTGTATCACTACAGGAGGAAAAATACCGAAGCGATCAGATCTCCACAAAAATTTAATTAACGCTTTATCGGGTTTAAGCCTCCAGCGGCATCCACCCTAGGAACAAGGGTCCGTGTAGATTCTCCCGTAATTGGATTGTGGGATGTAGATGCTAGCCGAAGAACAAGGGTGAAGCTTTACGTAGTGGAGTTTTTGGTTTCTCGACCACCAGGCTGGTTTGCGTTTGTCAATGCGTGAGAATGTCGTTGGTAACTAGACTCCGGTTACCGACAGGTTCGCGATGGATTGTGTAATGGAAGACAGGGAGTGTTGTATATAAATAGTGGCTTGTTTTGCGTTTACACAACTTAAGAAGGATTAATTTAAAGGTGAGAAAGGTTGAGTGAAACTTCTCATTGACATTATCTGGCTCAAAAGATCTGTGACTCTGAAAATTCTAACATATTGTACCAGTTTCATGAGAAGACTGAAAATCTAGTGTACTGTTTGCAGATATCATGTTACAATGTTCAAAATGGATCCCTACACACCCACAGGCCTGTGAGGATTTGTTGTTTATTTGGCAAAACTTTTCAGGATTTTCTCCAAAAACTAAAAGTGCAAGACTTTTAGGGATGCTTACTTTTTAGAAAATGACTGATATCAGGTTGGGGTAGAGGTACTTCTGTGGCTCAGGTTTGAACCACACCTCGGACCAGACTGGAAGCACTCTATACTTTCCAAAGTTCTATGAAGAAAAAAAAACCCACAGGCAAATGGCCGTTGGAAGTGCCCCATGCCGTCAAAAAATACAGTCGATTATGGATCCTGTACTCTGTCTTTAAGTTCATGCAATCAATAATGAATGGTCCATCGTGATGAGGGCATACTCCGTACACCAGATAACGCATTCCCGTGGGTAGTCAAGTTTAATTAGTACGCCCTAAATAAATGGAAGACTTGAAAGGTGACAAGGGTGTACGTAACCTTACACCTATGTAAACCAAGTCTGTATCCCTAAAACACACTTGTTAGCTTCTGATTTCAGCTAAAATGTGGACATATACAGGATAGATAGAGCTGACAAAGTAGTCGCAGACAGTAGTCATGTTACATATATAATACATGAAATAACAAACCTGTGTAAATTTGGGCTTGTGCGAGTCAGGAGAAAATAGTTTTAAAAAAACACTTCATTTTTCAGCATGTGATCACATTGTCCTTAATTGTAACAACCGATTGCAGCTGTTGTGTTTTTTTGTAGGTTTTCAGATAAAGTTTTCTCAAAATATAAATTCAATTTAGAGGGAAATATTACACAGAAAAATTGTTCTAGTATGAACTTCATAATAAGTAAGCTTAAGACTCAAACAATGATGTTTTTATTCTTAATCCTGTATAATAACTTTAAGGACTACAGACTAGCATTGACAACTTGTTATTTCACAATGTACACAGTCATACAGTTAGTTCAACAATTGAATAATAATAATCTCACATTGTAATAACTATCGTTTAACTTCAATAATAATAATCTCACATTGTAATAACTATCGTTTAACTTCAATAATAATAATCTCACATTGTAATAACTATCGTTTAACTTCAATAATAATAATCTCACATTGTAATAACTATCGTTTAACTTCAATAATAATAATCTCACATTGTAATAACTATCGTTTAACTTCAATAATAATAATCTCACATTGTAATAACTATAGTTTAACTTCAATAATAATAATCTCACATTGTAATAACTATAGTTTAACTTCAATAATAATAATCTCACATTGTAATAACTATAGTTTAACTTCAATAATAATAATCTCACATTGTAATAACTATCGTTTAACTTCAATAATAATAATCTCACATTGTAATAACTATCGTTTAACTTCAATAATAATAATCTCACATTGTAATAACTATCGTTTAACTTCAATAATAATAATCTCACATTGTAATAACTATAGTTTAACTTCAATAATAATAATCTCACATTGTAATAACTATAGTTTAACTTCAATAATAATAATCTCACATTGTAATAACTATCGTTTAACTTCAATAATAATAATCTCACATTGTAATAACTATCGTTTAACTTCAATAATAATAATCTCACATTGTAATAACTATCGTTTAACTTCAATAATAATAATCTCACATTGTAATAACTATCGTTTAACTTCAATAATAATAATCTCACATTGTAATAACTATAGTTTAACTTCAATAATAATAATCTCACATTGTAATAACTATAGTTTAACTTCAATAATAATAATCTCACATTGTAATAACTATATTTTAACTTCAATAATAATAATCTCACATTGTAATAACTATCGTTTAACTTCAATAATAATAATCTCACAATGTAATAACTATCGTTTAACTTCAATTCAAGTGTTGACTTTGAATCTGATAAATATCTTTCAACTACAATGCGTATCAAAGTATAATTTCACATAGGACAAATAGGAATAAATCATCTCTTGTATAGTCTTAGTGCTTGGTCAAATAAAAGCTGTTTAGTATTCCTTTCTAATTTTGCTTCTGGTCTTGTAAAAAGAATTCTGGTTCAGTAATAATGTTCAGCTACAAGCCCTGTGGTCTACATGTAGTGGATTTTCCACCCAAATTTGAGCCCCAACTGTGGGGTAATTGTTTTACCCTTAATTTGAAAATTAACTCTCAAGAACCCCCCCCCCCCCCCCCCCCTTCCTCCTCCCAAACAAACACTCTTCCCTCTCAGAACTACCCCTTAGTCTTCCCATAGAGCAAGGACCAGACCTTGCTCTATGTTCTTCCCTTGTTATTTCACAATGTACACAGTAAGTTCAACAAAACAGGCTAGGTGTTAGCATCTATGCATCCCGTTGCCGAGATCTCAGCCACCGCTCCGGTGACACTGTGAAAAATCACACGCCAAGAATCCAGCCAATCAAAAACCGAGTGAGGTACGCGGAAAATTGTCTCTGATTACTCCCTTTGTGTTAAAATTCCGAGGGTGGATAATAAGAATTTTACAAATAAAATACATTTTCAGGAAGGTTTACAGTGTTGGTTTTTCGATGGGGAAAGGTTAAGTCATATTTTTCAGAAAATAAACTTAATGCAAAGATAATGATCAATGGCCTCACCTTTCCACCCTACACCGCAAAAACTGGGGTGTTGAAATTGCAAATTACAAACTTATTTGTAAGTAACATCCTTTTATAAAGACAATCTTGTTAAGGGGTAGATCCAGAGATTTCTTTGTGTTCCTCAAAAGGCTGGGCGGGGGGGGGGGGGGGGGGAGGCGGCCCCTCAAAACTGGATGCTGAAATAATATTGAATATGATATCATGTCTTGAGTGGAGTAATTTCTTTGTTTGAGGGAATTGTTTATTATTTTTTTATTATGTAAAAGTGTCTTCTCTTTAAAGGCACTATACAAGATTGGTATAGAGCTGACAGACAGTATTCATGTTTTGTGCGATCAACAGTTTACATGAAATAACAAGCCTGTGAACATTGGGCTCAATCCAAAGTGTGAGTCTGGAGAGAAGAGTGAAAAAACATGCACAATTTTCAGTATGTAAACACATTGTCTTTACTCTCCGGTTGTAACAACCGAGATCAGCTGTTGCATTTGTAAAAGTTTTTCAGACACAGTTTTCTTGAAAATGACTTCTTTTCAAGAGGGAAATATTTCCCAGAATAAATGGTTAAATTATAAACTTCACAATCAGTAAGCTTTAAGCCTAAAAAACCGAAACAATTATGTTTTTTACCCTTACCAATCCTGTATAGGCTAACATCTTTAATAAAAATATAAAAATCAATGATCTTGAATGCAGAATCATGAATATCACATTTCAGAGTGAAATAATAAAAAAAAATGCTGTATCCTGTTTCAATTATGTTTTTTTTCCTCCGTTGAGGGCGATTATTTTCTTGATCAATATCAAATATTTTCTTGATCAATATCGTCCCGGCCGAATTGCCAGAACGTGTAATGTGATGATAACCAGAATGTGCTGCATGAAATAAAGAATCCGCGTCAACGACCTCACAAAGTCAAGTTACAACAGAGCATCGGTTACCCACTTTGCTGAGAAAATATTGTCAAGTTTCACCGCGAGTCTGAAACTTATTTAGTGTGAAGCTGATGATGGTTTAGCTTTCGTTACATCTTCTAAAAAAAGCCTGTAATTTTATTTTTGACGAGTTAATAGAGTGTCAAGTCTGGAATTATGAAAAATGTTTCATGAACTCTTGGAATGTCATGGATATGGTTAAGTGTTTATTGGTAACCAGGCATGATATTTGGTTCTTCTTTTTTTAGCACAGGGGCTGACCGACTTCTTCAACATTGTCAACATTCAAATTCTTCAACATTCAAATTCTTCAACATTCAAATTCTTCAACATTCAACTGTTTCCATAAAGAAACAAAAGATCATACATGTACCTGGATATTTTTACACATTTTGGATGCTATCATTGCATCAGTATAAATCACATGACCCTTTTGCCTGAAGATAACCTGTAACTGCTAAACAAATTGTTTATGCTTAAGAATTAAAGTATTAAGCAAGAAAAAACAATAAAAAAACTTTGGAATTTAGGGGTGTTACAAAAAGCTTAGAATGAAAAACAATTCATTTCTTCTCCGTCAATGTCCTCCCCCCCAAAAAACCAAAATTAATTTTAAAATACAAAATAAAAAAATAAAAAATCCAGCCTAGCAATAATCTAGAAGGTTTTAAGAATCATTTGCTTTCCCCATGGAGTTGCAAACTCAAGTTATATTATTAATTATGCTCACATGCTCCTCCCCCCTCCACTCTAGTCATGTGTGTGTACACGCACGAGTAGTTTTCCTGAGGCTGGCACTTATGTTTAGGCTGTTCAAACGCAGAAAGAAAGTACCCTGCACTGGCCAAACCTTGTTGACCGTTTTCAATCTTGGGTGGAACTTGATTCCTCACTGATGAGTCCAACCACGTACATGAGACTTCTAACTACATGTACAAGGAGGATCATCAACGTCTTGTGGACTAGTGTACTTCTTAAGAGTACAGATACTTTGAGGTGAAGTACCTCATAATGGAGTATGAGTGCATGGTTTTAGTTGAAGCCTGAAGACGCAGATCTTTGAGGAGTCGGATCCTGAAGACGCAGATCTTTGAGGAGTCGGATCTGGTGTGCAACCCAATTAAATTCCCTCTTTAAAATGACCAAAATAACACATGAGTACATCTTGGAGTCTTTTCTAATCAAATAGGGATTTCTGTGTAAGTGTGGTTCAGGAAATAACCCTTTTGGACAGTGACAATAGTTAAAAACATTCCTTGCAGTCTGACCATCCTACAGACAGGTTTGAATAAGGGAATGGTCTTGAATGTTTGTATAAGACCGGCCGGGTCATGGCCATGCAATAAAGGACCAAGCCGAAGGTGCATTCATCTATACAGTACACAGTCAACCCTCCTACTGTCTGACCATTCAACATCACCCACTGTGGTTTTAAATGATATAGAAACTATGCCAGCCCATAATATGATATCATGTGGTGAATGCATCTATACAGTACACAGTCAACCCTCCTACTGTATGACCATTCAACATCACCCACTGTGGATTTAAATGATATAGAAACTATGCCAGCCCATAATACATGTATGATATCATGTGGTGAATGCATATACACAGTACACAGTCAACCCTCCTACTGTCTGACCATTCAACATCACCCACTGTGGTTTTAAATGATATATCAACTGTACCAGCCTGTAATATGATATCATGTGGTGAATGCATCTACACAGTACACATTATTGAACTGCTATAATTTGTGATAATTATTGCATCATCTCTGAGCTAATCCTTTTTGTCAGGATCCAACGCTAGATTAAGCTAATCTCCACTCCCAGTTGTAATCCAGCAATTTCCTCATGATCAACAGAGTATGATGTTGAAGAAACGTCGTCGTCAAGTCCAACCACCGGTTCTTTTCAGAACCGCACATACTCACAAAACAGACAGGTGTTACTACAAACCCCTACCTGATAAATTTTGTCTGAAATGCGTTGTGCTTATTCTGAGAGCAAAATTATAAGCACGGTTATTAAACAATGTACAAATATCCCCAAGCCCCATCTGCCGGGCTAACTTGTGATTTTATTTATTGGAGAATGTAACCTCAAATTCTCAAGTGTGCAAGGTAGCTCCAATAAAAACTGTCTGGTTAAAACACCTAATCGTAGTCTTTTGGAATCTTTTTAAATATATGATTTCAAGCAATACAAATTTTAGAATAAAAACTAAGGGAGTTCAATCTGCTTACAAACCAAAATGAGCTATGGTATAAATGCAAATGTTTAACATGCCTCACAATTGGACCTTAAAGTAGAGTCTCTTTCAAAGGCTTTGTAATAAAAAATTAAATCAGTTCGGGTTAAAACATGAGGCCATAAACAATTTTTGCAAAAATAATAAATAGTCACAAATAGAAACAATAATCACAAATCCAGGACAACATAACCATGCTTGAACCATCCCAGACCCAAAAAACAATTTTGTTTTTATAGAAAACAATCTTTTCAAGCTCCTGCCCAAGACAAGTGTAATCTGAGTTTATCCTTCCAGATGGAGCAGAGATGATACAAATTTCAACCCAATGGACAAAAGGGCATCTGATTGAGCAATCTGTTTCACAAATACCCGCAAGTGTCCGTCTACCCTCTAATTGCTCTGATACTGTGTCGCCAAACGTTGACCAAATCTTATTTTCCTCCACAGATAGTATCTTGTATCTTGGGTCAATATTGAACCTTTCTGAAAGATTGTTTGCCAGACGTGTTTGACTTTTATTACTAAAATAAATCATGGTGGGACTAAGTGAAAAAAGTGAAATTTATAGCTTCACGATAACAAATTTCATATGAAAAACTTGCGTGCATTTGCTCAATGACGACCGCAACGTAGCCCTCAGCACGTGAAACAGAAGGCCGTCTGAAGCAAAATCGGCAAACTTTCATTCATAAATAAAAAGTGTGTCAGTGTATTTGACCATATCGCCCGGCATTTGAAAGCTCTATTCTTACTCTCGAGAATGGTGTGTAAAACTTAATTTAACACGGTCGGGAACATAGGGCCCTTTTTAATTTAAAACCGAGAGAAAAATGCTAAAACGAGAATTTCCTATGGAGGTCAACATGAATTTGACCACATTTTCAGTGGGTTCACTCAGTAAACTGAACGGCAAAATAGTTGCCGACACGGTACAGATCCATATCGCACAGCAGAATAAACTATGGGAAATTCTCCCTCAATCTATATAAAACAATTTTTGATTGGCCTAGAGGAAAGGGTGGCTTTTTTTTGTCCAATTACAAAGAGTTTTTCTTCTTTGTTTGGTGACCCCGGTAATGTATGCAAAGTCCACTACAGTCTGGTTCTGCAGTTCTCGCGCGGTACGCTTATGAATAGGCTTATTGAAGCAGGAACCAGATCTACCATGTTGTTTCCTGTAGACGCGAGCTTGGATCCTGGATCGTTTCTTCGATTTTTCACCGATTTATACGCCAACTTGTTTATTATCTAAATACAGTTTTTTGAGTAGAATATATATATTTCTTTCTGATACAATTACTTTGGCTTAAAACTTCTCATTTGAGAAGAAATTGGCTAAAGTTCTGTCAAAGTTGGAGGCTGTTCGGTGATCGGATCACAACATACTTTCAATAGGGGTGGCAAGAGTGTTGTTAGGAATGACATTTCCTAAAATAAAATATTTTAAAAAGTCTGAAATTGAGCATGTCACTTGAAGTCGTGAGTCCAAATCCTATTATGGTTTGATATACCCTGGTCCTTGCTGAATAGATAAACATATATACAGGATACAGTGTGGGCTGTGTATACCTCCCCCCTTATATAAAATGGTCTGGTCCATTGACCTGTTTGGTAAGATTTAATGGGAGATAAGCTATGCAGTGTTCGGGGGGGGGGGGGGGGGTCAGTGTTCTTTTCTGCTCAAATCGGGGCCAAAGTTTTTGATATGAAATGTTTAAGAAACAAAAATGAACACATATTGAAAGCCCCTCTATATACTATTGTCTCCCAAAGAACTCTAAAGTTCCAAAGTTAATATTTATTTAATGTCATATCTGCTGGGGTGAAAAAGAATATTATTGGTTTTTTATATGTATTTTCTTTTTTTCAAAGAGAAATTTTGTGAACTAATGTTAGGAGCCAATGTTAATTACAGAACACAAGAAAAACAGACAACACAATATCAGGGATGCACCCTTTGAATTGGATGCATTTACGAGGTGATGGCCAGAATTAAGAACTACTGTAGCTGCATTGCTCATTAATAACTCAAAAGTAGGTCACCCAAATTGTGTATTTACAAAGTACATGTACAAAGTGGGGCGTCGATTCCTCAGACTCATTGATGCATGCTTCCATTGAATATCAGGGCTTGAATTTGGGGGAAGATATATCCACGAGACCAAAGGGCTTGTGTCTCAAATGTTTTACTGGAACAGAATTTATTTTACAAGACAAGAATCAAAATGAGTTGAACAAGCACTAAGAGAAATATATCTCATTTGTCTTAACGCTTAATGTGTAAAGTGTACTTTGAAATTTAACAGAAAGTTATTTAACAGACTCATGGTCAACGTTTGTTTCACAAAGATATAATAAAATGAGGTAGCATTATTGTTCAATTGAAAAACAGAAGACCACCTTGTCCAGCCATGAGTTTACTGGCCGATTCTAAAAACACTGGCCTCAGGGTGCGTGGTGGTCCAGTGTTAATTTTGAGCCCTGAATATGAGATGGGTGTTGTACAATGATGGGGGTTGGGGTAACAAATATGTTAACCCCATGGTCTGAATATCTGAGCAGAAAATGAATAACAACTTTTCGTATTTGCCTTCTCCCTTTTTCCACAGATGTCCAGCTTATTAGTCTGCCTCATTGACGGATTTTTTATATATTTTTATATCAAGTTCCATATCATTTTTATTATTTAAATCATTGTTTATTCCATCAATGACAGGAAATCAAGATAAACAACAAGACCATAGAAGACCAAAAATAGTGGAGGTTGTAGGTGGGATTGGAAACGAAGAATTTACCCCTTCCCTCTGATTCCATCACCAATCACTTTGCAGTTGCACCATATTTGGAGGCAGATTCTCCATGTGTTAGTACAGTGAACTTCTTTTGGCTCTCAAAGAAATGGCAAACCATGGAGCAGACTGTGAGGTCGGTGTATCCTTCCTCCATGGTGTAAGTGGTCCACGGGGACAAGAGATGAAGGACGAGTGATGGAAAGGAATCCATACTAAGAGAGCCTGGACAACTAAAGTCTATTTAAACACTAGGACTTGAAAGCTTGACTCCCATTTTGTTTTTCTCCCTTACAAACCAATGTGAACCAAAAAGAGGCTGGAAAGGGAAATTAGTCTGGTCCTTTTCTGGTAAATTTGAATAGGTATTCAATCTTGCTATTGCAACACAGAGACCAAGACACAGACTTGTGCAGGATGAGAAAGTCCTCAGCACTGCACCATCCCTTTTCTTATTATGACAGCGAGGAAATGGCACTCCTTATCTAATATCTCATATTTACACCAAGCAAACAGAAATCTCAATTTGGCTTGCAACTGGAGCCTGGACAAATTTGACAAGTTACGAGCGTCAATCGACTGCCATTTTGCGGTCAATAATGCACAACCCTCTGCATTTGAGTACAAAAAACTCCCCCTGTTAATTGCTTGTTAAACACGATAAGATCAATGAACCAATATGTTTCTTAAGGTCGGAAACACATTGTTCAGGAGAGAAGACTTCTTGGAAAATAACCGTGTACGAGGTGTTTTCAATTCACTAAAGTGGTTTGAATGCATACATGTATATGCTTTTAATCTATATTTATCTCAAATCCCAACCCGCCAGGAGAAGGGAGTCAAACATTTAATAGTTTGAAACTCAAGATCTCCAAACGGCAAACGTGTGCTTGCCATGGAAGGGAAAGACATCTTCATGCGGTACACAGACCGCCATTGCTTCTTTCTGAGCTAAATTTATTGCTTAACAGTTTTCTGCTAAGAAAAAATAAGCAGGATACCAGACACAGATTGCGTATGTGGAATGGTATTTTAACTGGTTTCCTTATTCTAGTAAGCAAACATTTTTTGTGCTAAACTCATTTTTGTACTTAAGCAGCTTTATAAAATTGTGCCATAGTTTGTACTTCTCACTGCATGAACTTTAAGTCTATCAAAATGACAAACTTTTCAATGAGCAGAAAATGATTCTTGGTAGATTTATTTGCCTAGCAAACAAATTGCAGGACACAGTCACAAAAGTAGTATGAACTTGCATAGCATCTTGGCTAGTAATCTTGCCTGCCACCGCCCATAGAAGTACGTGCTTACAGGATGCCATAAGCGCAGAAATCTTTGGTAAGCAGGCCATGATACCGTGCCCTGCTCTAAAGTTCTCTCTTCAGGGGAAAGTATAATCCTCTACCCCCCTGCAGCACAAGCTTTTAGGCAGGATCAGTGAAACAGGGTGTGTAACCAAAAAATCAGGGTGTGTAAGTGAAACTTTGAAAGTTGATTTTGAAGACGACGGCGTCCCATTGCGATTGCACCAGCCTCGTACCCGGCGTTGCGCAAAGGTTTTACAACAAAAACACCACACAGGGTCCATCATGGTGCAAGGATTTGAACCTGTGTGATGGCTGATGATCTATATTTTGAGTAATTTTACTGTCTTATTTTTTTAACAGTTTTGTTGATATTTTTATTAATTCTGTTGTTGTATTACATTTACAATCCTGGGGAGCAACTTAAAAAGTAAACAGAAAACAAGGTTCAGATTTTAAAGAGATATAACAAATACATTTTCAATTGGTGTTCAACTAAAAAATAATCTTTAAAAAAAGTTGTTATCAGTCTGATTTTTATTGCTAAAAAACTAATTTGTTTACTAAATACTAAGTCGGCCCATGGTCGGGCCAGACTCGACTTTGAATCATACCATTTTGCTGTACATGGGCAGTCATTAATATTTTTATGACATGATAAGTAATTAATTATAACAAATACGTGCATTAGCGTAAAAATTAATAAATAAAATCCAGTGATGAAGTGTTTTAAACCAACCATAGAGAAAGGACACAGACCAAAACCAACATTGATCGGCACGGTTTGGGTCAAGCCCCCGCAGACGGACGGTTACGAATACGATCGTCGTCGCAACGAAGTGAAGACTGATGAATCTTTAATTGATTAAAATTGAGACCTAAGTTTATGTAAAATCAATATTTTGTGCAGAAACAACGGTTTAATACTTGATCAAGTTTATATCCAGACCACAGGCAGGTCTTCTTAGTCTTACTTTGCAAGCGGGAGGCATCGGTTAGTTTCCGTAAACATACCGTCCGTCAGAGCTACATCAATACACGTGCGATGTATGCTGCTGTTAAATAGTTTGGTTGCCGACCAGTTCTCATTGGTTTCAAAAGATGTCTGCATAGCAATACCGCGCAGTTAACAGGCAATTTATTTGTGGAGGTAAAAACCAGACATACAAATGACAACCTCCTTCCCAAAGAATTGGGAGAATCATAGGCTGATGTAGCGGGTTGCGTGTATGGGATAGATATAACATCGTGCTTGGGATCGAGAATATTTCTTCTGCTATCAAGCTCTCTCGAAACTGAGCAAACCGATCGCGCGTAGCTGCTTTTTCTTCCTGATCCAGAATTAAGTTTCACTCTCGCAAATTTATTTCATCAAATAATTATTAATGATACAAAAAATAGATGTTTTTCTTTTTTTCGAGAGCACGGCTTGCAATAAAAAACGGAAGCCGTGCATCTGAAAATAGGCCGTGATTTATTTAATTTAGCCGTGCCAATCACGGCTGCACGGCTGGCTGCCTAAAAGCTTGCCCTGCAGTATGAAGTTTTCCAAGCGTGAAATCACCAAGAGCGTGTGAGAGGTTTGAATTTCCAAACAAATTTTTTGATAGATTTTTGAAATCTTGCAAAACATGATACATGTACAGGGCATCAAGTTACCATGGCAACGAAGGATCTGGGAGACAGGCAAGGAGCATGAATGTGACAATAACAATATCGTGTATATTTCTGTAGGGTGTTGCATTAAACAATGTGTTTACATGCTGAAAATTGTGCACGATTTTTCACTATTTTCTCCTGACTCACACAACCATTAAGACCAAATTTTGACAGGTTTGATTGATTATTGCATGTATTGGTTGAGCGCACAAAACACTGTCTGTGACTATTTTGTCAGTAACTGTACCTTTGACTTTTGGAACCATTTGCATGTTTGAATCTTATATAAATGTAAACACACACATTAAAACTTTTATTTCAAAAGGTAGTAGCGTTTTTATTGCAGAGGTTGGAATACACAATATGAGAAACCGTCACGCATAGAGATGGGGATAGAGCTTTTTCTGCCATTGCCCCTAAATTATGGAACCAGCTGAACTTGTGCCTAAGGGAAACAGAGAGTATTGATGTTTTTAAATCCGGGCTGAAAACTTATTTCTTCCGAAAGGCATTTTTATGATTGTATAGACCCATGTTTTTGTTATTCTTGTGGTTTTTATTATCCCTAAAGGTCTCTTTTTGCACTTATTTTCCATTCTTTAATTTTTTTTTCTGGAGTTAAGTTTTGGTGTATGTCTCTTTTTTACAAATTTTATTGTGGTCACAGCTGGTCTGTTTTTACATTTACTTACCTTTGCATTTTAAAATATTGCAAATTTCTATAATTGCTTGTAATTTTTTGCTTGTAATTTTTGCTGATTTTAAACTTATTTTAATACCTTCTTGTTAATTCTGTTAATGACTTTGTGTTTATCTATAGGGTTTTTGTTTTTAAATGTTACTCTGTAAGCGCCATGGAGCATTGTTTTCGATGGATTTGGCGCTATATAAATTTTTACTATTATTATTATTATTATTATGCATGGACTGCTTCTCAGATTGACATTGTTTTGAATCCCTTTCTCTAAAACCACATTCCTTAGAAGGGAAATGTTTCTCAAAATGTTATCAATTATCAACAGCTGCAGTGTTTCTTACCAAATTCATTTTTGGAGTAATAACCAAAGGTTGACCATTGCTTCCTGCATGTATCTGCCCGCCAAGGCAGGTTTGTACTCTGCTAGGTGTATTCTTCTTAATTATTGTAATGTTTGTTCTTGTAGCTATTTTGATTTGAATTTGTTTATCATTTTAAAATGTTTTCTGACGAATAAAATAAAATGAAATGAAATGTCTCTTTAAGCTCCTTGGTTACATGGGTGTATCAGTTACAGGTACAGCTTCTGTGTATACATGACTCTGGCATAACTCATCAGGGAGCATGCTGTGAAACCACCAGGGAGTACCCTAAAAATAACCCTCACTAAATGAGGCCGCAGGATGGTTTTATTCTCTAACTGGAATGGAAGACAACAGAAACTATAACATCAGATTTATTTTGATTCAACTGTGTGTTGGCACTTGTTGCCAAAGTACATCTTACATCAATGGAACCTTTGTCGTCCTAAACTTCAGGGTACACATCTTACATCAATGGAACCTTTGTCGTCCTAAACTTCAGGGTACAAATTTGACAAATGTCAAAGACAAGTATCCTCACTTAATAAAATAACGAACCTGTGATAATTCAGACTCAATCGGTCATCAAAGTTTTGAGAAAATAATAAAAGAAAACAACCACCCTTGTTTCATGGAATTGTGTGCTTTCATAAGATGCCTGGGAAAGGCTTCATGCCTGAAGCCTTTATCAGATTCAAATGTTGGGTGAAAATTATCTCTTTCACTAAAACTACAAAGGGGGGGTTGTTCTCCTAAAGTTCTATGCTATCAACAGCTCTTCCGTGTTCCTTACCAAGGGTGTGTTCACACGAGTAGCTAACTTCGCTGCTAACATCGCTGCTAGCTAACAGAGAAAACTTAAGACCATGTGAACGCAGTTAAAAGCTAACTTCGCTGCTAACTTCGCTGTTAAGTCCAAAAGTTAGCAGTGAAAATTTCCGCTGCTAACTCGACTTAGCAGTGAAACTTGATACTTTTACCGCAGATAAAGGAATTTTAGCAGTGTTTTTTCTCGTGTGAACATAACTGACCTTAGCTGCGTAGTTAACATGATTTTGATTTGATGTACGACGCTGTGTAATTTTTCTCCTAGTGGAGTTGCACGTAGGCCTATACATTTTCCTCGTCAGTTTCCGAAAATTCTTTAATTTTTACAGCGAAGTTGACATCATATGACAGCTTAGTCATAGTCATAACACAGAAAGAGAATAAAAGACCAAAGAATCTATTCTATTATACTCTATTCTATTCTGTTTTATTTTATTCTATTCTTTTTTATTCTACATTCTGTTCTATCTATTCTAAATTTATGTTGTAAACATTTCAGGTATATCAATGAATGTATCCCTCCAAAATAACAAATTTCCCTCCCCTCCTAGTAAAATGTTGTGACCTGAACAAAGCTTTTGTTTCAGTCAGATGAAGACTAATGATGATCTTTTAGTGTCAGTTTACAAAGAAAACCTTAGACAGGATTTCCTTAATGTCTTGTTGTGTTAACAGGAGCAAAGTCCAGAATAAAAACATTACTAAAAGATTCCCGACAATCCTCTGTTACCTTTTAAACAAAATGCTCCTTGCTTAAAAATTGAGCGCTGGCACCTCGGCAAAGATTAATTCCAGTCACATCCGTTGTGCGGGAAGTCAAGTGTTTTCCCAGCTATGCTTTCAGTAAGAGCCAAACTTTAACTGTTATTCTTACACCTGTTTTCTCTTAGGTATGTATATTTGCTATTGAATCTGCGTAAATGGTATTTTGTGCCAAATGCTCTTACTCTTAGAGGCAAACTGTGGGCCAGACCTGATACTTCATTCTTGCATAAGGGAATGTGGTCTTGCCTTTTTAAAATAAAGAGCACTTCTAAGTGAGTATTACTGTGTAGGGCTCGAATTATGGGGAAAATCCATAAGACCGCAGGGCTTGTAGCTCAGAATTGTTATTGGCACAGTATTTTATTTCACGAGACCAGATTCAGAATTTGAGATGAATAAAGAAAAATTTACTAGAGCGGGACTTGAACCTGTGACGGCGCTCTACCAACTGAGTTTTATAGCAATACATGTTATGTTAGCAGTCTTCCTTCGTATTTTGTCAACATCTTTGTTCAGGTGTAAGTCAGAAGCCACTCAACATGTACATGTAACTACCGTACAACTAGGAATCACACCCAAATTTATGATCAATACAACCTGGGAAGTGGCAGCAGAGGGATCACCTAAAGATGTAACTTTTTATTAACTTGAAATAAAAACTATTAACAGATGACATTTTTCAAATAAAACCATTTCTCCTCATATCTACATGACATTGTTATTCTTAAGAAATAAATTCTAAAGGAAAATTCAGGTGACATTTTCCCCCAAATAAGCAAGAATACACAAGAATATGATCCTCAAATTCACTGGCTATGGAGGGCGACCTTCCAGTTCACCAGGCAGACAGTAAACTACTCCCCCCTCCCATCCAACCCGCCTCCCATCCCACCCCACTCCCAGGCTTAAAACCCCAATCATGTCATACAGTAACCAGATAACTTCACAGACAACAGAAATTCAGTGACTATCTTTCCAGAAAGAATGGAGGTGCTTGTAGGTACAAATTGCACTGTTCTTCCTATTGAAGTCACAGGTGTAGATTGTCATGATTTATTTCCCCATCCCATAAGACCTGCAATTAATCAATCAGTTAGGCAAGTTTGCATGATTGCATCAAAGGATGTAGTGCTAAAACAATTCTCTAAGGGAAAATACTTACATTTTTATTTGGAAAGAGTAAATTACCCCCCCCCCTGTTCTCTAGTTTTCAATAATTAACTCATCATAAAATCATTTTTAACTTCAACCAAAATCAGAGGTCAAGTTTATACAATAACACATGACTTCCCATCAGCAACTTTGCAATGATTGATGAAACAATTAAAGGCAACAGTAACTTTGGGGTCTCCACAATTGCTGTTTTCTCAACTTTTGACAATATGACTTGTGACAATATGGAAATAAAAATGATATTCAGATCTTAATTTGATCTTGTCAAAGGTGTGCATAAAAAGGGTGTTTGTAACATTGGTAAGAGTACAAATATTAATGTTCACAGATTCACGCATAACTTACGTGGTATAAAGATGGTCATGGTGGGAAACTCTCTTTGGAATATATATTTGCCTGAAATACTATAGTTTTTGAGAAATGAGTAAAACAATTAGTTTTTATCTCATGAGTCAAAAACTCAATGTTTGAAAACACAGTGAAAACAATCATGAGTGAAGTTTGGTTCTGAGGAGGACAAAGAGTTTTCCTCAACAATTTAAGGAAAGCAGTTTTTCTTAATTGCTGGACTGAGAATTGTTGGCCTACATGAATGTAATTTCTCTGGAGGATTGGTTCTTTACAAAGTTTATAATCAGTGAGCTTCCACTTTGAAAGCCCAGTAATGAATAATTTCATTTAAAAACTTTGTCTTTAACCTTTTCTTTAATAACAACCTGAACTTTCTAGATAAGATAAAAATGTCAGGAGGCTCTTTTTATTTTCTTGTTTGTTTTAGACTTTTTGTTCGGGGGGGGGGGGGGCGGGGAGGAGTGCTGGGAGTAAAACAGACTGTGTTTTTACAAGAAAAGTGCAGAAAAATTCTCCCCCAAACATAATTGATTAGGATTTACAATTCCTCAAAAGTTAAATTCAGAGTTTTGCCCAGACTAAGTAACCAACATCAACTGCTGTACTTTATTTCTTTCCAAAGTGAACATTCTAAACAGACATTGTCTTAATGCAGTCTGACACCTAGAGATTGATTACACCTCACCCCCATGAGGGATTTTTCAAAGTCTGCCATAATCTTGATGTAAATGGTCTTCGGGGAGCAAAGGGGGCAAGTGGCTAAACTGCACTTGTCACAGCATGTTTATAATGTCTACCTAAAGTGTCAGAAATGCCTGCTGTCATCCTTGCTCTATGCTGTCATGTCTCCCACAATGAATGGACACAGGTTGGGGAATGGGATAATGGGGTGAGGTGAGTGGAGATTGGGTCTTAAAGTCAGCTTTAAAGACCAAACAAAATGCCCCCCACCACCCCTCTCCATTTTAAACATCGTGTATTTATTAGTACATTACCTTAATGCCGGATTTTAAAACTTTTCTTGTATTGTTTTAAAAAAAAAAAATCGCGGCGAAAAAACACTCCACAGAAAAGCCGTTCGGAAACATAAGCGCCTGTAACCGATGGTGGCAGCAAACATATTGATCAAAATAGTGACGTAGCTGGACGTGTGAGCCAGTAACACGACTATTACTTGCATGCAACCGCGCTGGAAGTTTGACAAGTTATATTTTAAGTTTTACACATGCGATTAAAACACAGCAAGAAAATAATCACAACTAAAGTTATCTGAGGATTTATAGGTACGGCCGGGAATCTTGTGAATTTCCGCGGTGCGATGATGAGGAGGATCAGAGCGTATTTCCATATCCTTACTCTCCCCCATATCACAGAAATGAAAAATTTTAACAACACAATTTTTTAGAACACCATGAAACTTGTGTTAAATTCACTCAAGGATTTCATTCACTTAATGTAAGTTTTTGTATAGTAAATTTCACATGAAAATTAGGAAAGTTATTGTTGTTTTGTGCTGCTAAAAGTCGGTTGTGTGACGACTTTCACTCCCATTACACCCATGCTATTTTCTTGTATCCCAACCAACACAACACAACGCGGCGCAGTAAACAGTCGTTTAGTTGTTTCACACGTCCAGCTACATGTACGTCATCCTGAAAGCCTCTCGGAAAGTGTCCCCGACGGCTTTTGTTTCATTTTCTGCTGCGCGCAGGCACATGCGAAGCACTTTTTAATAATTTTTTGGGGGGTAAATAAAAATTATGAAACCACTATGTTTGGGTTTTTTGTACTAATAAATGTGTAATGCTCAAAATGGTGATTTTTTTTTTACCATTTTGTGCCCTCTTTAAGATTGTGTGATTTAGTAAACCGTCTGTTTTATCTTTCAATACAAGTACTTCTGCACAATGTTCAAAAAATGATTACCGGTAGTTGTTTTGGGTTAAATTTTCAAAAAGGGAAAAATTCATTTTTTTATTTTTGGTTTTCTCTTAACTAGCACAATGCAAATATGAGGCAGCCTGGGGAGGAGTTTGAGGTAGAGACCGCCTTAACAGAAAGAATACAGCAGTATTGTTAAAAAAATTGTAAATACTTTCATACTTACTTAATAAATATCTCATTTACCTTTTCAGCATGCTTTTAATTAATTAGTTTGTGTTTTTTGTTTTTTTAATGGTACACTGATGCAACAACAAAAATAATAGAAATTAAAAATTACATTTTTGGTACTTATAAAATGCACAAACATAATTTTATTCTCTCATGGCTTTTCCTTAAGTGCGTTTTTGACCAAATCAACCGCGCAGGAGCTAATAGCAACATTTGCATATTTGCACTTTATCTTTAAACTTGGAATCTGTAAAGTCAACATGTTCATCTGCCTACGGTGCCTTTAGCTCACCAGAGGGGAAAGTGCTCGCAGATGCAAAATTCAGAATTTAACTCAGAGTATTATCAGTGTACATGTATGTCAGACAAAATAAGCACAAAATACACGAAATCCCTGAAAAAACATGAGCTGTTTTTGTTGTTTCCAGAACTGAAAACAAATTTTGATGACACTTTCATTCGATTGGTCTCAGATTATCTGTAGGTGTAGACAAATAATAATTTGGGAGGCTAATCATCCTTACTCGCAACTGAGAAGCTGAGATGTGAAGGATGAAGTACGCGGCTGCATGTTATATTTTATAAATCTTTAATTTACCTTTGAGGTAAATGGTTTTAGTTATAGTTTACTTTCTTATCTGTTATTATTACATAAATTGTTACATTATAACTCCTCAATTTGTTTTCCAAGCAGCAGGTATATTGCTTTGTTTCTCTAATCCCATCTAGGAGTATTGTTGTATTGTTTTGTATTATTGTCATGATTGAATAAATAATAAAAATGATAATAATGCAAGGATGCCTTTGGCAGCCAGTCAAATCGACCCATATGAACACAGAGCAAAAGTGATTGATTTTTTTATGGACGGAAAGCCAGAGGAGAATGCTCATGACACAGGAGAGAACAACACACGACTCTTCTCACAAATAGACCTATGAGTCAGGAATTGAACCAGGGTAACATTTGAGAGAGACGAGCGCTTAATGAGCTCCTGCCATGAACATACTGTTTTGAATTCAGCTTCATTTATTTAGTAAACAGTCAAGTAGCAAGGTTATGGGTTCACATCCGATTGATTTTTCACAAAAATGTCAGTTCAGTGAAATGTTTACTTTCTCATCAAACATCGAACAAACTAGGATCGGTTACCCTATTACCGTGGGGGTTGTCGCTTTTTTGTATCCAAATAAAAAAATATTACCAACCTATTGCTGAAGTATTACTTTCCACTATGAGCTAAACAAATTACATCGTTTGTCTGATTTAATTCGTCAACAACGTCTCTGAAAGTGAGCATGCGCGTGGTGCGATTCTGGAGGAGAGCCTTATAGCATCGCGGCATCATGCTGACATGTGACAGTACGGTAAAGAATATTGAGGGCGCACTTCTTCCCAGCGGCAGCAAATAGTTTTTTACGGGAAAAAACCTTGTTTTAACTCCATACTTCTGTGTACAATTTCGAGAGTGTGACACGTTGAATGACAAAAATTTAAACTGCAAAAGTGAAAATTGGGGCTAGCACTTTGAATTTGCATCAACATAATGAACTTGGCAATAAAGTGTGAAAATATTAGGGGTACGTTTTGACGGACATGGTCAACGGAAATTCACTAGGTCAGTAAAAAGTACATTTTTGTACAATTTTTTGCATAACTTTCCAGGAGACGATACATTTTTTCTCGGAAGTCCACAAAATATATGTCAGGGCCTTAGTTACCGGTTCACTTATTGAAAGTCGTCGCTTGAGGGCGTTTTGACAACAAAAAACGGAATTTCTGGTACCGCGGTATTACGAGACCCGCGGTAATACGAGGTTTGACTTGTATTTGTACGACAGAATCGTAGCTGCTGTATTTGTTCGAGGGAGTGCAAGTTTGAATTACAACAGTTGAAACAAAATTATTTCAGTGATCTTGACCTCATTCTTATAAACTATTGTCAAGTTTTACTTTTCATTTATTGATTTTTATTTTCAAAGAACAAAGCTATAAATAAAACACTTCCACCTAAGACCTACAATTACATTCCGGTCGATCTCCCCTACTCCTAGAATGACCTTCACATTAACAAACATGGTTCATATGTTTACTTGTTTACAACAATAACAACAGCAGAAGCAACAAATAAGCTTCACCACCACCACCAACAACAAAAGCAGCAATTTGCAACTGCTAGCTACAACCATTTATATATACGACTACGAGGTACTTACATCTCAACCGTGTTCTGTGGCAAGTCTAGCGGGACTTCAGTGAGGTTTCTACGGGTGCAGTCCACAGCTATGATGTCCACCGTCCCGCTGTTGTGATTTTTCGGCCTGTAACAGCAACAGACACTCGAGCATAGAGAAGAGTTTCTATGGCAATTTGGCTTCGTTGGGGCGGCATGAAAAATAGGAAGCATCACCCCGTACACTGCTGCCCAAAACAACATCAAGATTAACTCCATATTTTCAGTAGAAGTTTGACATATTTTGAAGACTAATGGTCAGTTTTCAGCAAGCAACTTCGTAGCACAACATTGCACTATGACAAACAGTGATTTTATGACCGTTGCCTGCGTGCGTTGTGGTCAATGTACACAACATGCACAGAGAATGCTCCATTAATTGAAGAGGAAGTATGCAACTACAAGGACATGCTTACACGTTCAACGGAGGTTAAACAGCTTCATTTCAAAACGATGTTATTATTTTAAGTAGATTTTTAATTTATTTGTATAATTTTGTGTGTTTGTAGTGAGAATTTTATAAATTTAGTTTTCATTTCCCCCCAACAGCGCTACAGCTACACCGTTCATGTAACAAGCATGTAGACCCCTACACTTGAATGTAATCGTCTACTCTGGGGAGTACCAATCAAAACAGTCCTTGCACCTGCTGTAATGTTATGTGATGAAAAGTTTCCACCGGCTACAAAACTAGGTGTCGACAACTGAATAGACTTCACCAAGTCCCATGTCCGTTTACAGATTCATTTTGAAGAGATCGTTGGTTTGAGATGGTTCAGGAAGAATAACTTAGTTTTCATCCTTTAGTTTACGATAAAAATACCACACAACCATATTGTGGAAAAGGTTTGATAACATTTGAAGAGCTTTGGCTAAAGTTGGGGAAATGACTTGGTAAACGGAGAAGGTATAATTAAAACGGTTATAATAATATACCTGGTTTGGGAAAGGGTATAGTTTGGGGGCGAGGTGGGAGGGTGGTTCTTTCTTCGGGCATACATATAAAATTATAATCGGCTAAAAGTTAGACTTGGTTCCAAGTCTGTGACCGTGGTTTTTAGTCTACCTGATAGCCAATACATTATTGCCTAAAATAGCGCCCTCTTGTGGATTAACCTCCAATTTTAATGGGGCGCGTAAAACTAATCTGTGGAGGCGTTTTGCGTGGCTGATGCAGAGAAATATCCGCGATCTCAGAATTGAAATCAAGTCTAGCTAAAAGGCCATGAAAAGTGGAAAGTAACCCATGGATGGAAGTCAAGAATTACTCTTTACTCTTTATGGGCTTAAAATTTAGGTTAAATTTTAACCCATAATTTACAAAAACTCAGCAGGGACTCCCGGATAAGGTTTTTGTCGCGATGAGTAGGCCGTCAATGTACAGACTTCCTGGAATAAGTCAAGTCCCGTGCTCGGTCTGTAATGTACACACAGTACATTGGGAGGAATCGCTTTTGCTTGGCCCAACAAATTAGTCTCACTCCAAGACCACTGAGACGGTGGCTGACGAGCTTGTATAGATTCTTGTTCAAGATGTAGTGGTGCATGATGGGACTGTTGTACTGCTAATCGCAACACTTTTTTACATACACGATATTAATTAAGTAGCACTCTTCTTTTTATGTTGCAAGAAGAGTAGGCCTGAGACTATTATTTTTTGGTAAATCAGTAATGTTGCGAGCGAGCCCTCTTTTTAGCTAATGACAAGGCAAAATTACAACAATTATTACCGATGGCCTTACACCATAGAACTACATTATTATTGATAGAGGTCGATTTTTTTGTAAACAGGAAGAGGTGACCTGGGGTTATTAGGTAAGTGGTGGTCCAATGAACGTGTTTATACGTCAGCCAAACGCAGCGCCTTTGGTACAGGAGCTGGGATCGAGCAAAGGAATTGCTATACAGCGCCCTCTATTGACAGAAATTTACTTACAGTACGGGCGATCGGTATCTTTTCCTTCCTCCGTGGGTTAATGCATGGCGTAGGTGTAAACAATAATCTTATGGCCATGCTTTGACATAGATAGTTCCCAGTAGACGCCATCTTTACGGGCAAATCGCATTTTGGCTTGCAGGCGCGTCAAGCGCTCAAATTATTAACGCAGCCGCGTCAATCATTAACCAATCATGCAATGAGTTTGGTGAAATGTGTGCGTGCTGCACGCCGTTCTCACGCGTAACGCATGACTGTGTGTTCCAAATTGCCCGTAAAGATGGCCGACTTACGTCATATTGCAACCTATCTATACTGCACCAAATGTGTTGTGATTTAAGACTTTAAGTTGGAGTCTAGCATTTGTACAGCCAATTGTTTGGAATAATCAAGGAATAATTATTTTTAGACACGGTAATAGTCGAAGAGGGCGCTATGTTGTCATTCCGTTACTACCACTCGCTTGGTCCTGTTATTTATTTGAATTACTTCACCAAACATAATCATATTCTGACCATGGATGTTATATCGAACAGCCTGGTTGGTTGCATATAACCACTGGGGGAAAAATTATTCAAATTTTCTACAAGTACAATAAAAATGTTTCCCATGAAACACCGTACAAAGTAGCCAATTAGCAGCCGATCACAAAGGCATAGGCCTACACTATGGTGGCATAATAAACTGCAGAGAAGCCCCGACAAAATGAACCGTCTTTGCGATTTTCACTAAAACATAATTTGTTGAAACTAATTTAAATTAAAAAAATCGGTTGAATGATGCGTTTGTAGAAAACCACTACACCACGAGAAACCAATTATGTAGTTAACATTTAGTAATAAAACCATCGATGAAAAAAAATCCCCTTTATGGGCTATTTTTAGGCATAACGTCATTCAGGAGGCACTATATAAAGCCGATCGTTCTCACACATCGTCGTCCTCTTGAATGTTTGACATCGAGAGCTCTTTAACAAAAATAAAGCAAACAGAGGCACCTGCAGCCGAACGTGATATTCAGCCACTTGTTACAACACAACATATACCGGGATACATGGGTCGGCCAAAAGAACCACCAGATGATCGGCCAAAAGAACCGCCTGATCGGCAAAAAAAAACATTAGATAAGAAAATCGAGGTGGCCCGGCCATCCAAAAGGGAGTTCCACGGACAATACCCATTATCCGACGGAAGATCAAAACACAACGCCCAAAATGTAGATCCCATCACGTTCGCTGCTGCAGGTGCCTCCAAAGACGGCAAACAACAATTACTGCGAAATGTTCAAAAGGTAAGAATGAAATATCTCCCTTTTTATAAATAGGTGACAATATAATGGTAGACCACATTTTTAGTACTATAGAATAGTTCAAACTTGAGAAGAATTTACACTCTGGTGGACGGGAATGGTACTTGAGGAAAGGAATTTGTTATAGAATTTGTTTACTTCTATTGAAGTAATTTGGTTGTCTTTTAAAGTGTTTTGTTGTTGAACAAAATAATGATGTTTTTCATAGGGAGCCCTTATTTATTTATGTAATTTCTTGTTACTATATTTTTGGGTGTATTAATGACTTAATTACTTGTACAAATCACGTAAATCAGCCTACCGGCTGTTAGAGCAGTTTTTATTGTCATAAACCATTTCAATTCAACATCATACAAGGACCCCTATCGGCTGAGCTTGGTAAACCGCCTCAATTAAACCGGATTTTCAGCCTAAATTAGCAAATGAAGCACTGTAGCTGTATCCCATGGAATGAGGGCCACGGTCTTCAGATTAAAATTTAGACAACAATTCCTAAATGTAGTGACTAGAACTCGTTCTATAGTTGTAACTGGTTTAAATATAATTTTGGTACAACGTGTTTTATTTATATTTACTTTTTTCTCTTTTATTTTTTTAAAGATCCCGGAAAAAGGGTCAGATAAGGATGAAAAGAAACAAGAACATGAAAATAACGTCTCTGGTAAGTTGCCGTAATGAAATTTATGTTTTGACCTTGTGATTATAAAAACACTATGTGAATAACATACTTCATAAAAAATATCAGCTAGTAATTCCAAGCCAACTCATTAGAATAAGAAATTTTGTTCAAGTGTTGTACCGATAAGTTTAAAACCAAGAAATTGGCAAAACAGTGTTCTTAACACACCTACAGGATTCTTTTTAATCAAATTTGAAACAAACCTCATTCGGTCATGGTGGAGATACAATCTAGTAAGGTTTGCAGTAACACCATGTAGGCCTACATGAGTAGGATTTGAAACTTTGCATGGGGAATACAATCTAGTAAGGTTTGTAGTAACACCATGTACATGAGTAGGATTTGAAACTTTGCATGGGGAATACAATCTAGTAAGGTTTGCAGTAACACCATGTACATGAGTAGGATTTGAAACTTTGCATGGTGGAGATACAATCTAGTAAGGTTTGCAGTAACACCATGTACATGAGTAGGATTGGACACTTTGCATGGTGGAGATACAATCTAGTAAGGTTTGCAGTAACACCATGTAGGCCCTACATGAGTAGGATTTGAAACTTTGCATGGTGGAGATACAATCTAGTAAGGTTTGCTGTTACACCGTTTACATGAGTAGAATTTGAAACTTTGTATGGTGGGACAACAATCATGTGAGATTTGCGATGACACCATGTGTCGATCAAATTTTGTTTAGTAGCGATTGTTCTGAGTTCGAATCGGTGGGTTGACGAGTAGAAATGACGCAAAGACATTTCCTATTGCAGAAAGTGAGTTTCCGTCGGTCACGACGGCAGATGCGCCACAAGCCATGTGTCAAGAGTTCACCAGCAGGCTTAATACTCATCGTCCCGTGAGTTACTTCCCAATTGACGACCTGACTGCCAGACAACTCCGAGTCCCCTTCTTGCAGACCATATTTGGTCACTCTCTACATCCAGCTGACTTAGGGGGCCATCCGGAGCATCGGAGTGTAGCAGCCAACGAGGGACTTGGCCAAGGACTTAATAGTGAGGGTCCAGAGTTGGAGATTTCTTTCGAAGCGGCTGATAAAGAAACGGGTGTATATAAACGATTTATAGCTTTGTCAGTAACATATACTGGTGGAGGGGTAATTACCTATAGCTTAGTTTCATATATAGCATGTTTAAGTACGTATACAACAAACGTGATGTTTAAACCGTTTGTTTCTGGTTTATTGAATTTGAAAGTTTTTAATTGGTATAAGCCTAGTTTTAATAACAAAAAACAAATTTCCTGGAATGAAACATTATCAGTTTTTCCTCAACCAATTATTGTCTCTTGTTCGTTGAAGTTGGTTGGTAGTTCCGAAGGTACAGCACAATTGATTCAGGATGTTTGGATCATAATGAAAATTGACTGGAAGGAAATATTATCAGTTATTCCTGAACCAATTGTCTGTTATTCGTTGAAATTGGTTGGTAGGTCCGAAGGTACAGCACAATTGATTCGGAATGTTTGGATCATAATGAAAATTGACTGGAAGGAAATATTATCAGTTATTCCTGAACCAATTGTCTGTTATTCGTTGAAGTTGGTTGGTAGGTCCGAAGGTACAGCACAATTGATTCGGGATGTTTGGATCATAATGAAAATTGACTGGAAGGAAATATTATCAGTTATTCCTGAACCAATTGTCTGTTATTCGTTGAAGTTGGTTGGTAGGTCCGAAGGTACAGCACAATTGATTCAGGATGTTTGGATCATAATGAAAATTGACTGGAAGGAAATATTATCAGTTATTCCTGAACCAATTGTCTGTTATTCGTTGAAATTGGTTGGTAGGTCCGAAGGTACAGCACAATTGATTCAGGATGTTTGGATCATAATGAAAATTGACTGGAAGGAAATATTATCAGTTATTCCTGAACCAATTGTCTGTTATTCGTTGAAATTGGTTGGTAGGTCCGAAGGTACAGCACAATTGATTCGGAATGTTTGGATCATAATGAAAATTGACTGGAAGGAAATATTATCAGTTATTCCTGAACCAATTGTCTGTTATTCGTTGAAATTGGTTGGTAGGTCCGAAGGTACAGCACAATTGATTCGGAATGTTTGGATCAAAAGGGAAATTGACTGGAAGGAAAAATTAAGAAATATAATATTGTCTCAAAACATTTCACTCGAAGAGAAATCGAAAAAGCTTCAAAAAGAGGGTATTGATCGGAAATTGATCGAGTGGGTTAAATCATCAGATATGGGCAGCCCGTGGGAGACGCAGGGTTTTACAACAACTGATACAGAACAACAATTTGACCATGAATTGCGCAAACGTTTGAAGTTAGATTCCAAAAAAACATCAGGTGGATTCCGTGTTGGTGATAAAACCTACTTAGCAATATCAGGATCTAAGTATGACAAAGCCAAAAACTTCAAATGGGATGATGAAACCAAGTCGCAATTTAAAAAAATTGAATTTGTTCAAGAGCTTCCTAGTCATCACGGATTTGTTCTAGAAATGGTAAATTTAGTTCTTTATCTTGAGAAAGCCAACATTTTGAAAGGTTTTAGAAACATTGTAAAAACACTGAAAAATTGTCGCACGCTGCCCCCAAACCACAAGGATCTGGTGAAAAGAGATTATTTTCTAATTAACAAGATTGAAGAAATGACAAAGAATGTAATAAAAAAAATTGATAGATTAGTTGAGAAAAAGGTCTCTACCAAAAAGGTCTCTACCAAAAAGGCCTCTACCAAAAAGGTCTCTACCAAAAAGGTCTCTACCAAAAAGGTCTCTACCAAAAAGGTCTCTACCAAAAAGGTCTCTACCAAAAAGGTCTCTACCAAAAAGGCCTCTACCAAAAAGGTCTCTACCAAAAAGGTCTCTACCAAAAAGGTCTCTACCAAAAAGGTCTCTACCAAAAAGGTCTCTACCAAAAAGGCCTCTACCAAAAAGGTCTCTACCAAAAAGGCCTCTACCAAAAAGGTCTCTACCAAAAAGGTCTCTACCAAAAAGGTCTCTACCAAAAAGGCCTCTACCAAAAAGGTCTCTACCAAAAAGGTCTCTACCAAAAAGGTCTCTACCAAAAAGGTCTCTACCAAAAAGGTCTCTACCAAAAAGGTCTCTACCAAAAAGGTCTCTACCAAAAAGGCCTCTACCAAAAAGGTCTCTACCAAAAAGGTCTCTACCAAAAAGCTCTCTACCAAAAAGCTCTCTACCAAAAAGCTCTCTACCAAAAAGGCCCGGTCCGTATATAAAAAAGGTATTAGACGGATACTTTTATCTCTCACACTTGATCCTGAAAGTGGTCTGGTGACAGTTTTGAGTCCAGCGTTAATGGCAGTGGTAACACCGTTGATGGAAACAGTCAAAAATATTGCTAAATGTTTGAAGAAGAACTTGGACGATCTTCCAGAAGCTCTTTTCACAAATCTTAAGGAAGACCTTAATCAAAACCACTGTGCCGAAGATAATGCTTTTTCTACGGCACTCATCGAAATGCTCTGTACCCCATATAAAAGGGTTCAAGTTGTTGCCATGGATTCAGACCATTTACATGGCAAGGAGCCCTGTGATTTTTGCCGTAGAAAGATCCCATATCTCCGCATGGTTGTTGCGATGTTGATTTGTGCTAACATTAAACCTCAAGAACTATAGATACGTTATGTATATAGATCTAACGTAAGAAACCTAAATTAACAAGAAACAATAAAAAAGTAGTTCTATTTAAAAAAAAAACTTTAAAAAACGTACATTGAATTTAATAAAAATAAATTGTAGGTAGAAAAATGTACTGTGTTGTTAGTGTCTTATTGTGGTCCCCCTTGAGTCCCTCGGTTCTTTCTTTTAAAGGCACTGAACACGTTTGGTAATTACACAAAATATATATTAGCATAAAAACTTACTTGGTAACCAGCAACGGAGAGCTGTTGATAGTATAAAACATTGTGAGAAACGACTCCCTCTGAAGTAACGTAGTTTTTGAGAAAGAGGTAATTTCTCACTAAAATAATAAAAGACTTCTGGCCAGAAGCCTTTAATTAGCATCTGAAAGCACACAAAACTGTGCAACTAGGGTGTTTTTTCTTTCTTTATTTTCTTGCAACTTCGATGACCGATTCAGCCCAAATTTTCACAGGGTTGTTATTTTATGCATATGTTGGGATACACCAAGTGACAATACTGGTCTTTGATAATTACCAAACGTGTTCAGTGCCTTTAAGCCCATACAGAGAGGATTGATTTATATTTTAAGTAGACAAAAACCAATGAATCTAGTCGATATTATCATTATTTAATCAATGCAACCATAGATGATAATGATTGGTTGATTGTATAAGGATAAAACAATGCCCTATGGCATGATCTCGACTATCAAAAGTGCCATGCACGGCTCATCAATTCATTATAATCATGCGATTCGACCCATTTAACTGAGTCAAAACTGGAAATTATACTTCATATTTTTCACCGAGGGACAACAATTTTTCCTTTCAGAGCGGCCTTCCGAACAAACGACGTGTTTTCCAGTGCCTTGTATGTTTTGTTCTTTCAACCAACTTTTGTTTGCGATGGTATTTCTCATCTTTGGAATTCCCAATGATGTGAGGGGATTCCCCGAATGATTGCGAAATATAAATCGGTCATTATTTTTAGTAACGTCATTTAGCGAGACTGCATCGATTTTTGTTGCTGTTTTCACTTAAATACGAAACCTTTTGTTTTCGTGTTTCCTGCTGCACCTGTTTCCTGCTGCACCTGTTCTTGTCCCAAAGAAAACATGTACCGAGAGCATGGTTCATTACAGCAGGCTTGAAATCATCATTATAGTCTAGAAATTATTACCGAAACAGGATTAAGTCACATTTTTGTTTACCATTTCCTCCCCCAATTGTGAAAAACATGCTCCAGATTTCACAAATAATTCTCATTTTGTAAGTCGAATAATTTAAGTATGAAAGAATTGTTAAAAAAATAATAATACGTTGACAAAATAAATAATTGTACTAGTAATAATGATAAAACAGTACAAAATCTGACAAAAGAGACATTCAAGGGCACTATTATGTTGGGGCTGTATAGGGACCTTCATAACATCCGACACATAAACCTTATAACAGTTCACATTAAAAACCTGGAGAAAGAATCGATTTAGTTGTCTGTGCTAACACAGGTTCAAGTTTATTCTTGGAAATACGGAATTCAATGATAACATTTATATCATTGAATTCCGTATTTCCAAGATATGTTATCATTAATTTCTGCGCTTCTGACAAATGTAACTCTGAAAACCGCAACAACTAGGGTGTATGATTCTGTGTTTCAATGATAAATTTTCTCGGTAATGCAGTAACATGATGGTCATATTATACGCTTCCGTAGATTTCCCGATTGGTTGCGAAATATAAAAGCGCCAAAAATATTGCACTTGGGTAGGCGATTTATTCTCGTGACGTCGTGAATCTAGACTATACCATTGGTCAAATACACAGAAGACCACCGATACCATTGGTAAATTGTTCACAGAAGACCACCCATACCATTGGTCAAGCGCATTGACGAAGACGTTGTGCAACCATGCCTTTTTTACCTATAATTTGACATTTTACCAGGTGTGTCTCATTTAACATCAAGTGGTGCTGTGGTGCTGTGGTGCTGTTTCCAATTTGGAGAGTATTTTAGTGTAAACTTAATATAACTTTCATCCAGAGATTATACTAAACTAACGTTAAAACAAAGCCTAGTCAAGGTTTTTTTTTTTCTCAACTTGGAACTTTTTTCTCTGGTTGGAATTTTCTCCGAAACTGGACCCAATCGCCCAAACACCTGTCGGTAAGCAAGTGTGCAAAGTTGAAGTTTTCTGTTATTGCTGAGCAACATGAACATTTGGGCAGGTTCATCAATAACTTAATAACTTTTACACCCATTGTAGAGAAAACTTCCGCCAGTCAGACATGCGCAGAATCATGTCAAAAGAGGTTAACTTAAAACAGGGGAGCATTTGGAGACAACAAAACAAGCTTTTTAGGGCAACAACAAATCTACAAGGAAAGAAATATCATGGCGTGATATAGGATTTGAAACTTTGCTTGGTGATGATACAATCTAGTAAGGTTTGCAGTAACACCATGTACATGAGTAGGATTTGAAACTTTGCATGGTGGATATACAATTTAGTGAGGTTTGCAGTAACACCATGTACATGAGTAGGATTTGAAACTGTGCATGGTGGATATACAATTTAGTGAGGTTTGCAGTAACACCATGTACATGAGTAGGATTTGAAACTTTGCATGGTGGATATACAATTTAGTGAGGTTTGCAGTAACACCATGTACATGAGTAGGATTTGAAACTGTGCATGGTGGATATACAATTTAGTGAGGTTTGCAGTAACACCATGTACATGAGTAGGATTTGCAACTTTGCATGGTGGGACAACAATTTAGTAAGGTTTGAGGTGACACCACGTTCTTCAAGTAAGATTTGAAAGTTTGCATGGTGGGACAACAATCATGTGAGATTTGCGGTTACACCATTGTGTAGAACAAATTGTGTTTCTAAGTAGTGATTTTTTATTTTTTTTTATTTATTTCATTTTCCGGGATAATACAAACAGTGAACTACAGACAAAACAATTACATGTACAAATAACACTGAGTAGTAAACATAACAGAAAACAACACCCCAAAAGCTCCCGTAGGATTACCCAAAAGAAACAAGTTTCTGTCGAGGGGCTCTCCGAACTAATAGGATAACAGTGATTAATACATTTAGGATAAAATTCATTAAATAGAATATCTATAAAATTAAGCAGTTATTCAAAATATTAAAAAAAAATAATAATAATAATACAATTAAAAATTACAATACATGTAAGTGTAAATAAAATAAATAAATAAATAAATAAATAAATAAATAAATAAATAAATAAATAAATAAATAAATAAATAAATAAATAAATAAATAAATAAATAAATAAATAAATAAATAAATAAATAAATAAATAAATAAATAAATAAATAAATAAATAAATAAATAAATAAATAAATAAATAAATAAATAAATAAATAAATAAATAAATAAATAAATAAATAAATAAATAAATAAATAAATAAATAAATAAATAAATAAATAAATAAATAAATAAATAAATAAATAAATAAATAAATAAATAAATAAATAAATAAATAAATAAATAAATAAATAAATAAATAAATAAATAAATAAATAAATAAATAAATAAATAAATAAATAAATAAATAAATAAATAAATAAATAAATAAATAAATAAATAAATAAATAAAAATAAATAAATAAATAAATAAATAAATAAATAAATAAATAAATAAATAAATAAATAAATAAATAAATAAATAAATAAATAAATAAATAAATAAATAAATAAATAAATAAATAAATAAATAAATAAATAAATAAATAAATAAATAAATAAATAAATAAATAAATAAATAAATAAATAAATAAATAAATAAATAAATAAATAAATAAATAAATAAATAAATAAATAAATAAATAAATAAATAAATAAATAAATAAATAAATAAATAAATAAATAAATAAATAAATAAATAAATAAATAAATAAATAAATAAATAAATAAATAAATAAATAAATAAATAAATAAATAAATAAATAAATAAATAAATAAATAAATAAATAAATAAATAAATAAATAAATAAATAAATAAATAAATAAATAAATAAATAAATAAATAAATAAATAAATAAATAAATAAATAAATAAATAAATAAATAAATAAATAAATAAATAAATAAATAAATAAATAAATAAATAAATAAATAAATAAATAAATAAATAAATAAATAAATTTAGGATAAAATTCATTAAATAAAATATCTATAAAATTAAGGAGTTGATTTTTCAAAACAGGAAGTCAGGATAAAAATATCTTGGGAGGAAAACTCTAGAAAGCATGAGAGATGGGGTCTAGACTGAACAGATGATCACGTAAAGAATTGATGAGAGGTTTTGGGGAACGTTCCAGGCAAAGGTCTCGAACATCGGTGGAAAGTGAATTAAAAAACCTGGGAAAGAGTGTGAACAAAGAAAATTTGACACAGTTTGTCCGGCTGTACTGATGTTTGAAGAGGAGGGTGTGGATTTTCCTAGTGTTGGCCTGTGGGAGAAAATGTGTAGAAACAGAAATGTGATTGAAGAGACATTTAATGACAAAGGAAGCACTGAGGTATACAAGTCTGTTGTAGAGGGGAGGCAAGTGAAGTTTGGACAGGCGTTGTTCATAGGAAAGAGAAATAGCAACATTGTAATGGAAGCAAGATTTAGTGAAGCGACGTTGAATTGCCTCAAGGCATTGGATGTGGTTCTTTTGGTGAGGTAGCCAAACCGGCGCGGCATATTCCAAGATGGGCCTGCAGAGAGAACAATATAATTTGAGAAGAACTTCAGCATTTTTTGATTTCACAGTGCGTCGTATGAAGCCAGCAAGTTTAGAACACTTGGCACGAACAGAATTTACATGTTTGGTCCAGCTTAGGTCGTTCGAAAGAATAACACCAAGATATTTATAAGACGTGACAACATCAAGAGGTTCATCAGAATCTGCAAAAAAGTAAGGGGTTAGCAAGTGCTTCTTGGAGCGGGTGACATGCATAACTTTGCACTTGGTGGAGTTCAGTTGCATCTGATTATCAGAACACCATTTGGAAATAGAGTTGAGGTCATTCTGCAAAATGGGACTGTCATCATTACATCTAATAATCCTATACAAAACGGTGTCATCGGCATATTGAGGAAGAGAAGATTGAACATGATTTGGTAAGTCAGCTGTGAAGAAATTAAATAATATAGGACCAAGGACTGAGCCTTGGGGAACTCCTGAAGTTACTGGTATCCAGTCAGATCTAGCGCCCGAAAAGATGACTCGCTGTTCTCTGTTGGAAAGAAAATTACTGATCCATGAAAGTATGTTACCGCAAATTCCATATTGGTGTAACTTATGAAGGAGGATTGAATGGTCGCACTTGTCAAAGGCTTTAGACCAGTCAAGAAAGATTGCATCAATTCGAGGAGGATTGGAAACATCAAGAGCTCGGGACCAAGTGTCAAAGAGGGAGGTTAACTGAGTAGCACAGGAACGTCTGGGTTGAAATCCATGTTGGGAGTCGGGGATGATATAATGCTGAGAAGAATGGTCAAGTAGTTTCTTGCTTATAAAACCTTCAAGCATTTTACAAGGAACAGAAGTAAGGGAAATAGGTCTATAATTACCAATGTGAGATTTATCGCCATGTTTAAACAAAGGAACAACATTCGCTTGTTTCCAGGTGTGGGGAACTACACCTGTTGAAAGACTAAAATTAAATATTTTAGTTAATGTTGGAACAATTGAAATGCCGGCTAGTTTAATAATTTTTGGAGATATGCCATCCAGGCCAGGGGGTTTGGATGGATTAAGTTTATCGACAGCCTTCATTACATCTGCTTGAGAAATATGAAAATTATGGAGAGGGCTTATACCAGGATGGGCAGCGCAGGATTCGAAGTCTGGAGGATGGTAGGAAGATTGCTGTGGAGAAAAGTTACTTTGGAAATTCACGTTAAAAGCATTAGCAATTGTACTTGGATCATAGAAGGTTTGGTTGTTGCAATTAAAAGTTGTATTTGATTGGTTCTTCCTCTTACTGTTAACAAAAGACCAAAAACGCTTGGGGTTGTCTTTACAATCTAGAGCTAAACTATGAACATAATCATTATACGAATTCCTTGTCAATCGATTAACCAGCGATCGTAATTCTTTGTATTTGTCCCATAAGTTAGCATTGTTTTTGTTCTTCACAGCACGTCTGTATGCTCGGTTCTTTCTTCTCGCCGCTTTGACTATGTCACTTGTAATCCATGGGGACCGGCGGTGTCCTTTGGAGGTGGCGATGGGGACGACATCCTTCACTGCCGCATGGACAAGTGATGTGAAATTGTCCCATGTCTCGTCTACGTCAATTTCAAAGAACAGCTGCCACGGAATACATTGTAGGGTCATCTGAAAATCATGTTTGTCGACCTTGTGGAACTGGTGAAAGGTACGGCGGAGAAACTGGTATTTGGATGTTGTTGAAATCTGGAAGTGAACAGAGTCATGGTCACTGTTGCCCAGACCAGGTTCTTTGCGGATATTCCGAGTCCAACTCGGGTCATTACAGAAAATGAGGTCCAACATGGTATCGTCACCATGTGGATTTCGTCTTGTAGGGAAGAAGACCAGTTGAGACATGTTCAGGGATTCAATGATGGTAAGAACAGCAGCGGAGCGAGTGTTTAGAGATGGGGGGTTGTGTTCATCAGAGGATGCCGAGCAGGGTATTTGTAAGTTAAAGTCACCGAGAAGGAAGATTGCTTGAAATTGGTATGAGCAGGGAAGGATGCGGTTGATTGAGAAAGAAAGTGCTTCATCAAATCCTGTTGTTGAGGATGGAGGTCGATAACAAGTCCCGATGAGTAGTTTGCCCTTGTTGTGTGGAAGAATGACTTGGACCCAGATG
The DNA here is from genome assembly GCA_037783415.1 of Leptasterias polaris. Classification (NCBI taxonomy): domain Eukaryota; kingdom Metazoa; phylum Echinodermata; class Asteroidea; order Forcipulatida; family Asteriidae; genus Leptasterias; species Leptasterias polaris. Next base: position 4,512,404 of record JAZGTN010000119.1, read on the forward strand.
AGTTCACATTCTTTGAAGTTGGCTTGGAAGACGGAAGAGGGCTCAAATTCATCTCGTCGTGATGGCATTAGATTTGAGTTGCATGCAAAGAGCACACCACCCCCATTGCGATTTCTGTCGCTCCTGAACAATTGATACTGTGAGGTGTCCAAAATTTCGGAGTCCATGATGTCAGGGCATAACCAGGTTTCAGTTATGCAAGCGATGTCGATGCGGTTAAGGGTCAGTTCTGTCTGAAGATTGAGGGTTTTGTTTACCACACTGCGGGCATTTAGCAGGACACAATTCAAACTGGTAGAATTTTGATGGTCATGGGGCTGGCAAGATGTTGAAGGACCTGGATTTGGTTGAATGTCTCCTGACCTGATGAGTTGAAGTTGGAAGGTACAGTGGGAATTACTGTAGTACAGAATTCTCTGCCCATGGTACATGGCATGTCCAGTCCTGGCTTTTACAGTTGATCTAGAAGGAACAAAGGTATCTCCATGACCACAGCTGATGAATATCAATAGCAGTGTGGCCAGCAGTTGCAGCTTAGTGGGATAAGCAGCCATTGCAACAATGGCATCTGGTACTCACGGTTCAGTGGTCAGGAAGCTTCATGGCCCAAAATGGCTTCACTTTTCAGTTCAGAGAAGCAAGAAATCTAAAATGAATTTCACAAAATAACTCCACAACTCTGATGAAATTGAAGTAGAAAATGGTCTTGAACGATCACTGACATTAGCTGAGTAGACTGGTGATAAAAATCTTTGTTGGTTGGAACTCTGACCTTGCAAAAGCTTGTGACAAACGCAGAGCAGAGCAGTTAGGTTGTCTTTGTTGTAGTGAGTTCGAACCGATAGGGTTGACGAGTAGTAATGACCCAATGACTCTTCCTATTGTAGAAAGTGAGTTTCCGTCGGTCACACACGACGGCAGATGCGCCACAAGCCCTGTATCAAGAGTTTATCAGCAGGCCCAAGACTCATCGTCCCGTGAGTGGCCCAATTGACGAGTCAGTGCGCAGCGTTCGGAAAAGTGCTTCCTTTCATTTGTAGCGTATGCACGGCAGTGGCAGTTTTGCATATATAATGAGCTTGGAGGGCACATTTTCAAAAAATCATATTGTGAAAATCCAGCCATGTAAAAATATAAAAACGTAATATTATGAACGAGGGATGCTTCATTGTAATAACAAAAATCATGGAAGAATTTTTAATTGTTCAGAAATGAGAAATATCGGACGAGAAAAATTATCATCGTTGTACAAAAATAACGGTTTCCGAAAAAGTCCCTTTTCTAGCATTTAACGAAATTGTGCAGAAAAACCTGAATCATGGGTGTTTAGGTACATTATTAATCTACTCATATACGCTATAGTCGTTTTTTCTGAAGCCACTCGAAACAGTCAGGGGCACCCTAAGTATCCGTCGCCGTCAGCGTTAACATTCTCGGTAGAAAAATCCGCCATTACTCGTTGGTCTACTGGGAGCCCGAATGTGATTGGTCAGAATGTGCAGCAAGCGTGCCAACTGACTAATCAGCTACTACGTAACAAAACGCAAGGCAACCATGGTTTGGCACGATTCCCTGCTCCGGTCATGCAATCTACGAGGGCTTGTGTTGACAAGAAACCGGTGCCCGACTATTATTCGTTAGTATGGTGTTTGGCCGGGTTTAGCATCAGTTATTTGGAAGGATCTGTATCGTTACGTCGAAGAAACCAAAACTGGCATAAACGCAACGGGTAAATTGCTAGTTTAGGCCTAAATAATGATGGCCTTCCAATCCAATGCTATGGATACAAATATATTTGACAGTTTTAAAAATGAAATCTTTCTTTGTTTTGTTTTAAAGACTAAAGTCTTTCAAAACTCATATTATTTGTTCTCTTTTACTTTTCCAATGAAAGTTCAATTCCTGACCCTCACCCTGCCCCCCATCTATTTACTGTGAAATCTAACTTAAAAGCTGGGAATTCTGGTCAGCTCCAAATAAAATATATTCAATTACATGTATTAAACCAAGAATAAACACAAGAATAAACCAAATGACAATTGTTCTTTTTCTTTTGTTATAATTGTACAAAACATTTATTTTAAAGTTTCTTTCAGCTGCATACATGCATGACCATGTAAATGTATAACAAAATAATGCTATTGCGTTATTGCGTTTCTGCGCACATGAAATGAGTGAAAAATGTGTGCTACATACAACATTTGGCAGACATGTTGCTTTAAATGAAAATATAATAAAAATAACACTGCAGCAAGTGCCACTTTTGGTACTGTGAAACAATTTTAAAAGTAAAATGAAAACAAAATAAGTGTTGCTCAGTGAACAAAAATACCTGAGTGATCACTGCATAAATACAAATAAATAAACAATGGGGCAAGTGCCTTCGTATAAATAAAATAAACATAAATATCAGTTTTGTTAAGTTTACAAAAATACATGATCACTGCATAAAACAAATAAATAAACACTGTGGCAAGTGCCTTGGTATAAATAAATCAGATCACAGATCATTCGTTCCAACATGAAGAACTACCACATGTGGTGGTGTGGATGGTAGATGTACGACAGTGTCTCTTACATAAGAAATTCTAGCACCCGGCAGAGTTGTTACACTATAGGAATAAACCAGTCACTGTTCATGTTCTCTGGTAGATATCTTGTGAGGGAGTCTCCAACTATCTTTACTTTAAACCATGGTAGGTCCGTCAGAGAGCTGGGCCTGTATTGAAAGTTAGAATACAAAGATTTAAAAACTACTCCCAAATTTTAAGAAGCTATAAATAATAAACAAAGCATACAAAATAAAGTGGAGAGAGAAAAAAGGTGTTCAAGTACATAGAATGACCGAATCAAAACATCATAAGTGATAAAATAGGGTAATATGATGTATCAAACACAAATGTTTCGTTTTTCCATAAATTATAATCAATGTATGTAATAGTAATACTATGCCCCAACCTTTATCTGTTGGAGGATATATAATGTACCAGGAACAAAGACACTCAACCCACATAACACATATTAAATCTCCCTTATTTCTCACCATGTTGGTGGCTTGAGGAAGGTAATTCAAAACTAGGATGGACTGGTAAACAGCAGAACAAAAGATAATCCTGACACTGTATTGATAGAGGGCTGAATAGGGACCATCATGTTTACACAGACTCTTCCCCCACCCTTTGTTTAGTATGCTTGACTGCTTGTGCTACCAGCAGTCTTTTTGTGATGATGTTGTTTTTCCTCACCCCATGTCACACAAGCTTATAAAATGTGGTTTAAGTTAGTCTCTAAAGTCTCACTCTTCCCTTTTTCCCCACTTGGTACTACTACTAGTATTACTACACTAGGCAACACTTATTTACGAAGGCCGCTAACAGTAAAGGCATGAGTACAGCTTCCAAAAAAGACAAACACTTTTCAGAAACGGTTTACACAGACAGAGGACTGATCGATGACGTGGACTACAATTGGTACCAATAAATTGCCATCCCCCAGTGAAATATTTTCGTCTGTGTGAAATTTATCTCATGACATGTTTGACAAAAGCCTAACGTATGTTAAAGACTTAACTATAATTTACTGTCTGAAATATTAACATGATGAAAAAACAGTATTATGAATGTGAAAAAAGTATTAACCAATTGATAAAATTGGAACTCATTTATTCATTATTTTCTCAACATCGTGCCAACAGATATTTAATATATTTTAAGGTAATTAAAAAAATATATTCTGAGGTTTTGCATTGTCAGCAGTCTTAATTAAGCCACAATTCACAAAGACTCAACAATAACACTACAGTAACACCAAGTATGACCTGATGACAAGGAAGTCATCAATGTACCCCTGCAGTTGTAGTGTACTGTAAAGAAAATAATAATGATTCCATGTTCCAATCCTGCATCAAACCACCATGTGTTTTAAAAGTTCATGTTGCTGTTAAAAAGTACTGTTTAGTGTTTATTATCATTTTTGTCACGAAGATCATCAAAAAACATGACAAAATAAATAGCGTCGTAAGAACAAGTAAAAAACACAAGGCCTTTTTCTCCCGCCATTTAATGATGACGTCACGTAAGCCAAAACGATACGGCAAAAAATAACGATTTTTGCAAAGGTTTTTGCACCGAAAAAAACATTAACGGATAAACCTGCAGAAGTGTATGTGGTACGTATCGAAAGAACGATCCTTCGTTTATCAGAATATGGACTCCGTTTGTCTCAATCGTGCTCGAAACAGTCAGGGGCACCCTAAATGTAAAGCTAATCAACAAAAAGTGTGAAACTTTAATCACATTTCAGAAGATAATTCACATGTATTTGGTACCTAAAATCGGGTAAAAATGTGTTTATTTTAAGATGAAAATGTTCAAAGAAACTTACCACTCCATCTTGACCCAACACTGTCCTCCACTGCCCTCCTGTAGCTAGCCAATCTTGCAGGGTCGTCTCCGAACGCTCGCGCATTCACGCGAAATCTCGAAGGGTCCGAGACCGCCGTGCAGCTGCAAATAAAATCTGGTGTTCGGCCTCATTATCTAACACGCTGCGCACGACCTGAGTGGCAGAGAGCCTTTTGGTCAGCTTAGGGAGGTCACCATGTGTGGTCACTCTCTACATCCAGCTGACATTGGAGGCCATCCGGAGCATCGGAGTGTCGCAGCCATTGGCCAAGGACTTAGTGAGGGTCCAGAGTTGGAGATTTGTTTCGAAGCGGCTGGTTTAATTAAACAATTTATATACACAGCTTTGTCAGTAGCAGATTATGGTGTAGGGGTAATTACATGTAGCGTAGTTTCATATATAGCATGTACAAGTACAAAAACAGTGAAATATAACGAGGTAATTTTCTTTAAAGTTTCAATGATACTGAAATTGTTTGTTTCTGGTTTGTTGAAAACTATTGAAAGAACGGCCAGCATAGAACTTTTGAATTGCTTTATTCAAAACTACATTGAATGGAGGGAAATATTGGCACAATATTGGAGTGATATTTCACCTATAATTCCACCAAGAGGTGTAGATCCAGCAGCATCAAAGGCGATAAGAAAAATATTGTTTGCAAAAATTTCATTCGCTCGGAAAGTGGAAGAGCTTCAAAGAAAGGGTTTTTACCAGATCTTTCTCGAGTGGTATAAAGCATCAAATATGGGCAGCCTGTGGGAGACGCATTCTCACGAGGGTTGTAAAACAACTGATAAAGACAAAACAATCAACCAACAAGTAAGACAATGGATGGAATTAAAATGCAAGGAATTAAAATGCAAGAAATCGAAATACATGAATTCAAAATGCATGCATATAAAACCCAAACAAACACTGGGCGGCTTCCGTATTGACGGTCAAACCATCTTTGCACTTTCAGGACAAGGCTACGCACAACAAGAATCAAAGTACAAAGCCATAAACAAGTTGCAATATGAAAATGTTTACATTGTTAGCGAGCTCCCTAGTTATCACGAATTATTTCAATATATTGTAATTTTTATTCTTAATCTTGAGAAACCGAATGTTTTGAAAGGTTTTGAAGAAATTGTAAAAACATTAATAACTAATTGTGATCGACACGCTGCCCCTAAACCAAAATGATCTTGGGGGAAAAAGGATTCTAAATTAGTTCAAGAGATAAAAAAAAAAAAAATAATAATAATACAAAGTCTTGAGAAATTCGTTGAGAATTTCGTTAAGAATAAGGCCCCGTCCGTATCCACAGAAGGTGCTGGAGAGAGACTTTTATCGCACACCCTTTATCCTGACAGTGGACAAGAAGTGAGCGATTTTAGTGCAGAGGTAAAAAAATGCAAAAAGGATTGTTGAAACTTGTAACATTAAGAACGACGTGGTCGAATTTCCAGAACGATGTTTTCAAAATCTTGAGAAAGACCTCAGTCAAAACCATTGTGCAGAAGATAATGCTATTTCATCGGCACTCCCGAAACTGCTCGGCTCCTCAAACAAACCAGTTCAAGTTATTGCAATGGATTCCAAAAACTTAAAGAAGCCCTGTGAAGCTTGCCGTAGAAAGATCCCTTATAGCTGCAAGGCCGTTGCGTTTTTGAGCGAACTTCGCATTCAACCTCATGAACTAGATACGTTATATAAAATATTATGTAACGTCTACTAACCCAAAATAAAAACCCTCAATAAAAAAGTAGTTCTATATTAAAAAATAACTTTACAAAGCACGTATAGCCTTTACTATTATAGCCTTTACAATTTAATAAAAATAAAAATAAATCGTATTGTACTGTGTTTTAAGTGTCCTATTGTGGTCCTCCTTGAGTCACTTGATTCTTTCTTTTATGCCCAAAGAGGGTTGATTTATATTATAAGTAGAACAAGACAAGGAATCTAGTCGACTTGTTGACAATTTAATTAATGTAATATTATCATTATTTAATCAATGCAACCATAGAGGATAATGATTGATTGACTTAACGATTGTAAGGAAGACACAATGCCCTATGGCGTGATCTCGACTATCAAGACTTGTTTTCAATGTTTAATACAGGAAAGCTTTAATACGTTGAAAGACCTGTTTATATCACATTGGAAGTGCCACGGCTCATCAATTTAAAATTATGCGATTCGACCCATCCTCCAGTCAAAACTGGAAATTATTTCTCAGAATTTTCATCCAGGGACTGCAATGTTTCCTTTCAGAGCGGCCTTCCGAACAAACGAGGTGTTTTCCAGTGCATTGTATGTTGTTTTTTTCAAGCACCCTTAAGGTCACGGAACCTGATCCCAATTTCATAAAGCCGTTTAGCAGAAAATACTGCATGGAAAATGTTTTTGCAAAGCAAAAAATGAGTGGGGCACCAGTCGCAACAGTGTTAACTTTATGGAATGTTGGCAAGTATCCTGTTTTCGTTATACAAGGTTTTTTTTAGTGCTTAGCAAGTTTTTGTGCTTACAAGCTTTATGAAATTGGGCACAGGTCAATTCTGACCCGGGAGTGTTTAGTCAGTACAGTAAAGATCAGTACTAGTAGCGAAGTGCTCTGATGTTATGACGCCAATGTTAAGTTCATATAATCGAGAACAGTTATTGCAAAAATATATTATAATAGTTGTTATTGAATTTCAACTTCCAGACTACAACGACTATACGTTCACAGCAGCCTTGCGAACAAACGAATTATGGTGCATTGTGGTTTGTAGTCAAGCAACAAGGAGCGTAACGAAAACAACTTTTGTTTGCGACCGTATTTCTCAGGTTCTGAGTTTCCAATGATGTAAAGGGGATTTCCCGATTGATTGCGAAATATAAAAGCGCCAAAAATATTGCACTTGGGTAGGCGATTTATTCTCGTGACGTCATGAATCTAAACTACCATTGGTCAAGTACACAGAAGACCACCACTGGTCAATATTGTTCCCAGAAGACAGGTTTGGGCAGGTTCATCAATAACTTAATAACTTTTACACCCTTTGTAGAGAAAACTTCCGTATTCCAGTCGGCCATGCGCAGAATCATGTCAAAAGAGGTTAACTTAAATAAACAGGGGAGCATTTGGAGACAACAAAACAAGCTTTTCAGGGCAACAACAAATCTACAAGGAAAGAAATATCATGGCGTGATATAGGATTTAAAACTTTGCATGGTAGCGATGCAATCTTGTAAGGTTTACACTAACACCATGTACATGAGTAGGATTTGAAACTGTGCATGGTGGAGATACAATCTAGTAAGGTTTGCAGTAACACCATGTACATGGGTAGGATTTGAAACTGTGCATGGTGGAGATACAATCTAGTAAGGTTTGCAGTAACACCATGTACATGGGTAGGATTTGAAACTGTGCATGGTGGAGATACAATCTAGTAAGGTTTGAAGTAACACCATGTACATGAGTAGGATTTGAAACTTTGCATGGTGGAGTTACAATCTAGTAAGGTTTGCAGTAACACCATGTACATGAGTAGGATTTGAAACTGTGCATGGTGGAGATACAATCTAGTAAGGTTTGCAGTAACACCATGTACATGAGTAGGATTTGAAACTGTGCATGGTGGAGTTACAATCTAGTAAGGTTTGCAGTAACACCATGTACATGAGTAGGATTTGAAACTTTGCATGGTGGAGATACAATCTAGTAAGGTTTGCGGTAACACCATGTACATGAGTAGGATTTGAATCTTTGCATGGTGGAGATACAATCTAGTCAAGTTTGCAGTAACACCCTGTACATGAGTAGGATTTGAATCTTTGCATGGTGGAGATACAATCTAGTAAGGTTTGCAGTAACACCATGTACATGAGTAGGATTTGAAACTGTGCATGGTGGAGATACAATCTAGTAAGGTTTGCAGTAACACCATGTACATGGGTAGGATTTGAAACTTTGCATGGTGGAGATACAATCTAGTAAGGTTTGCAGTAACACCATGTACATGGGTAGGATTTGAAACTGTGCATGGTGGAGATGCAACCTAGTAAGGTTTGCAGTAACACCATGTACATGGGTAGGATTTGAAACTTTGCATGGTGGAGATACAATCTAGTAAGGTTTGCAGTAACACCATGTACATGAGTAGGATTTGAAACTGTGCATGGTGGAGTTACAATCTAGTAAGGTTTGCAGTAACACCATGTACATGAGTAGGATTTGAAACTTTGCATGGTGGAGATACAATCTAGTAAGGTTTGCGGTAACACCATGTACATGAGTAGGATTTGAATCTTTGCATGGTGGAGATACAATCTAGTCAAGTTTGCAGTAACACCCTGTACATGAGTAGGATTTGAATCTTTGCATGGTGGAGATACAATCTAGTAAGGTTTGCAGTAACACCATGTACATGAGTAGGATTTGAAACTGTGCATGGTGGAGATACAATCTAGTAAGGTTTGCAGTAACACCATGTACATGGGTAGGATTTGAAACTTTGCATGGTGGAGATACAATCTAGTAAGGTTTGCAGTAACACCATGTACATGGGTAGGATTTGAAACTGTGCATGGTGGAGATGCAACCTAGTAAGGTTTGCAGTAACACCATGTACATGGGTAGGATTTGAAACTTTGCATGGTGGAGATACAATCTAGTAAGGTTTGCAGTAACACCATGTAGGCTACATGAGTAGGATTTGAAACTCTGGGGTTGTTCTAAAACCCCCTCGACCCCCTCGACCCCCACGACCCACGACCCACGACCCCCTCGACCCCTCGACTTATGCTCGATTTTTTTTTATGTACACCAAAATTGCCACATGACACGATCTCAGCCAATCACGCACGAAGCAAACTGCGCGTGATTGGCTGAGATCGGGTACTGTGGCAATTTTGGTGTACAGAAAAAAAATCGCGGCATTTCCAAGCGTATCTCTTGGCCGACCCGAGCCTGAATAGGAGTATATCCCAACTGGGATCCTGCGTTTACCGCCCGAGTACGATTTAGGCCAACTCATTACGTGATGATCAGGCAGACTCATTTCCGGCTGATCGCTCCCGTCCTGTGTCAACAATTACTACTTGCTCTATGCGGAGCTCGAGGTTGTAGACCCGACCGACCATGGCCACTGATCTCTATATACTGTCAGTATATAGAGATCAGTGACCATGGCCCACACGTGTTTTGGGGTTGTCAGTCTCCCACACCCGGGCCCCCGACCATATGAAACGAGATCATGATCGGTGTGCACGTAACGTGCACACAGACTGGCAAACAATTGTTGACAACACGAAATTATTTGACATGCTACCTCTCTTCTTGTGTCGTGACTCTCACTCGGTCGGTGCAACACCACTGACTCTGGACGTATGGTCTGTTGGTCATCAGCAGGTCGCCGGAAGGAAGTCGCGTCGCCAGACCAGCTAGCTCTTTGGATCACACGCTGTGAATTCTAAATCGGGAACTTAATTCTTACTCGGCCGTAAAGCGATGTGTTATGAATTGGAATTGGGACACGTTTCGATAACGGGGCGGACGTCGAGGGGTTGTGGGTCGTGGGTCGTGGGGGTCGAGGGGGTCGAGGGGGTTTTAGAACAACCCGAAACTCTGCATGGTGGAGTTACAATCTAGTAAGGTTTGCAGTAACACCATGTACATGAGTAGGATTTGAATCTTTGCATGGTGGAGATACAATCTAGTCAAGTTTGTAGTAACACCCTGTACATGAGTAGGATTTGAATCTTTGCATGGTGGAGATACAATCTAGTAAGGTTTGCAGTAACACCATGTACATGAGTAGGATTTGAAACTGTGCATGGTGGAGTTACAATCTAGTAAGGTTTACACTAACACCATGTACATGAGTAGGATTTGAAACTTTGCATGGTGGAGATACAATCTAGTAATACGTTTTGTAGTAACACAATGTACTAGAGTAGGATTTGAAACTCATAAAAACAACTCGAATTTACAGACGGAAACAAACATCCTACTAAGCAACGGATTGGATACTGGGTGACTCGGTAGTGCACCCGAAGGACACAGACCACACAAGTCAACGACACACGTATTTTTCTGATACAATTTTTGGATAGTTACGCATGAAACCAAACAGTCAATATGGATGTGCGAAATCGGTAAGGGTGCCGAGTGTCATCACAATGTTGTTATAAAATAATTATACAATGTTCATGTTCAGTAGCCCGCCAATTTGTCACATGTCCTTGCACTATAAAAACTCCCAGGACAATTGACCCGAATCCCAGGTCCCATGGGCCTGACCCTTTTAGGGGTCAGACTGACCCAAAAACTGATTTTAAAATCTTTGGTTTTGTTCTAGCTGGGATTCTGCGTGATTCGGACCTGTTTTTAAATCTTTTTGACACAGGTTCCGAGTCATACTGACCCTTTAAGGTTACGGAACTAGGTCAATTCGGACCCGGGAGTGTTTAGTCAGTACAGTAAAGATCAGTAGCGAAGTGTTCTGATGTTATGACGCCAATGTTAAGTTCATATAATCGAGAGCAGTTATTGCAAAAATATATTATAATAGTTGTTATTGAATTTCAAGTTCCAGACTACAACGACTACTTTCACAGCGGCCTTGCGAACAAACGAATTCTGGTGCATTGTGGTTTGTAGTCAAGCAACAAGGAGCGTAACGAAAACAACTTTTGTTTGCGACCGTATTTCTCATTTTCTGGGTTTCCAATGATGTAAGGGGACTTCCCGATTGATTGCGAATTATAAAAGCGCCAAAAATATTGCACTTGGGTAGGCGATTTATTCTCGTGACGTCGTGAATCTAGACTACCATTGGTCAATTGTTCACAGAAGACCGCCCATACCATTGGTCCATATTGTTCACAGAAGACCGCCGATACCATTGGTCAATATTGTTCACAGAAGACCACCCATACCATTGGTCAATTGTTCACAGAAGACCGCCCATACCATTGGTCAATATTGTTCACAGAAGACCGCCGATACCATTGGTCAATATTGTTCACAGAAGACCACCCATACCATTGGTCAATTGTTCACAGAAGACCGCCCATACAATTGGTCAATTGTTCAATAAGACCACCAATGCCATTGGTCAATTGTTCACAGAAGACCGCCCATACCATTGGTCAATTGTTCACAGAAGACCACCAATACCATTGGTCAAGCGCACAGACGAAGACGTTGTGTAACCATGCCTTACCTATAATTTGACATACCCGGTGTGTCTCATTTTACATCAAGTAGCTATAGTGCTGTGGTGCTGTTTCTAATTTGGAGAGTATTTTAGTGTAAACTTAATATAACTTCCATCCAGAGATTATACTTACTAAACTGACAATGATTTCTAGTCTGATGATAAAGCCCTAGTCAAGGTTTTTTTCTCAACTTCAGTTGGAAGGCCATTATTATTTATAGTCTCAAACAAATAGGCAAAGTTCTCAACTGCTGCATTCCAGACTCTGTTTGGAATTTTCTCCGAAACAGGACCCAATCGCCCAAACACCTGTAGGTAAAGCAAGCGTGCAAAGTTGAAGTTCTGTTATTGCTGAGTAACATGAACATTTGGGCAGGTTCGTCAATAACTTAATAACTTTTACACCCATTGTAGAGAAAAACTTCCGCATTCCAGTCGGCCATGCGCAGAATCATGTCAAAAGCAGTTAACTTACATAAACAGGGGAGCATTTGGAGACAACAAAACAAACTTTCAGGGCAACAACAAATCTACAAAGAACTGAGAAATATCATGGCGTGAGTGCATTCATTGAAAAAAAACTTGTCTGACAAAATCAGCGATGAATAGATAATGTGCACATTCCATTTCGTTAAAGGTAGAAAAGAAACATTCTGTTTACTTTTGGTAAATTGTTGGGTCTTTCAAACCGTTTTTAGCTTATACTTAAAATTTCACCTTGCTTAATGCAAAAATATATCACAAAACTATTTGAATAATTACAATCCTTGCTCTTTCTTGAGAAAAACATTGCTATAAAGTGTCATAAGAACATTTGCAAAAATTTTGTTTGAAAACGCAACTGACAGGTCAAAATTGCAAAAAAACCAAACACTTACAGGGACTATTTTGTCTTTAAAAGTGATTAAGCCAAAATAATCCCCTAAAATATTAACGCAGCACGTTATGCCTTCACGAAGCATACGGAGGCAATCACAACATGTAACCAGTCATTGCAGTTACATACGGCGAACTGTGTACAAACCTCTGATACTGTTTCCAATGAATTTACACCATAGAGCTACATTATTATTGGAAGAGGTGACCGTGGGTTATTAGGTCAGTGGTGGTCCAATGAACGTGTGCAGCCAAGCGCCTCCGGGTTCAGGAGCTGGGAACGAGCAAATTAATACTATTGTGTAAATATAAGAATGTATCACAACCTGGGGGTTCTGTGCTTCAACTTTTGAGGAGACTTGATAAATTTAGGCGTTAAAGTTGGCCCTATTTGACCGGGGAAGTGGAGAAGTGCTTCACGAAAACTGGCAGCAAGTCGGTTTTGGGAAACAAAATCGTGTTTTTTTCTTCTGGGGTAGTTAGCAAAAATTCCAAACGGCTGACCTGCCAAAAATTTAGTTGTCCGGAAATATGTATGATTGGTTTTCAAGAGGCTGAGAGACTTACACGATTTTTTGAGTATTTTTGAATAATTATCATTTAGCATTGGTTCCTATGGGAGATTATTTAAAGTGGTGCGCCCAAAGGAATTGTTATACAGCGCCCTTACCTCTAGTTATAAAAATTTACTTACAGTACGGGCAATCGGTATCTTTTCCTTCCTCCGTGGGTTAATGCATGGCGTAGGTGTAAACAATAATTGTATAGCCATTCTTTGACCAAATTGCACCAACTGTGCTGTACTTTAAGACGTCAAGTTGGAGTCTAGCATTTGTACAGCCAATTGTTCTAAGGAATAATCAAGGAATAATTATTTTTAGACACGGTAATAGTCGAAGAGGGCGCTATGTTGTCATTCCGTTACAGGAACCACTCGCTTGGTCCAGTGCCAGAACCTGATAACAGGATGACACAAGGGTATGCATGATGTTAGAGGGCATTGTTCTTTATTTGAATTACTTCACCAAACAGATATATATTCTGACCATGGATGTCATTTGGAACAGCCTGGCTGGTTGCATATAACCACTGGGAAAAAAAATCATTCCATCTCTGCAATCAACATTTAATGTTTCCTCTAAAACACCGTAAAAGTAGCACAATTAGCTGCTGGTCACAAAGGCATCAAGCAGAGAATCCCCGACAAAATGAACCGTCTTTGCGATTTTCATTAAAACATAATTTGTTGAAACTAATTTAAATAAAATGGGTTGAATGATGAGTTTGTAGAAAACTACTATACCATGAGAAACCAAACATGTAGTTAACATTTAGTAAACCATCGATGATAAAAATCCCCTTTATGGGCTATTTTTACGCATAACGTCATTCAGGAGGAACTATATAAAGCCAATCGTTCTCACACATCGGCCTCTTGAATGTTTGACAACGAACCTTCACACATCAAGAGCTCTTTAACGAAAATGAAGCAAAACGAGGCACCTGCAGCCGAACGTGATATTCAACCACTTGTTACTATACAACACAATATACCAGGAAACCTGGGTCGGCCAAAAGAACCACCTGATGATCAGCCAAAAGAACCACCTGATGATCAGCCAAAAGAACCACCTGATCGGCCAAAAGAACCACCTGATGATCGACCAAAAGAACCACCTGATCGGCCAAAAGTACCACCTGATGATCGGCCAAAAGTACCGCCTGATGATCGGCCTAAAGTACCGCCTGATGATCGGCCAAAAGTACCACCTGATGATCGGCCTAAAGTACCGCCTGATGATCGGCCAAAATTACCGCCTGATGATCGGCCAAAAGAACTAGTAGATAAGACAATCGACGGAAGAGCAAAACACCACGCCCCAAAGTTAGATCCTATCACGTTCGCTGCTGCAGGTGCCTCTGCCAAATATGGCAATAAAGAGGTAATTCAACTCTTTCCAAAGGTAAGAATGAAATAACTTTGACTATTTTATAAATGTGTGACAATATGTTTGTAGACCACATATTTAGTACTATTGACTAGATCAAACTTGAGAAGAATTAACACTCTGGTGGACGGGAAAGGAAATTGAAGAAAGGAATTTTGTATAGAATTTGTTGACTTCCATTGAAGTAATTTGGTTGTCTATTAAAGATTCCTTTTGTTGTAGTACAAACTATTTGATAGGGAGCACTAAACAATTTTTTTTTGTTCCACAGTTTTTTGCATTTTATTTTATGGTGGTTACATACAACCAACTATGGAGGACGACAAGTGTCCATCTGCTATCAGAAGAGCTCAAAGTCAGATTTAACGTCGTTTTTAAATGAATTTTTCCACTCATTCTACTTTTCTGCTACCTGAATATCAGATTGAACGTTTTGTGAAAATGCATTTTCAATTTTTCTGTTTTTCTGCTACCAGAAAAGCAGATTTTACTTTTTCTCTTTATGTTGGCGGAAGAAAAGTGGCCACCTGCCTTTTTGCTATCAGAATATTATAAAAGTAGATTGAACGATTTTGACTTTTTCATTTTCTCCTTTTCTGCCACCTGAAAAGTAGTTTTTACCCTGATGCCCGAAAATTGGCCATCTGCTTTTCTCTTTTGAGAAAAGCACAAAAATAAATCGAACATTTTGACAACTCTGCGTTCTACTTTCCTGCTTTTTAGATGCCGGAAAGCAGATTTTACTCAGGCAGTTGTCAAATTTTTAAACTTGTACAAATCACGTAGTTCGGCCTACCGGCTGTGTGAGCGATTTTTATTGTAATGAACCATTTCAATTCAGTATCATACAAGGACCACTTTCGGCTGAGCTTGGTATAAACCGCCAAAATCAAATCGGATTTTCAGCCTAAATTAGCAAATGAAGCACTGTAGCTGTATCCCATGGAATGAGGGCCACGGTCTTCAGATTAAAACTTAGACAACAATTCCTAAATGTAAAGACTAAATTCATTCTATGTGGTAACTGGTAGGGTCTGTATACGTTTGGTAATTACTCTGAAAATTAATGGCAATGAAAACTTACTTGGCAAGAAGTACAGCAGCTTTCGATAGTATAAAGCATTTTGAGAAACTTTTCACTTCGAAGTATACCACGGTTATGGAAAATTATCTCACATTTTATCCCCAAAAATTTGAATCTGAGAAGTGTTCACTCTTCTCAGATTGTGTATTCCTATCGGGAATGTTCTTCCTGCGTGGAAATATTCGCTCCGGTTTTTCTGTGATATCTCAAAAACGCGACCACCTTTGAAGTGAAATTTTCACAGGTTAGTTTTATTGTATAGGCCTATACCTACATTTAGATAGGATTAACACAGTAGGCTCCAATTACCAAACGTGCAGCACCTATACATATAATTTTGGTAAAACGTGTTTTATTTATATTTTATTTTGTCTCTATTATTTTTTTTTAAGATGCCGGAAAAATTGTCAGATAAGGATGAAAAGAAACAAGATCATGAAAATAACGTTTCAGGTAAGTTGCTGTAATGAAATTTATGTTTTGACCTTGTGATTATAAAACACCATGTGAATAAAATATATACTTCATAAAAAAAAAATAAGCCAACTCATTAAAATTATAAGTTTGTTCAAGAGCTGTACCGATATGTTAAAAACCAACATATTTGGCAGAAAAAGTGCTTGACACACCTACAGGATTCTTTTAACCTGAAACAAATCTCAGTGCGCACGCATATAGAAATCAATTCGCACTTGAATATAGGATTTATAACTTTGCATGGTACTTGGTAGTGAAACAATCTTGTAATGTTTGCAATAACACCGTGTTATGAGTAGAGTTCGAAACTTTTGCATGGTGGAGAAACAATCTAGTAAGGTTTGTAGTCACACCATGTACATGAGTATAGAAATTGAAACTGTGCATGGTGGAGTTACAATCTAGTAAGGATTGCAGTAACACCATGTACATGAGTAGAATTTGAAACTTTTGCATGGTGGAGATACAATCTAGTAAGGTTTGCAGTAACACCATGTACATGAGTAGGATTTGAAACTCTGTATGGTGGAGATACAATCTAGTAAGATTTGCGGTAACACCATGTACATGAGTAGGATTTGAAACTTTGCATGGTGGAGATACAATCTAGTAAGGTTTGCAGTAACACCATGTACATGAGTAGGATTTGAAACTGTGTATGGTGGAGTTACAATCTAGTAAGGTTTGCGGTAACACCATGTACATGAGTAGAATTTGAAACTTTTGCATGGTGGAGATACAATCTAGTAAGGTTTGCAGTAACACCATGTACATGAGTAGGATTTGAAACTCTGTATGGTGGAGATACAATCTAGTAAGATTTGCGGTAACACCATGTACATGAGTAGGATTTGAAACTTTGCATGGTGGAGATACAATCTAGTAAGGTTTGTAGTCACACCATGTACATGAGTAGAATTTGAAACTTTGCATGGTGGAGATACAATCTAGTAAGGTTTGCTGTAACACCATGTACATGAGTAGGATTTGAAACTTTGCATGGTGGAGATACAATCTTGTAAGGTTTGTAGTAACGCCGTGTTATGAGTAGAATTTGAAACTTTTGCATGGTGGAGAAACAATCTAGTAAGGTTTGTAGTCACACCATGTACATGAGTAGGATTTGAAACTTTGCATGGTGGAGATACAATCTTGTAAGGTTTGTAGTAACGCCGTGTTATGAGTAGAATTTGAAACTTTGCATGGTGGAGAAACAATCTAGTAAGGTTTATAGTAGCACAATGTGCATGAGTAGGATTTGAAACTCTGTATGGTGGAGATACAATCTAGTCAGTTTTGTAGTAACACCATGTACCAGACTGCCATGTACTAGAGCATAGGATTTGAAACGTTGCATGGTGGTAGTAAGGTTTGTAGTAACACCCTGTACATGAGTAGGATTTGAAACGGTGTATGGTGGTCGGTGGAGATACAATCTAGTAAGGTTTGCGGTAACACCAGTACATGAGTACACTGCAAAAACCGGGGTGTTAAATTGATTCTCTTGGTATCTATATGTGACAACACCGCCACGTTGTTGATGTTATCAACGATGTAGTAATGGGGATAGCTAACACCATGGCGGTGTTGTCACATATGGATACCGGAAAGATTTAATTTAACACCCCTTTTTTGCAGTGTAGGATTTGAAACGTTGCATGGTGGGATAACAACCATGTGAGACTTGTGTGGAACAAATTGTGTTTAGTAGTGATTGTTCTGAGTTCGAACCGGTTGACGAGTATAGTAATGCGCAATGACTTTTCCTATTGCAGAAAGTGAGTTTCCGTCGGTGGTCACGACGGCAGATGCGCCACAACCAGAATTGAAGATCTGTCTCGAAGCGGCTGATAAAGAATTGGGTATATATAAACAAATTATGTATAAAGCTTTGTCAGTTGCAGATAATGGTGTATGGGTAATTAACTGTAGCATAGTTTTACGTATTATAATAATAGCATGTATTACAACAAACGTGACATCTTTTAAGGATAATTCTTTTGAAGATTCAATAATGTTGAAATCATTTCTTCCTGGTTTGAATTTGGAAGTCTTTAATTTAGATAGTTTTAATAAGAAAAACCACATTTCCTGGAATGAAAAAATATCAGTTTTTCCTCAACCAAATGTCTCTTGTTCGTTCAAGTTGGTTGATAGTTCCGTAGGTACAGCTCAATTGATTTGGGACGTTTGGATCAAAAGGGAAAGTGACTGGAAGGAAATATTATCAGTTATTCCTCAACCAATTGTCTCTTGTTCGTTCAAGTTGGTTGATAGTTCCGTAGGTACAGCTCAATTGATTTGGGACGTTTGGATCAAAATGAAAGTTGACTGGAAGGAAATATTATCAGTTATTCCTCAACCAATTGTCTCTTGTTCGTTCAAGTTGGTTGATAGTTCCGTAGGTACAGCTCAATTGATTTGGGACGTTTGGATCAAAATGAAAGTTGACTGGAAGGAAATATTATCAGTTATTCCTCAACCAATTGTCTCTTGTTCGTTCAAGTTGGTTGATAGTTCCGTAGGTACAGCACAATTGATTTGGGACGTTTGGATCAAAATGAAAGTTGACTGGAAGGAAATATTATCAGTTATTCCTCAACCAATTGTCTTTTGTTCGTTCAAGTTGGTTGATAGTTCCGTAGGTACAGCTCAATTGATTTGGGACGTTTGGATCAAAATGAAAGTTGACTGGAAGGAAATATTATCAGTTATTCCTCAACCAAATGTCTCTTGTTCGTTCAAGTTGGTTGATAGTTCCGCAGGTACAGCTCATTTGATTTGGGACGTTTGGATCAAAATGAAAGTTGACTGGAAGGAAATATTATCAGTTATTCCTCAACCAAATGTCTCTTGTTCGTTCAAGTTGGTTGATAGTTCCGCAGGTACAGCTCATTTGATTTGGGACGTTTGGATCAAAATGAAAGTTGACTGGAAGGAAATATTATCAGTTATTCCTCAACCAATTGTCTCTTGTTCGTTCAAGTTGGTTGATAGTTCCGTAGGTACAGCTCATTTGATTTGGGACGTTTGGATCAAAATGAAAGTTGACTGGAAGGAAATATTATCAGTTATTCCTCAACCAAATGTCTCTTGTTCGTTCAAGTTGGTTGATAGTTCCGCAGGTACAGCTCATTTGATTTGGGACGTTTGGATCAAAATGAAAGTTGACTGGAAGGAAATATTATCAGTTATTCCTCAACCAAATGTCTCTTGTTCGTTCAAGTTGGTTGATAGTTCCGCAGGTACAGCTCATTTGATTTGGGACGTTTGGATCAAAATGAAAGTTGACTGGAAGGAAATATTATCAGTTATTCCTCAACCAAATGTCTCTTGTTCGTTCAAGTTGGTTGATAGTTCCGCAGGTACATCTCAATTGATTTGGGACGTTTGGATCAAAATGAAAGTTGAATGGAAGGAAATATTGTCAGTTATTCCTCAACCAATTGTCTCTTGTTCGTTCAAGTTGGTTGATAGTTCCGTAGGTACAGCTCAATTGATTTGGGACATTTGGATCAAAATGAAAGTTGAATGGAAGGAAATATTATTAGTTATTCCTCAAACTGTCGTTTGTTTGTTGATGTCGGTTTCACTTCCAATTCTACCAAGAAGTGTAGATCAAAAAGCATCAAAGGCAGTAAGAGTTATATTGTTTGAAAAAATTTCACCCGAAAAGAAAATGGAAAAGCTTCAAAAATATTACCCGACCTTTCTCGAGTGGTTACAACAGGGGAGCATTTGGAGACAACAGAACCAGCCTTTTAAACAAACAACAAATAAGGAAAAAAAACTATATCATGATGTTAGGGCATTTATTGAAAACAAATTGTCCTGCAAAATCAGTGACAACTGGACAATGTGCACATTCCATTTCGTAAAAGATGGAAAAGAAACTTTCTGTGTCGCATTTTCAGGGACAAAGTACCGAGAAGAAATCTCGCAATTCTGGAAAGAAAACAAGTATCGCTCTCTAAGTGAGAATTTAGACATTGTCTTCATCGGCAAGCCTGCGTTCCACCACGGACTTGCACAAAACTTGGTATTTGCTGTGTTAGACATTATCAAGCCGTCTGTTTTGGAGGATTTAAAAATGTTGCTAAATTATATTTTAGTAGGGGATTACGACTGTGCACATTCACTAATAAAAAGGCACAATCGCGGGGATTTTGGGACCATCGATTATGAACAATTCATTCAAGAGGTCAAGGAAAAGAAAAAACAAGCCATACAAGATATTGAACATTATAGGATTGAATGGGATACAACCAAAGTCACGGCGAGTTTCGGAAAAAGGTTGTTAGTGTACACCCTTGATCCAAACCATATCGACAGTGAACTGGAGAGAGATTTGGGTCAAGAATTAATGGAAAGATTTAAAAGAGTCGCAAGAAATAATACCCAGAAACTGAACAATTTTCCCAAAGAGTTTTTTCAGAAGCTTGAGAAAGCTCTCAAACAAAACCACTGTGCCGAAGATAATGCCATTTCATCTGTACTCGTGAAAATGTGGGGTCGAAAAGATATGTGTTATGACACAGACGTCAGAATTACTGCTCTAGATAATAACAATTTAGATGGAAAAGCATTTTGCTATTGTTGTGATAAAAAGGTGCGGTTCTTCTCTCTGTTCCCCTCGTTATTGTACCACCTGCGCATGCGAAACTGGAATTTAGAATCCATAGTTGAACTAGCCCTGAGAACTAGCCCTGGCGCCCTGGCGGCCTTTCTACAGAGTGACGTCCTGGGGTCAGGGTCCATTTTTGGGGCGGAAAAATCTCAAAGCTTCATAACTCAAATCGTACCTGCAAGAAGCCACTAATTTCACCAGATTCACATTCCATGGCAGCAAACATTTTTGGATCCAAAGGGAACTTTCCTGGAAAGAAATATTATCAGTTATTCCTCAACCAATTGTCTCTTGTTCATTCAAGTTGGTTGTACCGAAGATAATGCTTTTTCTTCGGCACTCCCTGAAATGCTCGGTACCCCCCCCCCCCAAAAGGTTCAAGTTGTTGCCATGGATTACGAAAACTTAAATGCACAGGAGCCCTGTGATTTTTGCCGTATAGAAAGATCCCATATCTCCGCAGGATAGTGTCGATGTTGATTTGTGATGGCATTAAACTTCAAGAACTAGATGGTTATGTAGATCTAACGTAAGAAACCCCGATAAAAAACCCCAATAATCAAGTAGTTCTATAAAAGAAATACCTTTGAAAAACGTATAGGCTTAACTTTTATATTCAATTTAATAAAATTAAAAATAAACTGTAGCTAGAAAAATGTACTGTGTTTTTAGTGTCTTTTTGTTGTTCCCTTTGAGTCACTTGATTCTTGAATCTTTGGATTGATTTATATTTTAAGTAGACAAAAACCAATGAATCTAGTCGACTTGTTGACATTTTTAATTATTGTAATATTATCATTATTAATCAATGCAACCATAGGATACTGATTGGTTGGTTGTAAGGATGACACACAATGCCCTATGGCGTGATCTCGACTATCAAGACTTGTTTTCAATGTTAAAGGCACTGTACACGTTTGGTAATTACTCAAAATATATATTAGCATAAAAACTTACTTGGTAACGAGCAACGGAGAGCTGTTGATAGTATAAAACATTGTGAGAAACCACTCCCTCTGAAGTAACGTAGTTTTTGAGAAGGAGGTAATTTCTCACTCAAATAATAAAAGACTTCTGGCCAGAAGCCTTTTATTCCTATCTGAAAGCACACTAATTTGTACAACAATGGTGTTTTTTTCTTTCATCATTTTCTTGCAACTTCAATGACCAATTGAGCCCAAATTTTCATATATTATACTAAACTTGTATTTGTACTGATTTTCCCAACATGCTAAATCTACTTATCAGTGTATGTGAGTGTATGTTAAATTCGACTTGGTTTAATTTATTTGCTCGTGTTTTACAGTTTTAGAATGATCTATGTGTTGGTTTTTAAACTTTCCGATCACACTTTTTGTGGATCTTTTAAAAACTTTTAGAACGGGATACTCTCATTGAGTTTCCATTCTTGATGTATGTGTGAACTCACCCCCAGATAACCACTGTTTTTTCTCGTTTGAAAAGTGTAAACCACGCGTTTTCGACTCTATCGGTGCCTTTTTCCTTAACTTTAATTACTTTACATATTGATTTTACTTTAAATCTTATGACGTGGTTATTCAGTTGAAAATTTCGTCGGGTGACGTCACTTCGTCCGATCAATTTTATGCATATGTTGGGATACACCAAGTGAGAATACTGGTCTTTGACAATTATTACCAAACGTGTTCAGTGCCTTTAAATACAGGAAAACCTTAATACGTTTATTAAGTAATTAATACACCAATTTTTAAAGACTCGCTTATATAACATTGGAAGTGCCACGGCTCATCAATTTAAAATCATGCGATTCGACCCAACCTCCAGTCAAAACTGGAAATTATTTCTCAGAATTTTCATCCAGGGACTACTATGTTTCCTTTCAGAGCGGCCTTCCAAACAAACGAGGTGTTTTCCAGTGCGTTGTATTTGTTTTTCAAGCACCCGTAAGGTCACGGAACCAGATCCAAATTTCATAAAGCCGTTTAGCAGAAAATACTGCATGGAAAGTGTTTTTGCAAAGCAAAAAATGAGTGGGGCACCAGTCGCAACAGTGTTAACTTTATGGAATGTTGGCAAGTATCCTCTTTTCGTTAAGCAAGGTTTTTTTAGTGCTTAGCAAGTTTTGTGCTTACAAGCTTTATGAAATTGGGCACAGGTCAATTCTGACCCGGGAGTGTTTAGTCAGTACAGTAAAGATCAGTACTAGTAGCGAAACTGCTCGGCTCCTCAAACGAACCAATTCAAGTTATTGCAATGGATTCCAAAAACTTAAAGAAGCCCTGTGAAGCTTGCCGTAGAAAGATCCCAATATCTGCAAGGCCGTTGCGCTTTTGATCGAACTTCGCATTCAACCTCATGAACTAGATGCGTTATGTAAATGTAACGTCTATGATACTAACCCAAAATAAAAACCCTCAATAAAAAAGTAGTTCTATATTAAAAAATAACTTTACAAAGCACGTATAGCCTTTACTATTATAAGTATACAATTTAATAAAAATAAAAATAAATCGTATTGTACTGTGTTTTAAGTGTCCTATTGTGGTCCTCCTTGAGTCACTTGATTCTTTCTTTTATGCCCAAAGAGGATTGATTTATATTATAAGTAGAACAAGACAAGGAATCTAGTCGACTTGTTGACAATTTAATTAATGTAATATTATCATTATTTAATCAATGCAACCATAGAGGATAATGATTGATTGATTTAACGATTGTAAGGAAGACACAATGCCCTATGGCGTGATCTCGACTATCAAGACTTGTTTTCAATGTTTAATACAGGAAAGCTTTAATACGTTGAAAGACCTGTTTATATCACATTGGAAGTGCCACGGCTCATCAATTTAAAATCATGCGATTCGACCCAACCTCCAGTCAAAACTGGAAATTATTTCTCAGAATTTTCATCCAGGTACTGCAATGTTTCCTTTCAGAGCGGCCTTCCAAACAAACGAGGTGTTTTCCAGTGCGTTGTATTTTTTTTTCAAGCACCCGTAAGGTCACGGAACCAGATCCAAATTTCATAAAGCCGTTTAGCAGAAAATACTGCATGGAAAATGTTTTTGCAAAGCAAAAAATGAGTGGGGCACCAGTCGCAACAGTGTTAACTTTATGGAATGTTGGCAAGTATCCTGTTTTCGTTAAGCAAGTTTTTTTTTAGTGCTTAGCAAGTTTTTGTGCTTACAAACTTTATGAAATTGGGCACAGGTCAATTCTGACCCCGGAGTGTTTAGTCAGTACAGTAAAGATCAGTACTAGTAGCGAAGTGCTCTGATGTTATGACGCCAATGTTAAGTTCATATAATCGAGAGCAGTTATTGCAAAAATATATTATAATAGTTGTTATTGAATTTCAACATCCAGACTATACAACGACTACTTTCACAGCGGCCTTGCGAACAAACGAATTCTGGTGCATTGTGGTTTGTAGTCAAGCAACAAGGAGCGTAACGAAAACAACTTTTGTTTGCGACCATATTTCTCAGGTTCTGAGTTTCCAATGATGTAAAGGGGATTTCCCGATTGATTGCGAAATATAAAAGCGCCAAAAATATTGCACTTGGGTAGGCGATTTATTCTCGTGACGTCATGAATCTAGACTACCATTGGTCAAATACACAGAAGACCACCACTGGTCAATATTGTTCCCAGAAGACAGGTTTGGGCAGGTTCATCAATAACTGAATAACTTTTACACCCATTGTAGAGAAAACTTCCGTATTCCAGTCGGCCATGCGCAGAATCATGTCAAAAGAGGTTAACTTAAATAAACAGGGGAGCATTTTGAAACAACAAAACAAGCTTTTCAGGGCAACAACAAATCTACAAGGAAAGAAATATCTTGGCGTGATATAGGATTTAAAACTTTGCATGGTAGCGATGCAATCTTGTAAGGTTTACACTAACGCATGCATGTACATGAGTAGGATTTGAAACTGTGCATGGTGGAGATACAATCTAGTAAGGTTTGCAGTAGCACCATGTACATGAGTAGGATTTGAAACTGTGCATGGTGGAGATACAATCTAGTAAGGTTTACAGTATGGGTAGGATTTGAAACTGTGCATGGTGGAGATACAATCTAGTAATACGTTTTGTAGTAACACAATGTACTAGAGTAGGATTTGAAACTTTTGAATGGTGGTGAAGCAATCTAGAAAGGTTTGGAGTTATACCATGTACATGAGTAGGATTTGAAACTTATAAAAACAACTCGAATTTACAGACGGAAACAAACATCCTACTAAGCAACGGATTGGATACTGGGTGACTCGGTAGTGCACCCGAAGGACACAGACCACACAAGTCAACGACACACGTATTTTTTTGATACAATTTTTGGATAGTTACGCATGAAACCAAACAGTCAATTTCGATGTGCGAAATCGGTGAGGGTGCCGAGTGTCATCACAATGTTGTTATAAAATAATTATACAATGTTCATGTTCAGTAGCCCGCCAATTTGTCACATGTCCTTGCACTATAAAAACTCCCAGGACAATTGACCCGAATCCCAAGTCCCATGGGCCTGACCCTTTTAGGGGTCAGGCTGACCCAAAATCTGATTTTAAAATCTTTGGTTTTGTTCTAGCTAGGATTCTGCTGAGAAGTTAATGCAAAATTATATTATAATAGTTGTTATTGAATTTCAACTTCCAGACTACAACGACTACTTTCACAGCGGCCTTGCGAACTTACAAACGAATTCTGGTGCATTGTGGTTTGTAGTCAAGCAACAAGGAGCGTAACGAAAGCAACTTTTGTTTGCGACCGTATTTCTCATTTTCTGGGTTTCCAATGATGTAAGGGGATTTCCCGGTTGATTGCGAAATATAAAAGCGCCAAAAATATTGCACTTGGGTAGGCGATTTATTCTCGTGACGTCGTGAATCTAGACTACCATTGGTCAATTGTTCACAGAAGACCGCCCATACCATTGGTCAATATTGTTCACAGAAGACCGCCGATACCATTGGTCAATTGTTCACAGAAACCACCGATACCATTGGTCAATATTGTTCACAGAAGACCACCTATACCATTGGTCAATTGTTCACAGAAGACCACCCATACCATTGGTCAATTGTTCAAACAATTCCCATTTTCGTGAAATTACTAACTATCAAAACTTAAGTACAATGTTCTTAAAATACTTGATTTTTTAAAAAGATGTCAACCAGTCAGTTTCTTCACTCATTTACAACATTTCAATCAACAACTTTGTTCGATTTTTTTAATCTCATTTAAAAACTTGATTATGTTTATACCAATGTTTATACGGCATACGATTAATGTATTGTTTTCGATAGGCCCTAACATTTGGAATTTTGTTTAACGGTTTTCTTAATATTGAAATAATTTATTTTGATTTGTCTTGTAACTATATTTTATTAATTATAATAATTATAACTGCTTCTGTGAAATCAAAGGTGTACTAAAAAACATCAAGTGACCATGTGATCTATTTTTACATACCGATTGTAGAGAAGAAAAACGTGTACCCTAGTTCATCAAATTTCGTTACAGATGTTTCATTTAGTCTTAGCGGTCGTCCAAAACAAATGGTCCGGCTTAAAGAGTGAAACTGATCATCAGTTGTGTTTGAAACAAGTCATTTAGATTATGTCCACATGTTACTTTTAAATGTTCATTTATGGTATTGTGAATTGGAATAAAATACTTAAAACTGTACATTGTCCGGTGACCACTTAAGGAATATCTGATGAATTTCGGCTGGTTTTAGGCGTCCCGTGTCGACTTTTATTGATGTTCGTTTTTTTTGTTTTTTTTCTTTCCATATATTATTATACTAAACTTGTATTTGTACTGATTTTCCCAACATGCTAAATCTACTTATCAGTGTATGTGAGTGTATGTTAAATTCGACTTGGTTTAATTTATTTGCTCGTGTTTTACAGTTTTAGAATGATCTATGTGTTGGTTTTTAAACTTTCCGATCACACTTTTTGTGGATCTTTTAAAAACTTTTAGAACGGGATACTCTCATTGAGTTTTCATTCTTGATGTATGTGTGAACTCACCCCCAGAACCACTGTTTTTTCTCCTTTGAAAAGTGTAAACCACGTGTTTTCGACTCTCGGTGCCTTTTTCCTTAACTTTAATTACTTTACATATTGATTTTATACTTTAAATCTTATGACGTGGTTATTCAGTTGAAAATTTATGTGGATAAAACAGAACCAGTCCGAACTCGTCGGGTGACGTCACTTTGTCCGATCAACGACGGTACACGATGCGAGAGACAAGAACTGACACGTTTGGATGGTAGAGCAATCAGGTGACGTCATCTATTGATACCACCGCGAATAGCTGGATCAGTGATCAAGGGGTCCTTGAGGACTCGAACCTGTTTCTCGTCCACCCTGACTAGGCTTTTTACACATGAAGTGAACGCAAGCGGCATTGCTTACAGATGAATTGTTTTAACGAGTGAATTCGGGAGCAAATTCCTCAATTCCGGGCCGGACATGATCAGAAATGGTTAGTTATAGAAAACACTAATAATCAGATGTTCAAAAGACATTTGTATTTATCTCGAGGATTCTTGCATACCCGGTATCCTGCACAAAACAAATTTCAAGCGAAGTTTGGTACTAAGCTGTATTAAACCTTATTTGCTGCCGTATCGGAGTCGCACAGAAGTCTGAGTGATAATAATTCAACACCAAACTAATTAACGTGAAGCGTTTGAAAATAAAAAAGTGATGCTTGATATTTCTATTAGGAAACATCTTGTGTGTGTACGGTGTATTTATTTTTGTCGACTTTCTCGTGTTTTCTATAATCGTTTTTAAATATTTATTTAGTTTTAAACACTTGTGCTAACTTTTTGGGGGCCGTTTCCATTCGCTTGAAGCGTTGGAAAAGGCAACGTCTTATTTTATTTTATGAAAAGAACAAACAACACGGCCGTCTTTGGTTGCAAAGGTAGCCTAATTTGAAACGTTTTCTTCGTATGTTATTGTATTTAGTAAATAAGTATAAAAAAACTATAAGTTAACAAGTCCCCATACAAGAAACAAAACAAAATTATATACAATTAGGGTATTATTTTATATATTTAAAACTTGTAGGGGAGATGGCCTAATTAGCTCCGGACCTTCGTCAGAGGCAAGGGTTGGAGTTAGGGTATTTATATATATATATGTATAAATATGTATATACGTTTTGAGTTGTTAAATACCGTTCATGGCGGCATTCCCACAAAACTTTGCCAGCAATCTAGGATGGGAAACTTGTAATCCTTTAAACAATGGCTTGAGTGGTGACTTATCTTGTGGCATAACTTTTCGTGTTGACTCATCAGCTCGGCCACTGATGAGGACATGTTCGAACACGATCAAAACGTAGCAGAGGACAACAAAATTACCCGGACTCGTACATTCTTGACCAAGGGGGGGGGGGAGGGGTTTACACCCGTTGTTTAAAGCAATAAACGGGAGTTGTAATTAATTTTTCTTTATTGTTAGCTGATACAATTAAAACAAAAACAAACAAACAAATCAGCAAACTTGATATACATTTTATTCGTAGCGTTTTTGGTTTTTTTTTGTTTTTTTTGGGGGGGGGGTCTTCCTATAATTAACAAACGCAACATTACACTTCTCTTACGTATCTATCGATCAACCCAGTCGCTGTCTGCGCTGGATGGGAGACCCTCATGACCCTCACGATTGAGGGTTATGACCCTCCGTATAAAAAGGAGGTCATACGCCACCCTTACTACTAATGAATCGATTTTGTTGTCTGTACTAACACAATGTTCCAAGTTTATTCGTGAATAGACCTATCCTTTAAAACCCTGGTAGATGAGACCCTATATGAGCCGATTATTAATTACCGTACTCACAACTTACGGCTCAATGGTAGGCATTTTTAATTGTAAGGTAATTGTGTCTCATTGGGCTAGTGGGGGTGGCGGGGTGGTTGTTGGAGTGGGCGGGGGGGGGGGGTATTAAGTAATTAATACACCAATTTTTTATAAGACCTAAATTTGAAGTGCCACGGCTCATCAATTTAAAATCATGCGATTCGACCCATCCTCCAGTCAAAACTGGAAATTATACTTCAGAATTTTCATCGAGGGACTACAATTTTTCCTTTCAGAGCGGCCTTCCGAACAAACGACGTGTTTTCCAGTGCATTGTATGTTTTGTTTTTTCAAGTTCTCGTAAGGCAACACTGAAACGGAAACCAACTTTTGTTTGCGATGGTATTTCTCATCTTTGGAATTCCCAATGATGTAAGGGGATTTCCCGATTGATTGCGAAATATACATTTTGGGGTCAGGCTCAACCGAAAACTGATTTTAAAATGTTTGGTTTTGTTCTAGCTGGGATTCTGATTCGTTTATTAATCTTCCTGACACAGATTGCCTTACCTGTATTTTGACCTTTTACGCGGTGTTTCTCATTATTTGGCGCTGTTTCCAATTGGAGAGTATTTTAGTGTAAACTTAATATAACTTTCATCCAGAGATAATACTTAGCCTACTAATAAACTAACAATGATTTCTAGCTAGTCCGATGGTAAAGCCTAGTCAATGTTTTTTCTCAACTTCAGTTAATGATCATGATGTGGGCCATTATTCATAGTCTCAAACAAATAGGCAAAGTTCAAGTTCTGTTATTGCTGAGCAAGATGAACTTTAGATAGGCCCTAAGTTAATAACGTTTACACCCATTGTAGAGATTACTAGATTACTAGGTGACAACAACAACTAAACAAGCCTTTCAGGGCAACAGCTTCCCCGGATCGACCCAGGTCTGACCCCAGTGCGTTCGAATAGCTCTGACGTCATTTCACCCGGGTGAGACCCGGGGGGGGGGGGCGGAAGGGGTGTTGTGCAATCATTTGCGATCGCTGTTTGGGTACACTCCATTTTAAAAATAGGTGTGTATGTATGCACAGTACACACTATTTGAATTTACGTGTATACCGTTAAAATTCTCTCTTTATCAGCACTGAAAACATAACAGTGTATATCGTAAGAGTATTTTCCATTGTTGAGATGCTTAATTTTAAATAAAGTGCGTCAAAATATTATCGAAAATTTTCCGTTGGTTTATTGCAGCGGCTAACGTGTATGAATGGGTCCAGGTGGGAATTTCGTTACAAATGGTCTCCCCTAAAATGGCTACAAATATCGACATAATGTGAATAAAATTATCGTTCATCCTCTGATTTTTTCCCATTAACGTAATATTTAGGAATAGATCTTTCATTCCTGAAAGTTTAATCAAAATCCCTCGGTACATCCTCTAGATATTTGACGATTTGTAAAAGTGTTTTTGGAGAGAATGGATCCCGCCAATACTTATTTTGCGTTCAAACGATCTCTGTTGACGGACGGGAACATTTGCCGCAGGTAATTGTAATTCTGAGGCAACATACACATCTAAAACAGATATGTTTATACATGTCGTTTAGGTTAAATATATGTTGTTTATTAAATAGTTAATTTACTGAAGCAGTTGGCAAGGCAAAAAAATAATTTACAAATGTTTTCTGGTGTAAAGATTTTGTGAATTTACAACATTTGAAGATAACAATACCCTCTGATAAAATGGACTCGTCCAGGCAGTCTCAACGGCACGCAGCGGAGAGCAACCGTAAATTCAAATAGTGTGTACTGTGCATACATACACACACATCCGTTTGTACGTGGGGGAGCTTCGACCAGTCCACGTCGCGATGGTCGAATGAGATTATTTTCAACGTAGGTGGCGCGCTGGTGGCGCTACCCCTTCCGCCCCCCCCCCCCCCCCCCCCGTGGTGAGACCCAAGTGCCCTGCTCGTGGAGAGCGGGTTACTTGGGGCTGACCCTAGTTCATGACGTCACGGCAAACAACTTTCTCAATGGCCACCATTTTGTTTGTAATTCAGCGGGACATTTGAGGAAGTTTGACACATTTTCGCCATTACAACAGCGTTTTTGTGAGCAATAAGTATTTTTTATTCGAAGCCGGGTACCTTTGTATCGCTGTGGGGTTGTACAAATTGTTTAACGTTGCAGTTTTACCTTGAGAATAATTATTTTACGATGTTTTCGTGAATCCACGGAAAGTATCGGACATACGGCACAAAATGGAAGTAGTCCCGGTCGGCTGTCCCAAGATGCATCGGTGTGAATGCTGGGGGAAGTTGCCGTTCGATTAGCTCATGGTTAGGGGCTCACCCGGATGAGCAGACCGGGGTCGACCCGGGGAAGCTAATCGAACGCACCCAAAGAAAGAAGTAATGAGTGCATTCATTGAACAAAACCTGTCTCACGGCAAAATTGTCTCACGGCAAAATCAGCGATAATTCGTTAAAGGTGGAAAAGAAACGATCTGTTACTTTTGGCAAAAATTGTTGACTCTTTCAAACAGTTTTTAGCTTAAACTTAACATTTCACCTTGCTTAAAATTAATGCAAAAATATATCACAAAACTAGCTGGATAATTACAATCCTTGCCCTTTCTTGAGAAAAATATTGCTATAAAGTGTCCCAAGAACATTTGCAAAATTTTGAAAACGCAATACAGTCAAAATGGCAAAAAACCACTTGGGCCTATTTTGTCTTTAAAAGTGATTAAGCGAAAGTAATCCCCAAAATGTTTACGCAGCATTTTATGTCTTCAATTTTGGTCAGCCGTTTGGAATGCTCGCTAATTACCCCAGAAAAAACCACCCCAAATGCCGAAAATGCGTTTTTCCCCAAACCGACTTGCTGCCAGTTTTCATCACGAGTCCAACTTTAAAGCCTAAATTTATCAAATCTTCACAAAAGTTGAAACAACGAAACCCCAGGTTGTGGTAGATTCTTAATACTACACATTATGTTAGTTGCATGACCCTCAAAACGTTATAATTCAAAAGATTTTATGGGTGTTGGCGCATGAGTTTTGCCTAAATTTTAGTGTGGTGCACCCTGTGCCTATAGTGCGCCCTCTGTTGGCGAGATATTTTTCCCTGGGTTGGTGATTTTAAATTTTTCTTTTTAACATAACACCGAAACAAAGACCAAGCACAAAAAGAAAACAATTTTTCTCATTCATATTTATTCATTATTAATAGAGACATTCGGGTTAGTACAAGTCAAGGCATTGACACGTGAACTTTCATTTGTCACGAGGGAAAAGGCATAATTTTTTTATTTTTATTACAATAAATGAAAAACAAATTAATTAAGAAACAGTTTTGATATACTAATCTGAAATAGTTTTGCAACGTAGCTGTTCTCGTTTTGGGGTAAAAAAATAAAGTTAAATTGCAAGAATTAGAATAATTCACCATCATGATAAGGCCTAAGTCATGGTTTTGAAAAGGTTCAAAGTTTGCCAACTTTGGTTGTCTCTGTGTGGCAGGAGATTCTGTCCCCCCATTAATAAAGAATTGTGTACAAAGTGCTCATGATAGCGCCATCTTTTGAAACATCCTCCTCCCAGCACTGCCTCCGCCAGCCCATATTAATTTTCCTACAGGGGGACAGAATCTCCAGGAAGGGGGGTTGTCAGATTTTCCTAGGACACCAGCTTGGGCTTTGGCTCCTTCATGTCACTTTCCTATGGGGCTTCAGTCCGGCAACTACTGCCCAAGCAAGGCCAAGCCCAATCCGTGGTTTAGAACACTACCTTTTGAGCTGCATTGCCTTAATTGGTGGCAACAGCCATGGCTACAGCTATGGCTACAGCTATGGCTACAGCTAGATGTCTGCATCATAGTGCATTGAAATATTATCATGTCCTTAGCAAGCACCCTTAGCAATAGGGCGTGGCTGTAGGCAATAGGGCGTGGCTGTAGGCAATTCGGATATGGCCTAATATCAGATTGATACAGATTATGCCCCTTCTAAATTTGGTAAATTATAATATTTTCAGAAACCATTATTATCTTTAATTTCAAAATAAAGGTCTGGAAATGTATTCAAGGAAAAGAAAAGGTCACTTTTTCTGAGAGATGGTAATTTATTTTACCTTGAAAAATTGAATTTTTGTATTTATTTAAAGTAAACTAACAATAGACAGGGCAGAATTACGCAAGCAGAAATTATGACTTGACACTTTTTTGTACTGGGAAAAATAAGCAGTGAATTAATTACAACCAATAAATACAGACGCTCACACCTGACATTATGGACTCGGCAATATGGCAGCCTCATGAAGGGTCTTAGATTGGTTTTTGTCAACGTTTTGCTGATTTACAGGCAACATAAATAAGAAAGATACAATAAAAGTCACATGAAAGTTTCAGCTGAATACAGTGTCTACTTGCTGAAAAAACAGCAAAAAACTGTCACTGTATTTTCACATGATTGTGAATCCATCCATCTATAGTGAGATGACAGTTGTACCAACCGCATCTCTGGCCGCAGCACTTTGCAAACAGACATTTACCCTCATAAATCTGAGAATCGTTTCTCAGATTCAAATGTTTTCAGGTGAAAAATTTTCAAAACCATATTACTTCGAAAGGAAACCTCTCTCAAAATAAATACACAATCAACAGCTGCAGAGCTTCTCAGCAAATTATAATTTATGGTGATTAGTTTTGTAAGTATTTACCAATCTATGACCCCTTTTTAAAATAAGACGTCTCCTCTTGGTACGACATTTAAGAAGATTAATGCGGGTTATAACTGTTACACCATAAAACTTGATAAATAACAACAAATAATGATTGCGTTGAACAATTATACCAAGCACATACTGACAAAAGGTAACTTATCAAATATATATTCCTTTACATGTTTTTTGGTGACTATTTACATATTTACAGTATTTTAGTTACACTTTTAGTGACTTTTGTTAACCCCAACAATTCAAAAAAGTACAAAAATACAAAATTATACAAATAAAAAGAATTGCGATAAAACTTTTAAGCACTATTGACTTAAACACTGGTCTATTGGTACTTTTTAAGATTAAGTTATATTACCCATCAAAAAACACACACAAGTGTGTTAACACTTTAGCGATTGGGAGACTTTAGAACGCTAGCTGGCAGCAGACTTACCAGGTAAATTTCCATTGTTAACGTAGTTCTGAGCATGCGCACATTACCGAGAACAATGGATTTACCTGGTATGTCTGCTGCCTCCTAGCGTCCCAAAAGTCCCCCATTGGGACCTCTTATTGTCCCTCTTTTGTTTGTACTCCTAACAATCGGCCACAGCTCCCTATGGTACACACTTTCCAACTGGGGACCTTCATCCTATCCTCTTTTGTTTTTTCCAGTTTGAATGTATATACCTACCCAGAACGGTTGCTTATGGTGGAGCTGCAATGTAAAAGAACTATATGCGTACTGTTTAGATAATAGAAATAGAGCACCGAGAATGCCGAGCTCAATAATTGTCATCTATGTCTGCTGTGTACGCCCTCTATGTCAGCTGTGGACATAGAGTATCAATATAGAAATAGAACAAGGAGAATGCTGAGCTAAATTGTTGTTTGTGTCTGCTGGACACGCCCTCT
Organism: Leptasterias polaris; assembly: GCA_037783415.1. NCBI lineage: Eukaryota > Metazoa > Echinodermata > Asteroidea > Forcipulatida > Asteriidae > Leptasterias > Leptasterias polaris. Next base: position 4,546,477 of record JAZGTN010000119.1, read on the forward strand.
ATGTCAGCTGTGGACATAGAGTATCAATATAGAAATAGAGCACTGAGAATGCTGAGCTCAATAATTGTCATCTATGTCTGCTGTGCACGCCCTCTATGTCAGCTGAGGACATAGAGTATCAATATAGAAATAGAACACAGAGAATGCTGAGCTCAATTGTCATCTGTGTCTGCTGTACATGCCCTCTATGTCAGCTGTGGACATAGAGTATCAATATAGAAATAGAACACAGAGAATACTGAGCTCAATTGTTGTTTGTGTCTGCTGGACACGCCCTCTATGTCAGCTGTGGACATAGAGTATCAATGGGTGCGTTTGATTAGCTTCCCCGGGTCGACCCCGGTGTGCTCATCCGGGTGAGCCCCTGACATGAGCTAATCGAACGCCAACTTCCCCCAGCATTCACACCAATGCATCTTGGGACAGCTGACCGGAACTAGTTTCCTTGTGTGCATCACGTACGAAACTTTTCGTGGATTCACAAAAACATCGTAAAGTAATTATTATCAAGGTAAAACTGCAACGTTAAATAATTGTACAAGCCCACAGTGATACAAAAGTAACCGGCTTCGAATTAAAAAATAATTGTTGCTCACAAAAACGCTGCTTAATGGTGAAAATGTGTGTCAAACTTCCTGAAAATGTCCCGCTGAATTACAAACAAAATGGTGGCCATTGAGAAAGTTTTTCGAACCAAGGTCAGCCCCAAGTAACCTGCTCCAAAAGCAGGGCACTTGGGTCTCACCCGGGTGAGCCACATCAATGACGTCAGAGCTAATCGAACGCACTGGGGTCAGACCTGGGTCGACCCGGGGAAGCTAATCGAACGCACCCAATATAGAAATAGAACAAGGAGAATGCTGAGCTAAATTGTTGTTTGTGTCTGCTGGGCACGCCCTCTATGTCAGCTGTGGACATAGAGTATCAATATGGAATTATAGAACACAGAGAATGCTGTGCTCAATTGTCATCTGTGTCTGCTGTGCAGGCCCTCTATGTCAGCTGTGGACATAGAGTATCAATATAGAAATAGAACACAGAGAATGCTGAGCTCAATTGTCATCTGTATCTGCTGTGTACGCCCTCCTCCAGTCAGCTGTGGACATAGAGTATCGATAAATGAATAAAACTAATTGGTTTTTTTTCTAAGAAATAGCCCCACAAATTATGTCTTTGCCCAAGCTTTCCCCCCGCCCTCCCCAAATGAACATTGTGGTTACTCCACTATTTATTTATATGGTTAAGTTGCATCATCAATATAATATCATTGTGAAGTCTGGCATAATGCCTTTTTCATAATGCCTTTTTCATAAGATAAAATAAAAACTGTTTACAGATACTGAACATTCATAAAACAAACAGGACAGAGACATTATGCATACAACATTACATTTTTAGAAAAAAAAGAAAAAGTTTACAATAAAACGTTTTGATGGGGGGGGGGGGGGGGGGGGAGAATCAATATTAGTTTTATTCTGAACTTAGAGGTCCAGTCTTTCATTATGGAAAAAATCATAAAAATCTAACAGTGAAAACAATGATCAAATTAACATTTTTGTTTTGAAAAAACCCAAAATGGATAGACCAAAACAGGCAAAATAACACAAAAGTTGACTGGATTTATTTGGTTAAAAAAAAAATGTTTGAAGAGTTGAGAAAGACGGAAACTTTGGGTATATAATTTTGTTTTTTAAACATTAACTGTTTCACAGAGATACATATTAACATGAACAAAAAAAGTTATTGAAAGGATGGCAAGGAAATTCTAGATTAAAAAAATATGAATAACTTGTTAATAATTTTAAAAGGTGAATAAAAAAGAGAAACTGAATTGTTTTACCTGAGTTCAGGGAAAAGGTATGAGGTTGTTTTTTTATCAAAAAGTTTTTGTTTTTGGAAAACATTTCATTGATGAAACTCTTGAGATTAGAGAAAATTATTAATATTAATAAAATCTTTAACCACCATTTTCAATTATGTTTCGACTTAACTTATATTTTTGTTTTTGTTGTTTTATTTTTAGGGGTGTGAGTTAGATGGAACCAATTTGTTAATAAAAAGAGATCTCATTTCGACAAAAAGGACGGGTCCTCCTCCTCCCTCCCCCCCTACTGATATAAAACAGTCCCCACCCTCGTAAGGTTTCAGGGAGTTTAATGCAGTGTCTTAATTAGCAGCTACAGCTACTGGTACGGCTAGAATTCTGCATCATATTGTGTTGAAGAGTGTTCTTAATACCCAAGAGACATAACTGTAGCTTTAGTCACAAATTCAGATACGGTCTAACCACCCTCAATGGGAGACTGTTTTAGACTCTAGGTGGCAGCAGACTTACCAGGTAAATTCATACTTCATGGAAATATAGTCAGAATTACGTAAACAATGGAAGATCCAGTATGACTGCTGCTATCTAGCATATCAAGCCACCGCCCCCCCCCCCCCAGTTAGTATTAATGCACCAAATTATAATGTCAACGCAAACCGCTTTTAAGTAATACTGAAGATATTTAATCTGTAAATAAAAAGATACACACACATTCTTCCAAATTTTTTTAGGAAAAATGGAGACAACCTCATAATTTTGTGTTGTGGTCGGTTTCAGATGTATTTGAAGGGTACCTGTTGAGCTCGTTAGACATTGGTCTTGATTTCAAAAGCATCTGGTAGGCAATCTCGAAGGCTTGGCCCAATGTCAAGATTATCTCCGTTGACGTTTCCTTAAAAAGAAAGAAGATTTAAACAATTATTAAATAACATCCACTGCATTTTATACAAAATAACCCAAAACAGATGAAGTAGGTTTTAAACTTTGCATCGTGGAAAACAGTCTAGAAACGAATTAATTAAACTAACATTTGCAGAAACACCATAAAATAATCTCTCTCTTACGTTCTAGATCAATTTCCCCTCACCCTATTCAGCAACTCCCAATAGGGTTCTAGATAGATGGTGCTTTGTTGCTATTATTTACTGTTATTTTATTATTACATGTATTTATTACTATCATTGTGGTGGTAATGTATCACAAGTAATTGTGTTATAATTCAAAACTTTGATCAGTTTGCTCTAGGCCCAGTCTCATCTAATAAGCTGTTAGCCAGTTTCAATGCTTACTAAAGCAGACAAACATTCAGCAGCAAAAGTGTATTTCATAAACGATCAAGAATATTTACAGCTTATGTACAGGTACGCGTTCACAATGGACCCGCGTAACTATAGCGACACTCATCTGCTTACAGAAACTTCTGGCAAGTTAGCAAGCCCTTGCTTTACTTTCGGTTAGAAATGTTGTATGAAATAGAAACTGTGCTAAGGGTTGCTCTGTAAGCAGAACATGTCTGCTTACAGTCCTTAGGCCTTGATAACTTTCAGGAGAAAAGCTGAATGATATTTAATTTGAACTTAATTCTTTTACCACCTTTCACTGCCTCATTAAATTTATAGATAACTAAACATAAAAACTCAAAGAAGAAATATAACAATAGATAAATAAATGGTAGGTTTGAAATAATGCAAGATATATCACAGTAAAATGTAAGTGATAAGTTGGAACAAAAATAAGCTATATCCACAGCAACATACAAGTAGACAACTCTTACACAAACTACACAGTCACTGTTAGGAACCATAAATCTGCTTTTATGGAGCACCTGCTTAAAAATACCTTGGAGTTTGAGATTTCAAAAATCAACTATGCCAGACCTTTTCAAACTACAAGTTTCAAAGTTCTAGTGAAAAACCATATGGTCAGAAGGTAAAAAACCTTAATCCTTGATCACATGATACAAGATACTCAAACTTGGGTATTGTTAATTTTCTCACAAGACATTTAAAGAAAACTTGAATATGGCAAGATGAACAGAATAAAACATACAAATAAATAATGTCTCAACTCAAGTAAATCACAGTAAAATGCAATGAATAAATAATAAGCACAAACAATGAATTACTATTAATAAATGATTTCTTCAATTGCACATGTAAAGACAGGCAAATACACGATTGGTTAAGGGAATAGAATGATGCAAGACATTTTAGCAGAAGTAAAAAGTAAAACACTATTAGAACAAATATAAGCTTAAAAATTGCACAAAAGAAATAATGGAATTATCAGCAGCTAACACATTTATAGTGAATAAAAACAGATTCATATGAGAAATAAATGCTTTGATCAATTGAGATACATGTAGTAAAGGTCACAAGGTCATAAGGTGACAAGGTCATGAGGTCACGAGGTCACAGGATCTTACCTCTCCTTTCACGCTGAAGACATGACAATATAGCTTCTCATTCTCGCTGTCTTTAGTGATGTAAGCAAAAGTTCGAAGGTCATCAGAGTCTTGAGTGACGCAGGAGATGTTACAGATCTCGTGTTCTGTGATTATCAGCTGCAAAACGAAAAACATGGAGAGTTCAAGTGTTAGGATGAATCATTGTACAATGAAATCAGGTGTGTAGTCTTTAAAGGGGCCAGAATTTGAAACGTCACAAACAAAATGGTTTGGGTTCAAATTTGGGAGGAAAATCTACAAGACCGCAGAGCTTACTGTAGCTGAAAATGTTTCACTGGGCCAGTTTGTTTGTTTACACGTACAAATTTTAATGAGGAAAAACATACCTGTAATACCTGTACCTGTACCTGGTTTAACATTTGAACTACTTTAATTTGAACAAGCACTAAGAGAAGATTGATCTCATTTGTAATACGAGTAAGTATTCTTCACTACTCAACAGAATTGAAAGAGATTTTTCAGACTGAAGGTCAACATTTTAACAAAGACACAAGACAGCTGGATTTGTCCAGTAATTAGTTTACTGGTCCGATGCTAAAATCACTGGCCTCGGCCAGGTCTGCAGTACAGAGTAAAATTTGAGCCCTGAGGTTCCTCCAAACAGGATGAGTTTCTATCGACTCTAAGAATAGATACCTTTGATTTGAAGTCGATGAACTTGACGCCAACGTAGCTGATGGAGAGTGTGATAGATGGAATCTTCTGTAGATGGGAAGCTGATCTTCTCAACTTGGTGCAGGATTCTTGGGTTGAGTCGACGCCTTTTACTTCCTTGACTAGGGTCGACCCAAGGTACTGAAAACAACAACAACAACAACATTGGAAATCTAGAAAGCTACAATTTTAAGCTGGAAATGAAGGGTCAACACAAAATCAGTACAGATCCAGTTTCTACTTTAGCTAATGGAATCCCCCTCAATCAAAATGGAAGGAACATTTGAATAAAAATGGGACGCATACTCACAGATGCTGTGTAATTACAACAGCCTTTAATCAATGCTTCCGGTGGATGCATCCATTGTACTGTAGGGGAGGTTTCCTCACACTCCTCTGACCCAGATCCCCTCCTCGTTGTTGCCATATTATCATAATCCTCAACTGTTGATATCTGCCTTTCGGCTCTCTGCCCATTTTCTTCGCCCACTCTTGAGGGCAGATGCTCTGCTCTCCCTTGCCCTACCGAGAGGGAGGTTTGAAAGTTTCTAGGCTTGGTGGGCGTGGTCACCTCCTTGGAGTAGTCCTTGAAGAGATCGATGTCTAAGGAGGCAGATTGCTCTGAGGCGGTGCTTGAAAGTTGCTTCCGTTGCTCGAAAGACGTTAAGTTGATCTCCTGATGGAACCAAGAATGGGAGAATGAATTTGTTTTCATCCTACAGAGACTAATGCAATTGCTTTCTAGAATGAAGTTGATACTGAAGTCTGAAAGATCTTTGTATCTTCGAACGAGTCAGGCGATGAAGCAATGTAACGTCAGAATACAAATCAATATAATGAGAGTAAAAACCTGAGCAGTTTAGGGTTTTGATTTACACAAAGCACTAAGGTTCACTCTCAAGATTAGTTTGTTAATGAATCCGTCTTTACTTGCTAAGCAAAGTGTGATGTCACAATACAAATCACTATGGTGATATTAACAACTCATATTTAGATGAATCTTATTGTTTTTTAAGGTTTGAACATCCCAGATCACGGGTGGCGAGTTCCAAGAGCTAAGATTGATCTTAAGACAATGGCAATATTAACATTGCATCTTAAAGTCCTTGTGAGAATCAAACTTGTCCTTACCAGATCACTAGTGGTAAGTTCTAGAGAGTTTGGTCTTGGTATGCTACTACTACTGCTACTGAAGCTCTGTCTTCTATCACCCAATGAAGCTAAAATACGCTTCCTGTGTCCCAACATATGCACCTCAAGAACCTGAGACATCGGCAAGAGGGTTAAAGGGTTACAGAGATAGAACATCTTTGTTTAAAGGCAACGTATAACTTTAGTTTTTAGAACCGCTCAGTTGGTTTAATCCTATGTAAATGAAGATATATACAATTCAACTAACCTGTGAAAATTTCATTTCAAAAAGTGGTAGCGTTTTTGAGATATTGCTGGAAATCTGGAGCGGTTATGTCCACACAGGAAGAATAATCCGTAGTTGGAATACACAATCTGAGAAATGTTTCATGCAGAAACGTTTCTCAGATTGAAATGTTTTTGAATCCCTTTCTCTGAAACCACATTCCTTCGAAGGCAATTGTTTCTCAAAATGTTATACATTATCAACAGCTGCAGTGTTTCTTACCAAGTGAGTTTTTATGGTCATTAATTTTGGAGGTAATTACCAAAGGTATACACTCCCTTTAACTACGTAAATTTGCCGAAAGAAATTTTTCCTGTTCACAAAAACAATACAACCGATAATAGACTGTGCCAGTCTCGCATGTATTCAAATATTTTTGGGACCCATTTGTACATTGCTTTTAGTAACGTAAGAAGGAAACAAGCTCAAACTCTTTAACAGGTTCCAATGTTCAAAAACCCGCAAGGCTTGCACAGTCTATTACAAAATTAATTGTTCAATACAAAATTAACCAGCATATAAACAACTTTCTTACTTTTTTATGCATACATTTAGTACAAATAACCAGCTGTATCGATGCATACAGAAAATTTTCCAGAATAAAAATGCTGGATAGTAAACTTGTTAAAACTTGTTATTTTTAAAGTTACAAAAGTTGGGTTTACATTTTCCAGTTCCACTTCCCAGAGTTCCCTGGCGCGTTCCATGGTGACGATTCCGTTGTCTATGAAGTTTGGAATGCAGTCACTGAGGAGCAAGCTCCTTAACCACTCCGACACAGAACTTGAGATGTGACTTTTATTATCTTAGGTTGAAGACACAAGAAAGAAAAATTAACAATTAAAATAATTGATGATGTTTTTATCATCAAATATATGAAGCAATTTGTTACCAAACTGTACATTCAAACAAGTGAGTCTTTAAAAGTTCCTTTGGCAAATATGAACTGGTAAGTCATTCCATAATGAAGGTGCAATGAAGTTGAAGGCTTTTTGACCATAGACTTTTGTGGAAACAGTAGTTTGCGTGAGTGAGGATTGGCCAGCCGAACGAAGAGACCGAACAGGAATATATTTATGCAGAAGATCAGATATATAGTCAGGAGATAGTCCATGAAGAGCTTTGAAAATGAGATTTGACTCATTCACAGGTACTCACCGATTGTCTTCATGACTGGAAGAGCATTTGTAGCTTGAAGGATAATCTTACGATGGAGCTCCTCCATGATGCCCATCTCAATCAAGTCATTCTCCTCAAGAATGTTTCCTCCCTGTAAGCGACAATAAGAAAAAATGAGGCAAGACAACAACAAAGAATCTTGAGATGATTATCAAGTAAAGTACACCAATGTTTCAGGTTACAGAGCTTGATTTACACAAAGCACTAAGATTCATCTTAAGATGAGTTGTCAATATCACCATTAGTGATTTGTATTGTGACATCACACTTTGCTTAGCAGTTAAGAAAGACACACAGTTAAGATCAATCTTAGCTCTTTGTGAAATCGGCCCAGCAAATTAATTTCCAATATCTAGTTTTCAGTCAACAATGACATTCAGTAAACTTTCACAAACATTTTAGAGAAAAGAAGAAGAAAGAATAGAGAAAAGAAGAAGAAAGAAAGAAGAAAACAAAAACAGTTTATATTCTGTCTTGACTTATGATTATGTTTTGATCAGACTTGTTTCAATACACCGATCCAGGAGGCCACGCCCCTTGACAAATTGACCAATCACAACGCATGATTGAAGATCCGACAAATTGCCGCCATTTTGTCCGACAAAATTCTGATTTGTTTGTAATGTTTACTACACACATTTTGTTGAATTTACTTTTGTGTCATTTGTTCAAGGCTATTCTTTCATAAACTTGATTTTTATCCTTAACCATGGTCAAGCGGTGTTCATATCCTAATTGAAGTTCCTACTCCCGAAACCCTGACAAGAGAGGGAATGTATATTTTTGGCCATTTCCGAAGCCGAGGTAAGACAGAGAAAAGTAGTATCCGCTGGGTTAGTGCCACACACACGACATGTTCGGTCGTTGCTAGGCAGTTGCTATGGTGGGCGTGGCCTACTGGATAGGTGTTTTGCAGCATAAGCATCTGTGATATTTTGGGGTCTTTAAATGTTTGTTTCTTGACTTTGTATAACAAGCCTGATAGTGCACAAGGCACTTGCCTCTATGCGCCCCGTCATTGCCTTGGTGCCCAGTAAAATATTCCAGCACAAATATTCACTTCCGTCATGGTGGTGGCCTTTCATTCATTTGTTTATTAATCACTTCACATAGGATGATGTTTCAAAGTGAAGTGGTTAACTACTTGAAGAGTTGTGACCATCTGTCCCTATCAAGCATAGTGTTAGAAAGAGATGGACCACTTAGACTAGTGTCAACCTTGATGGAAGATTTCAAAGTCATGTCCGAACAATCTCTACAACAGGCTTCCAGAGAATAGTTGGCTCATTACATGCATTATGGCGGAAAGCGTTACCGGCTAGCCGAAGTCAACTCTGTCTGATCATGGTGGATGTAAAAAGAAGAACAAAGTAAAAGGCCCGTTTAATTTTCCCCACATACCATGAAATCCAAGTTATCGAATCCATTGGCTATCATCATGTTCTCATATTGCCCCATGCCCAAATTCTCCAGCCAGGCGCCGACGCTCTGTGGCCTTAGAGGACCTGTCACATAAATGAGGATAAATTAATTAAAAACTGTCAATATGATCCAAATGCCGTACATGGTGGTAATGGCCTGGGCTCAATTTCACAGAGATGCTGAAGCAGAAAATATTGCTTAATAATTTACTGCTAAGCAAATATTAGCAAGATACCAGTCACAGATTGTATATGTGAAGTGGTATTTAAGCTGGTAACCTTATTCTGGTAAGCATTATTATGTTGTGCTTAGCTACTTTATGCGCTTAAGCAGCTGTATGAAATTGCACCCTGATGCTTCCACCCTAGCAGAGTCTTTCTCAAAGACTAAATTAAAACACAAAATACACATACAATAGTGACACAGAAGCAGTAATGTGGGGAAAATGCTTTAACTGTAATTTCAATTCAAATATCGTTCAGGTATTATACAGGTTTGGTTAGGATACAAAACATCATTGTTTAATTTTAGTCTGAAAGTTTACTGATTATGTTCATACTTGAGAAAACTGTATCTGAAAACCTAAAACAACACAACAGCTGATTTTTGCTGTTACAACCAAAATTAAGGACATTGTGTTTATAAGCTGAACATTTTGCACAGTTTTTCACTATTTTCTCCTGACTCACACAACGGATTAAGCCCAAATTTTCACAGGTTTGTTATTTCATGTATGTGGTTGATCACACAAAACATGAACACTGTCTGTGACTATTTTGTCAGCTCTAACAATCCTGTATTCTACCTTAAACAAACACAAACAATTGACTTCCACTGGCCTTGCATGAAAAGTCCTGCCTAGTGTCTGGGTCCGGTCAAAATGTTCAAATAACTGGAACTTTTCAAGCACATTAAACATCTTTACAACAGAAGAGGTGTTTACCTTCAAACATTTTTTCAAATTCTTTTTGGAAATCTCGAATGTAGACAGATTCTCTGACGAGTCCAGCTCCAAATGATGCCATAATGCTTTCAATCTGCGAGATAAAAACAAGTACAAATCAGAGTAAAATAAACCTAAATTTTAATGAACACAACTATGGGGTTAACACATTCTCTAACAAAGGAGTTGAGACGGTTTTATGAACAGGGGTAGTACATGTAATAGTGTAAGGTGCTTTGACACAATGTTCAAAAGCGCCTAATAAATGTTTATCAATATTATTTAATTTTATCAGAGCATGGAAAAGAAAAAGAACATTTTCCTTTTGTGCCGGGCTACATTGTGTACGTCCCTACATGTAGATCTCAAGGTTCTTTCACAGGACTCTCGCTGTTCCCAAAAGCACTGCCTTCAAAGTGTGACGTTCATATTCAAGGGGTCTATTCAACAACTGATTAAGTCAGCCCAAAGGAGTAAAGACTGAATCAGTCAGTTAAATAGACTCATTGAATGTAAGATGTCACACTCTCAAATAGAGCCCTCACTGAGGCAAAAGATGGCAGATCATTGTACAATAGTTCGCCGGCTTAGTGCTATAAGGTCATTGATTGCAATTTCATATTCAAATGATCATTAAATGAAAAATGAGTATAAATGTGAACAAATAAATCAAAATCAATAAATGAATGTTTCAAATACTTTGAAGACCACTCTTGATCAATAAAACCCAATTACCAGGAGCTCCAAAATATACAAAAGCAATTTATGAAACCTTTATAAGTTTCACTAATGACCTTATAGTCCTGAGCAGACGAGTTTCACTAATGACCTTATAGTCCTGAGCAGACGAGTTTCACTAATGACCTTATAGTCCTGAGCAGACGAGTTTCACTAATGACCTTATAGTCCTGAGCAGACGAGTTTTACTAATGACCTTATAGTCCTGAGCAGACGAGTTGCTCTTGGTGCATAAAAACATCAGCCTGACCTCAACTCAAAGGAGCTTAGAATTTGTCCTACCTGTGCCCATTCAGACTTCTCATCAATCCCAGTCTCATCCGTGCCTTTCTCATGGCCCCTGCTAGCTCCATCTGGTACATGGACATCTAATAGACCATTCTCCATCAGCATGCTGGTCCTAGTTGAGCTAGCGAGTGACCAGTCCGCCATGTGGGAGAATGAGAACCGAGATGAATTCTCTAGAGACAGGTTGCGACTGCCACGGTTTGACCCGTAGATTAAACCTGAAAAACAGATCAATTATAAACATTATTAATTATTATTATTATTTTTTAATGTAAATTTGCTTCATATTGGTAGTTTGAGAAAACAAATTTCTTTCCTGAAAAGGGTTAGGTTCAGTTTTAAGGGACACATTGCCTCCGGACTGGGCTCTTTGGGCTATAAAAAACATTTCTTGTGAATATGGTTGGAAAGATGTTTCAAAAATAGAATATAATGATTCACACAATTATACCTCAAAATTGTGTGGTTTTTCTATCACTTTGTAAACTAACACCGTCCGCCATTTTGTGCACAACCAAATTTTTGACACCACAACATTACATACCTTGTGAGTTCACGAAGTAAAAGGAAAACCACACAGTTTCAGAGGATATTTGTGTGAATCAATTATACTTTTAAATAATCTTTTAATTTATATTCATTCATAACAAACGCTTGTCTTGTAATACAAATTCCGGTCCAGTAAAGAGTTTGAGCTACAAGCCCTTCAGTCTTGTGGATATTCCCCCAAATTCTAACCCTGTAAAGTCTGTGATGTTTAAGACAACACAAGCCTACATGTGGTACGTTGCTGATTTATTTGACCAATCCATACAGAAGGAACCTCAATAAAACAGAACAAGTTAAAGATACCTTCATTCTGAAGAGTTCTTCCTTATATTGGAGGAAGCAGCGGCAGATATAAATAAAACAAAACTGATCAGGTAAAATAATTCACTTGCGGTTAACACTTCTTTCCCCACGCCAACAGTTATCACAGTTAACACCCGAAAAAAAACTTTAAAAATGTATGTTTGGTGTAATGGGCGAGAGATTTATTACATGGTGTTTCCTCAAACCTCACTTGATTAGTATGGATAGGACATTTTCAAAATGATAAACCTTCAGAAACCAGTTCAATGATATTGCAGAGTATTGTAAAAAAAAAAAAAATTGCTTCATTACAATGTATGCCTTCTTAAATCAGCTTTTCCGTCTATTGTTTAAAACATGTGCATGTACCAAACAGCAATTTCCAATTATTTTCAATTTTCTGAATGATCAGTATATTTTTACAGAAATTTGCTGTGGAAATTGTGAATTTTTAATCCTCTAAAAAAAAAAAAAAAAGGCAAATTAGGATGAGCTCATAGGCCTTGGGGTGGGGTTGGATGTTGGGGGGGGGGGGGGGGGGGGGGAGATCAGTAAGAAGTTGTGAATTCATGAATTTTTCTTCACTGAGTCAACATTTATTTTATCACCACAAGCATCCGTGCTTTCCCCTAGTTAATCAATTCGATATGAAGGGGGGGGGGCAGAATCCTTTAACATTCTTCAATCCATTTAACTTCATTTATTATAAATGTCACAGGGCAAAAAACACCAAGTAAAAAATTAATATAATAAATTAATATAAATTACACTAACTTGTACTACATTATCATAAAAAACATGTTTAAAAAAACACTGAAAAACAGTGGAGTAAACTGCTCAGTCACAACATGCCAATTAGCATTTTTGAGGTACAAATGTATGGTACTGTAGACACTACAGGAGTGTACTGTTTGATTTGGGTGTCTACAGACAAATTTACCCAAACCTAATAGTGTTATAGTATTGTGGCCACTTTACATCTTACACCTTACTCAAAATGGGTCAAATGTGAACTTTTCATATTGCCTAAACTGGGTTGCCTGTAGGTTTCCATACAGTACATCCATGTACATGTATGCAGGAGAAGACATGTTGAGGTAACTCATTGATGACTAATAATACAATGTCAAGCGTCAATTATAAACAGATATTCATGGAAAATGGAATGGACTTTGAACCATCGTGTAAATGATGCCCGTTCCAGAGCTGCCATCATTTTCATCTCACAATCAGGAAGATTTTACACAACAATCGGGGAGACATTCAGAATTACATTCAGCATAATGGGGAGCAAGTTTCCATAATCAGGGAGATTTTCAAATCTATTCCTCAGAACATGGAAAGATTGAATTATTTTCAGGAAGATTTAGCAGCTCTGCTTTTCGGCAACCCGTTTCAAATTAATGTTGACACCCTACATGTGTATGTAGTTTTGTCTTTTCTTTACAGATACCATAATAGATAATCCTGTGAGAAAGTTGGATGACATCTTCTTCAATTTACACAAAATTTAGACGATGAATCCAGTTTCCAGGTCTGCAAATGTATTCTTCCAAAATTATGGAAAAGTTGAGAATAGAAAGTTCTGTCACTCCTTTAAGTTCATCCTACAGGTGCAAATTAATGCGAGGGTAAAATTCAACTCTACCGTCGTTATGGAAACGGGAGAGTTTGAACAGTCAAATAAATGCAGCTCTTATGCAGCCTAGAATATAAGCCTGGAACACCACCGAAAGTGGAGGCATTCGTCACTCAGTAACCTTGGTAACCAATTGCCCTTGTCAAAGGCATTACTCAGACTACATTACTGTTTATCCCATCTTGTAGTTGTAGTCAGTGAAGGTATTTATGAGTGTTGTTCACTCAGATATGATAATCCTACCACAGCACAGACAAATTTGGTCCAATTGATGAGTGGTAAATTACCAAATTATCCAAGTACAAGGAGCAATTTCATCCAGAATTTTAAATTACAATAAAATATTTAGACTGACCATGTTTAGTGCACACTGAATGCTAAATACTGAGCAGCAAATGAGGATTTTTGAGTAGTTTCTAGAGCATTTTGCTTAGCTAAACCATAGAGCAAGGACAGTGGCTAAACCAAGGAAATTGTTCACAACCAGAATTAAATAATGAATAAAATTAACATATATAAATAAATAAATTGAGGCAATTGCACCCATGCCCCTGGTGCCTTGTTGCCTTTTCAAATGATCTGGTAGAAATCTTAGATTCCTTCATAGAGCTGTCCTTTATCACATATAACTGCCCTGGCCGATTGCCTCCTCAGGCCTGTGTAGTAAGCACCTTGTCTTTAGTGTAGTGTAACATTGAGCCAAAATGACAGAAGATTCAATCATTACCAAAGGCAAAACACAGCATGGAATGGGATGGTTTACATTTCAGCTTTGACACTCTCAATCTAACCACCTCTCCAATATTTTATCTGACATTTCAGATATGCTGACCTGTCAACTGAATGACAAGGGGGAAAATTGAAGATAAACAGGCCAAGAAAAATAGGGACAGAGAGGTTCCTTCAATATCTTCAATTCCATTGATTACTACTTTTGTGGAGTTGAACAAAAAATTTGACTAGACTGTGACCTCCAGATTAACGTGCTGGATGTCGAAGGTTCAAGTCTCGCTCTGGTCAATTTTTCTTTGTTCAACTCCCAATTATTTAAAATTTACAGTGTCAGTTTCCCTTATAGTTCATTGCTTGATTCCTATTTTTAACTGAGCACAATTTTTGTAACTCCCATGACCAGCAAACAAAAATGTAAAACAAATGTAAGGGTAATTTTTGAAAAACTCAAAACAACTCCATGTAGTAACGCTACATTGATGATGGTGGGATTATTTCCTGCAGGGAAAAGCCCTGAGTACACAATAGACATAAAATCACACATCGATGTAGGGTAAAGGTTTAACAAAACAAAAATAACACTGTTCCTTGTCCTTTACAAACTTACTACATGTAATCTATTCAAAAACACTTCCATGTTTTAAAGAAAAAGTATACCTTTGGTCTTTGGAACCGTTCGATTTTTTCAATCCTATATAAATGTAGATATACATGTATACAATAAAACTAACCTGCGTTTTTGAGATATTGCTGAAAATCTGAAGCGATCCAAGCAGGAATAATAATCCAGAATTGGTATGCACAATCTGAGAAACGTTTCATGCATGAAACGTTTCTCAGATTGAAATGTTTTTGAATCTCTCTCTCTGAAACCACATTCCTTTTAGTTTGAAGGGAATTATTTCTCAAAGTGTTATCAATAGCTACAGTGCTTCTTAACAAGTAAGGTCTTATGGAAATGTATACCCTCCCATTAACAAGACAAGTTAATACTTTAGTCACTTTGTTTTATAACTGGACATTCTACTTTTACTTTCATTTTCTATCTGTTGTAAAAGTGCAGTTTTTTCTTGTGTCTTTGCTCACACAATTTTTTTCCGCATCACATGAATGTTGAGAATCTTTGAACAATATACAAATGCTACTTGGAGATGTTGAAACTGCCTGTTTAGATTAAAGCTGCAGAAAACACATCTCAGTTTGATTTATGATTTCCCATCTTGAACTTTACACCTCAAAGATACCAGCACACTCCAGGGCCCAATATGTAGTCAAAGTATTGTCATTTTGATGCACACAACAGCATAAGTGTAGCTACATGTAGTTTTTCAAAAAATTGGGGCCCAATTTTTTTGATCAATAATTTTAACAATTCAGAAGTTTAAAAAAGTAAAAATTACAATTAAATGATAAACAAACACATTAGAAACAATATTAAATAGTATTCCTGTCAACAATGTTTTTGACTTTTGGTCAAGTAGCTGTTGAAGCAATTCTGCTAAGCTTCTCCTTGAATTTGAGCTAAGCTAAGATACATGTTGAAGCTCCATCCCTTACAAAATGTTCAAAAATTAGTGCATTTTGTTCTTTTGAAAGTCTATTGTGCATCAATTTAAATAATTAGTTTGTAAAATGAACAACAAAGCACATACCTGTAACATCACCAATATAGTAAACCTTAATTTCAGCTCTGCCAAACAGGAACCTTGCCAATCCATTTAATCCCAACACCACCATCAAAAACACAACTCCCTTGAAAATAGCGCCTCTAAAAATCCAGATGTGTACCCAACAAATCCTCCAAAACCATCATCTCCAATAACCCCCAACTTCAGACTAAATCCAGCGCATTGTTGCACTGTACACACAGCAATCAATTGTGAAGGAAATATAATAATGTCCACGACCCGGATGACATCACTACAAACGACCTAACGATAACGTCTTAATTAAAGACTCGATCCACAATTCCCCCCACGCACACCATCCGAGGCTATGTACGCTGAAATGTCTGTTAATTTCCAGTTAATTGAACAGTGTCGTACTGTACAGCTGTCCACACAATCAAATTCTGATTAGGGCTACTACAAGTCCAAGGGGGGGGGCAGGCAATAGTCGGTATTTGATAACAACATTTTGTTGGCCAAGGTGATTTGAATATCTGTAAAGGCAGATGGGAGTAATTAAAGGAATGGTTTGATGTTACAGAGCTGCAAAACATTCTTGCAATCAGAAAGATTTTGTACAACAATCAGGGAGATATTTAGAATTACACTCAACAAAGTAAGGAAAAAGTTTCAATATTCAGGACGATTTTCAAATGTGTTCATCACAACATGGAAAGATTGTTTCTTTTCAGGAAAATTTCTTGAGTTATTCTGTCATTTCCAGCTTTAAGAAAGACGCTTGAGCACCAGGGTAAAAATGTGAGTCCATTTCCTACTTTTTCCCTTTATACCATGTCAGGTCTTGATAAGTAGTTTAACAACTAACATTCTCACTTCCTGGTAGATTGTTTTGTGTTTATTAAATACAAAATAAATAAAAAACCACAAAAAAACTGTAAAAATAGAAACCAATCATCTAACAGTGCCTTGAACCATAACAGAAAAACCTTATACAACTTTCTCTAAAACACTTTCAGTTCTAAATCTATTATTTGGATACAGTGTGCACAGATCCTTTGATTGGTGGAAGACGCGTCACATGTCATCCTTTATTTTTCCACGTAAACTGCTGCGACACTCCTAAATTTATTATTAATAATATACTTGGTACATTTTTATAATTAGGGATGGGTGCTTCGGATGCTTTGCAGTGTTGTTTCCAAAACTAATCACTCCTGCCCGTTTGAACCAATGAGGCAAGGTCATGTCACCAGGGACAAGGTTGGCGCCTACGTGGAGTAGTTTGCATTAATATTTAGACGGGGGTATATTTTTTTCAGAGTGTAGGGTGGACGAATTTCCGTGTCTTTTTGTGTTTATTAGGAGAAAGAAAAAAAAATTATGAAAAAGATCTGTATGTGAGTAATATAAAACAATATTAAACGCATTTTACTCGTGCATTGTCGCAGAATGTTATCACTCAGCAAACTATGGATTTCCATTAGACTTAGCTTCGCCTCGGGAACATGAATAGTTCAGATTTCTGCGACAGTGCACTCAAATGCATCTAATGTTTGAATAATGATTAATTTACTGTTAACAAATCTGATTTCTTCATTCCCGAAATGCAAATAAACATGTCCCCCTCAAAAAATCATATATATATTTCACACACAAAATATTATTGGTAGATAAATTGCAAGCAGTTTCACTTCCACAAACTCAATGAAAATTAGTTTACCATTTGAACATCAGTTTTGCTTTCCACAGAATATTCCCCCAGATGTCAATAAACAAATTCCTAAAGAATCCTCACAGCCAAACATCAGGTCAGTCTTAATGTTGCTCCTTGGCACTGTCACTTCAAGACATGGCAAACGTCTTCACTCCCAATCTCAACCGTTCTCTCCAACTCTAAACACTCCTTGAAAGATATCGATTGCTACCGTAAAATTCACGTCTCATAAATATTCACTGCATAACTAGCAACTGGTTGCCCAGGGCATCAGGAATAGTCCTCCTGTTTGGGAATTCCGCTGGGGAGGTTTCTTAAAGGTACAGTTGTAAGATTTCTTAAAGATTCTCATCAAGAACCTGTGTAAAGTGGACATCATCTGAAGAGTGGGAAACCTCCATAAAGTGGGCTGCCTCTGTAAAGTGGACACCCAGATGTAGATACTTTTGTTTTGCAAGATTCTTCTGTGCTAAGCAATTTTTTTAATGCTAAAAGGCTTCATAAAATTGAGTCCGTTTCACTCACAAAAATTACTTGTCGGGATGCAAGGAGCTGGAAACAGCCATCTTTAAGATGACACTGTGTGGAAATTACACATTGATTTATACACCCACAGGTATGGCTTTGCATTCGAGACTCACTGTATCAACTTTCCTCTCGATCTCCCAAATTCATTTTAACGAAGTGTTGGTTTCGGAAGTGTTGGTTGTCATTCTTGGTGAATTGCGGGTGGATCGCTAAACATAGGGGTGACATTCTGATGCATGAAGGATGCTTTACATAAGTAGGCCTTTATTTAATAATGACTTCTGACTGGCACCTCAAACAAAGATGTTGACAAAATAGGGAGACTGCCAAATAGGGCTAGATAGCTCAGTTGGTAGAGTGCCAGCACGTTAATCTGGAGGTCGCAGGTTTAAGTCCCAAAATCTTGTACTATCTTTCTTGCAAGTTTTAAACCATGTGAAATTCCGGAAAATAAACCAATTATACACATACCTAGCTGTATACTATTGGCTTTCCAAAATATGTACATGTAAGTATACCAAGTATGGAGTACATCTATTTCAGAGTTTAGTTTTACGATAGCTTGAAAACCAGCTCACAAAATTGATGTTTTTACCTTTCTTTCCATGACACCACATGCATGTAGCTTCGATCACTCATGACGTTGAAAGAAAAACCCATCAAATCCAGAAAAAACAGACAGTACTGCTACAACGTTTCAGGAAAGAAAACCATGAGAATCAGGGTCCTATGCTTCCAGGCTTTCAAAGAACAACAAATCTTCTTGGTGGTTTAGATTCCCCCTTGGAAATCAAACCAGAGTTCTTTGTCCACAAACTGTATCCAGCGTGAATGGAAACAACAGGTCTAAGTCTCCATTGGGAAACCAAAAGCTTTCTCACTTGTTCAGACTTATATGTCAGTGAATTCTCTGGGCATGGACGATGCAGTGCTCGGCCCTTTATTACAAGACTTTTCAAAATTACCCCTGGAGAACGTGCTTTGATTACTTGGAATGGATACATGCAAACTGGGAGTAGAAAAGCTGTTGGGGGGATTTTTTGCCTCAGTGTATTGTATACAGGCTTATAAGCTTTTTATAAAGTAGCCCACCAGGTAAACTGTGCGTATTACATGTACAGTACTTGCCCCAGGAAGAGTTTTAGTAACCTAGATTTTAAACATGTATTGTCATAAACAGTAGTGATCACAACCAGTTTATTTGTCAAATGAAGTTACATTCACACACTAAAAAATAAAATGACATATTTAAACAATTTATAGTTTACATCTGAAAAGGGAAAATTTAAACAAGTACATTGCGCAATTTTAGTAGCCCACAGGGCAAGATGAGTTGAGATGTTCTACAATTACAGGATCTAGATATTCCTCACAATTGCATCAATAAAAGAAAAAACATAAGGACTGGCCTTGATAACCCATTATTAAAATGCCTAATTAAATTTGACATACAATGGGTCTATTGGAAATGAGGGGAGAGTTTTTTATTAGAGGTCTGAAAGTGAAAGCTTGAGAACAAATGGATCTTCAGGGTCGTTGTTACTGCAAACACATCAAATAATGAAATAAAATCATGGGATATTTACCAGCTTACCACCCCCCACCCCCAAGAGAATACAGGGTGAATGGTTTTAAATGACAGCAAGTTATTTAAAACATTATTGATTTTTTTCTGTGGAGTGCAATAGGCAAGACTTAAGGCATTCTAAAACTAAACACAAACATTGTTGTGTGTCCAATAAGCCAATTGTGAGTTTGATTTGAATAATGTCTGGTACAATGACTTACTTAGTCACAAGCTTAAATTTCAATTCCTTAGACTAGACAGTTACTATGTCACATGGTATGGGCCAAGCTTTTGCATAGTTACGTAAGAGATGGTGAACACCCAGCACAATTTTGAATGAATGTGTGTGGCACAGTGGTACCAGGGTTTGCTCATCTGGAGGTTGCTATACAAAAGCTTGCCCCAAATTATTTCACACAGCTATAATAATTATTTACATAAATATGCTAAGCGCAGAAAGTGTCATTAAGAAGTAAAGAGTTGACCACTCCAAATGTACAAATGTAAATAGTTTGTGACTGGCAGGTCAATTTTGCTCAGCCGTTTCCCAAACAACCATCAACATAACAATTTTGACAATTACTTCTTATATTTCCTACACCAAACCTTTGTTGGAAACGAAAATTTACACCTTCTGGGTTAAATGGTTTTAAAAAGTTTGACCCACACCAGCAAGCAGTTTTGACAGTTACTCCTTACATGTATATCTTTTTAACCACATGTTTGAGTAAGCAACCCTTCCCCTACTCTCCCCTTGGATTTTGAAAGGAAAATACTCTTTATAATGTAAAAGAGGGAAACTGTATATCAACTTACAATTCATGATTGTCACACCATCAATTAAGTCCAACACCCCAAGCTCCATACTAAGCAAACATCTTGACACCATATACTCCAGTAAAAAACCCTCTACTTTTTTAACTCCTGTCATCTTGTGTCAACGTCCAAATCAACAATCATTTGTCTAGGCTTATAGATCTAGCAGGCTTACAAGGACAAATTTGTTACCCCCCAAATAAAAAATTGCATACCACTCCGTCACCTGTTCTTTTGAAATGAGTCATTGATCCAATCACCCCGATTGTTGTTATGCATAAATGACCGACAGGTATGCCACATTTTGCGTTTGTTTAGGTTTTTTTCTTTGATGTATTTTGTGGGTTTTTTTGTGTGTTGGGGCAGTCGGAAAGTTACACAAACGGGTTTAATGGAGCATACAGGCGGACTGAAACCAGTTGTGAATGGATACCGGCGAGTGTGCGCACACAATGGATTCTGGGAATTAGCTTCTGTGGGTGTCGCAGTATGAAATTGTATTGTCTAGTAAGCTAAAAGGACTTCTATTATATACATGTATCCTGGAGCTGGTGATATTGTGTTTGTATGGACTGGGTCTTCACAGTTGTTGGAGCAGACGGCATTCTGAATGCTAATTATGAGTTCAACGACATTGACTACATACTGTAAGAGCAGAAGGAACACTTGATCACAGACAGGTTTTTCTCAACTTTTTCTTATTCATGCAAATTCCTTATTTATTTGGTAAATTTTGGGGGAATTTCCTGTGTGCTTTATATTAAGGCTGTCAGAAAGAAACAAAATAATAAAAGTTTACTTATTTATTTTTTAAGTTCAAATTTCGGGTTGAACAAAGACAATTTACTGGTCTTAAACCTTCCACCTCCGGATTAACACGCCAAATGGAGGCTAGGATGACAAATAGTCTGCTGACCCTTTTGATACAAGTATCAGTATATTTTATTGTTACTGGATATGGAGAACAAGACTGAGACAGCAATAGAATAAAGCTAATGAGCATAATTAAGTTGCTAAGCCAAAATTTGCTAAATTTGCAAAGAAGAAACAAGTTACCAGCCAAAACATAATGCTTGGTGTCTTTTTTGTGACTGGTCCCCCTCTATTTTTTGCTTAGCAGGAAAATTAGCACCATTCTATGGAAAATAGTGTGGCCCTTTTGGTCAGCAAAACCCTGTAGTCATTATTGCTATTGAACATGAGGAACAAGACAGTTTTACAGGTGAGACAGGCATATGGCCTTTAAAAAACCCATTAATCTGTGTCAATGTCAAACTTTAAATGAAAGTTCATTGAATTGGTTTAGAGGCATTCAGTAAATGTGTTGGTATGTTGCTATAAATGTCACACCCCCGCTTTCTTTACATGAATGACATCCACTTATAATGGGTGTCAGTGGGCGACACCATTTTCTGGGTAAATTGTGGAATGATTCATTCAACCTTGGGTGAATGAAACTGTGTTCACCCAAAAGAACAAAACTTTGTTCACTTAAAAGACAAGTCAAATCAAAATATACATGTAGGTCTGGAGGATGGTTATAACTGATTCTCATTAATATAAAACACTTATAAGAGATCTATACATGTACATGTAGTTTGATTTTTCCCCTGCATTGATATGGCATGTCATGTTTAACACAAAACTACCTTTTCCGCATATTTCTACTAATTCATTTAGAAGCTAAATTGAGGAACAGGATCACGGCCAACTTTGTATTTAACCTGTCCACAGCATAGTCCAGTAACTGACCCAGAAGTTTGGGATGGAACTGACAGCTTTGTATCGAACTACATGTAGTCCTCAGTCATCATTAACTGACCTGAAAGAGAAGGATATGACACTGACAGAGCAGACCAAAGCTAAGAGTCAACTAATATTGACAACTACTTGTACATGTAGGTACAAAATTTAGTCACAAACTGACAAAGTAAGCACCTACACTAGTCCTTAGTCACTTTTAATTGCCCCAAAATTACAAGATGGGGCAGACAAATCTGTAAGCCAGTCTTTAGTCAGAATTTACTGACCAGAAGATAACGAATTTAGAAGCTGAAAATCTGGTAACAGTCCTTAGATACCATTTACTGACTTAAACAGATTGGTGTGCAGAACACAAGTCCTTAATTCTAATTAATGGACTCAACAGAATGCAGATTAACCCAGACAGTCCTTAGTAACTATTTACCTGACTGGCTCATTATTGCCCCAACCCTTTCCAGTCCAAGGTTACTTATTATAGTCATGTTAATCTCCTCTTTCCAAGTCAGTAAGTTTCTTTCATAAAGTGTCACTGCTGGATTCTTAATGTCTTGCTTGGTGAAGCACAACCGTAAAATATGTCACTTCATCCATGGGGAACAGAAAATGTGGATCATACTGGTGACTATTGGAAAATCCAAAGGTTTTGTTTGGTTTTTAAACTGTTTTGATGTAAATTTTTTATATTTTTTTCCCTTGTACAACTGACAAATAATGTTAACAAAATCATAAAAAAAAAAAAATTAATAAGTAAATACAGAGTGGTCAATGAACACAAATTCATAAAAAAGACCCCAAAACGTACAAATTAAGGCTAAGAAAATGTTGTTTTCGTAACATAATTTATGTCCTTTAAAAAACAATTCAGTCCTTAAGAACCATTGGAAAATATCACTATTGACATCAATGTACAAACATTTGATTGATAACTTCTGAAGGGTAACTACAAAAACTCTTGACCTTTGAACCTTCAACCTTGATTGGATAAAAAAAATGTTTACATTTTCAGGTAAACTACTCTGTAAAAGTAGGGTCATTTTTTGGTAATGACCCAGAAAAGAAATTGTGAAATTTCTATCCAGGAGCCTACTTGTTATATAGATGGCTTAAGCATCATGTGAAAAACTGTTGATTAGAAGTCAATATAAAAAATATTTGAATCGTTTCTCAGATTTCTTAGGGTTGATGTCTGTTGGAGAATGCTGCGGCCAGAGATATGGTTAGTACCTGCTGTCACCTCGATAAAATTTGATGGACAGTGAAAATACTGTGACAGTTTTTCCTATTTTCTCAAGAAGTACATGTTGACAACACATTCAACTGAAACTTTCACCAATTAAATTTTTTCTAAAATTTTTGATAATTATGAGTAGAAATCAGCCTTTCGTTGACAAAAACCAAATTGATGACCCTACCTTTAAACTGAGCTGCTCGACACAGTAAAGTAAATTCTAATACTCTTGCCAACATAAAAGACACATCAACATAAACCCATCTGGAATAAGAAGCAAACTGTGCAGAACTACTTGACATTGGTCCGTTTTAGGAAACAGGACAGGGCGAGTAACAAACACAGATGTTTTAATAATCGTTTCCGGTCATCACTTTCCTCAAAAGGTTACCTCTTCACAAGACAAAATTGAAACTGTGAATTATTCTGGTATTTCGGTTCCATGTGAGCTACAGTACATGTAGGCCAAGTTTCACAGAGCATACAGTGTAGTACACAAAGGATGTTTAAAAGTGAACTGAAAGGTTTCATCATAGGTTGGTGGATGGTAACTACCCAAGAATGAATGACCATAAAAACTGACTTGGTGCAAAGCTCTGCAGCTCTTGATAATATAAACTATTTTGAGACAGGATTCCCTTCAAAGTAAAATGGTGGAGAATTTTTCACCCCAAAACATTTGAATCTGAGAAGCGAATCATGCATGAAACATTTCTCAGGTTTGGTGTCTGTTCGCAAATGCTGCGGCCAGAGATGCTGTCACCTCACTAAACGTGGATGGATTCAACGTTCTTGTGAAAATACCCGACAGTTTTTTGCTGTTTTCTCAGCAAGTAGTCACTTTATTCAGCTGAAACTTTCACATGTGACTTTTATTGTATCTTTCTTTATTATTTTGCCTAGAAACTCAGCATTACATTGAAGAAAAAAACCAATCACTGACTCTACCTTTAAGTAACTCATGGATCTGCAACTTGAAACCCAAGAGAACTAGAAGTATAAACAGATAAACAGTACTTGCTATGAGCCTGAAACCAGGAGAAAGTCTTTATTCCAATACATGAATGTTTTGTTTCTTTTGTTATATCTTAGAATGCTGAACCTTTATACATTGTCCATGTCTTATCACCCCTGAGAGACCGTAGCGCCACAAGTGACTTGTACCAAAACAGGCTGCGATACATTGAATTTTGTTCAATGCAGCGAAATTGGGTTCGTAACCAGCTAACAGGAAAATTGGGTTCGTAACCAGCTAACAGGAAAATTGGGTTCGTAACCAGCTAACAGGAACATTGGGTTCGTAACCAGCTAACAGGAAAATTGGGTTCGTAACCAGCTAACAGGAAAATTGGGTTCGTAACCAGCTAACAGGAAAATTGGTTTCGTAACCAGCTAACAGGAAAATTGGGTTCGTAACCAGCTAACAGGAAAATTGGGTTCGTAACCAGCTAACAGGAAAATTGGGTTCGTAACCAGCTAACAGGAAAATTGGGTTCGTAACCAGCTAACAGGAAAATTGGGTTCGTAACCAGCTAACAGGAAAATTCATTACACACTTCATCAATTTTTTAGAGAGTCTCTATGAGACCTCAAATAACTGAATCACCAACAATGCTCAACAGTGGTCTACTGGCCAAGTGCCAATTAAAACACAAGAGGACCAGTCAAAATTCACTTCAGCTGGCTAGTTCAGTGCTTAAAAGCATTTTACATGAAATGTGGACCAATGAAAAAAATGGCGGACCAGTGAAATGACAAGCTCACTGGTCCCCCTGGCCATGCTGGCTAGTCACTGAAAGTGTTAATGTCAAACCCTGTACAGTCATTAAATAGTCACTTTGACAAACAGGTTTTACCAAGGGTCTCTCTTGAATACCTCAGGCAAAATAATACCGCGTCGAAAGTCAACATGAACACGAGTTCTGTTGAATATTTTGTATTTGTTAATTAAGGGAACATTGTCCTTGAGGCAGTTCTACCACAATTACACCACTGGCTGCAATCATTACATACATGTACACCCTCGTAATTAAAGTGTAATTATGTTCAAAGGTATTATACAGGATTGTTAGGCATAATTAACATCATTGTTTAGTTTTAGTTTGAAAGCTTACTGATTATGAAGTTCATACTTGACCCATTTTTTTTTCTGTGAAATAATTCTCTCTAAAATGAAGTCATATTCAAGGAAACTCAAAATACACTAAAAAAACTAAATTTTTAGCTGTTAAGTAAAATCATGTGTTTACTGAAAACTAGCGAACAGGAATGAATTTACTCTTCCCAAAACCAATGATCGGATTTCCACCCTTTTAAAAGCAAATTTTGAAAAAGAAAAATCTTGCTTACTTCATTGAAGTCATGGGCAGAAATGTCTACTATTAAATTCTTAAAATGCGTTTCTAATTTATCATACACCTGTAAGTGGATAAAAATGTACGGAAAAAAGTTGACAAGAATTTGATGGGAATATTTTGATGTACTTACCAGCAAATGGGTCTTCTTCGTCTGGTCTGAGTAATTCTGTATCACCGTTGCTACTGGTATCTGTTGTACTCACAAACTCGTCGTTTGCCTGGTACCCGTCAGAATATCTATCCGAATGATGATAATGCTGTCCATTCACTGGTTCCCTGTCAACAAATCTACGACCATGTGCATTGTAGCGTGATGACTGATGATTGGTGGGAGTTCTCTGTGAGATGGCACTGCCGTTACTGGAAGTCCGGTTTGTGAAACGATTCGGCTTCTCTGGATGGTGATATTTTCTTGCATTTGCGTTTTTCTCGTAATGGCCTCGATTTGGCAACTCACAAGATTCGTGATTGTTTCCCGGGATAAGACAAATCTGGGTGTTCTCTTTGGAGTGTAAATAAAGATTTGACTCAGAGAGATCTGCAGTCTGCGTTGTGTGTTGTCCGCTTGCTGACAAAGAGATGAAGGCTGATTTATGGTCTGGTGATGTCGGCTGCATCCACGCTTCGTTTGACGACTCCCTCCGTGGTGTTCCGTGGAGCGGGAATGACTACAAATTAAGAGAGATGTCGGGAAGTGCGTTGGAGTAAATTGAACGTGATTAAGATATATGCACTCGTGAGCAGGGTACATATTTGCTGATTTAGGCTCAAGGGAAAGGGAAGGGGGAAAATGATGGCACGGCCGAGTCAACCACCAGGATATGCCTTTGCTTTGATCAATTGGCTTAAGACGTGGTTGGCCGGCCCGACCACCTCTAAGACATATTTGTTCTAATCTTAATTGACTGAAAAGTGCTTGGAGCGTGGATTAAGAATTCATAGAGGAATAGTATATAGGTCCATTGTCCCGGGTACAAGGGATTTTGCCCCGATATAATCAACATTTTCTGGTATATTATTAAACTATGAATACAGCACTTAATGGACACAGGGCATTTGTTATGACGAGGTGACCAAATATTTAATGGTACGGTGCTCTTTGTTAAAAAATACCACAAGTGTTATAAATTGAACCTTACATACATATTACTTGGTAAATTTAAACCATGCACAGGGATTTCTTTAATATGAATTTATTAAAAACTGAACAGAATGTTGTTGTTTGATGCTTAGTAAAGAAAAACAATCTGTTTTAACTCAATCACTTTGATAAATAGTAGAATTGGACCAACATTCTATTTATTTTTTACAGATATCATTAATTACCTAACTTAAAAGGGGGTATTTTCACAATGTCTTGTCTTCTTTTCCCCTACCCCCAACAATTCTGCAACTCAGTTGTAAATAGACTGAATATTGCTTCTTTGCATGCAGTTGACGCTTTATGTCATTATCTTCTTTTGTTTTATAAAAAACTTTGCTAGAAAAAACGTTCTCTACAGTAGCAGTGCTGTTTATTTATCAAAACATGTTGAAGGTTGCTTAATGTTTAGAGATATCTGATATTCAATAGAGGGCAGTATAGATTTTCCTCACCGACATAAAACCAAGGCCATGTCCGAATTGGCGGCTGTAGCTGTTGCTAAGGATGTTGCTTAGGGAAGCCCAGCATTCTCCCTTAACAGTGGTCGGCTGGCCAAATGCCAATTAAAATACCCGAGGACCAGTTCAGTGTCGAAAAGCATCCCGGCTTCATTTGAAATACGGACTATTGAAAATGCTGACGAGATAGTGAAATGATAAGCTAACTGGTCCTGCTGGCTAGTCACTGAAAAAGTTAAGGGCACACCCTGCAGCCTATGCTTCAATCCAGTACAACTTGGTGATACATCTGTAGCCATAGCCGCTTATTCGAACAAGACCTGAGCCTTCTCATTTCATTTCATTTCATTTATTTATTCTGGTTGTGAAGCAAGGACTCTCAGAAAAGCGAACTTAATCACTGTACTAGCTAAGAACCCAATGGAGAGAAGACAAGGAAGGAAGTTTCAGTTTTAGATGTGGGAGGAAAACCCCAGAGAATTATTCCAGGGAAAACCCACGCATTCAGGTAGGGACTGAAAACCCAGCCCACACAATGCCCCCGACAGGATTCGAACCGGGGTCCCAGAGAAGGAAGGCGAGAAAAGACACAAATAATGCCATGTGTGAATTAAGTGACTTGTGGCTGCAGCTATGGCAGTTAACACCATGGACAATGCTGTAGAACATGGCCTTGTTTCATGGCTCTGCTTACTGTAAGAAAAGAATCAATGCTTATGGAAGCAAGGAATTCCGCTCTTACATTAAGCGTTAGAAGGAAATTTTTGCTTGTTCATGTGCACACTCCACCTAACTAGGCATTCTTTGCTTACACAGCTAGTGCAGAAATTTGGCGCTTGCCCTGTAAGCAAAGAATGGTGATCGCATGCGCAGAATTCGGCGAGAGCAGAGCCATGAAATATGACCCAGTCTTTTTTAGTGATATGGCAGCAACCACTGCTAGACACGGCCATACACACTTTTGAAACACTTGGGAAAAGGAAAGATGAGTAACTTACTTGAGGTGACAGTTTGGCTTGAATCCCAAGCATCGCTGTGTGAGGAGATGGGGGAGGATGATCCGGGGTGGGCAGCTGTGAGTAGTAACTCCCTGGGGAAGACGGCATGTCTGAATCGTCTGTCTCTGAACTTGGGAAGTCCGAGTAGTAGGAGTTAGTCGCTGATACGGGTAGAGGGAAAGAACCGTTGAGATCCTTTTGAGAGATGAGGACTGTGGGATGTGAGTTTGTGGAGTTGCCTTGTTTGGATCGGCGTGGCGGAGGGACTGGAATTTCTCTCTCTGTTGGAGAAAAAATAAATTTTTAAATTATTGAAGTTGTCCCACAGTAACGATCAACGCTTGAGTGACTGCTGCCACGCTTGCCATTGTGGGAGTCAACGTGTAAAAGCCATGACACCTACCACATTAGACTCAAGGAGCATTGACTTCCAAACTGGCTATTATGGGAGTCAACTTCCAAACTGGCACACTCAAGGTACAAAGATGACGTCAGGTGAATTGGGTCATCACAACAACAAAAAAGTGTACAAAAAATACCCCTCCCCCACAAAGTTAGTCAAAAACTAACCGAAATATAAGACAATTCAATTGTACAAAAAAGAAACTCACTGATTTGATGATGTTCCCCAGTGGGATGTTCATCAGGGGAGTGGCTTAATCTTGGTGGGGGGATGTCGTAATCATCATTCTGACCTGTGACTGCCTCTGAGAGTAACTCGTATACATCAATGTCAAGATCGCTCCCAGTGGATGACCCTATGGTGTTGCAGTTTCTTATCACTTCCTGAAAATATTGTTGTCACAGATGAAAATGGTTAATGTTTCATCATGAATTTAGTGGCAATCAAAATAAACAATGATGAGTTTTCAATTGTCTAAACTTTGAAAGTTGTTTACCTCCGGGCGTAGCTTGTGTTCAACAGACGTGTGCAGTTGCTGCGACATAACGTTCCCGCTGTAGGCCTCAGACAAGTCCTCATAGACGCTCTCCGATTGCCGTGGGGTAACACTTGAAGACTGCCTAGGGGCTGGGGCAGGTGCCTGGGTAGGAGCTTTGGTGGGAATCTGGTCAAGGTTAAGGCTCTTTCTGATCTCATTGACATCCTCCTTGGTAGACATAAATGGCTCATCAGTAGGGTTAGATGCCTGGGGGGTGGAGATTAGAAGCCATGGTAACAAAAAGAAGCGGGTGACTGTGTCTTAAAGGAAAATGGGCGTGTGGGTGTAGTTTGAGGGTTGTTTGGGCGTCAGGTGGTTAAGTAAAGTATTAGAGAGGTGTGGATGAGTTGGGTGGTGGAGATGAGAAGCAATGGTAACAAAAAGAAGCGGTGACTGTGTCTTAAAGGAAAATGGGCGTGTGGGTGTAGTTGGTAGGTTGTTTGGGCGTCAGGTGGTTAAGTAAGGTATAAGAGGGGTGTGGGTGAGTTGGGTGGTGTGGGTGAGTTGGGTGGTGGAGATGAGAAGCAATGGAAACAAAAAGAAGCGGTGACTGTGTCTTTAAGGAAAATGGGCGTGTGGGTGTAATACATGGGTGTGTGGGTGTAATTTGTAGGAGGTTTGGGCGTCAGATGGTTAAGAAAGGTGTTAGAGAGGTGTGGGTTGTTTCATACGGGATGTGGGTAAGTAATGGTATGTGGGTGAGTACGGGTATATGTGGGTACAGGTACAGGCATGTACATGTAAGTGGGTGTATGAGTTTCATGGATAGTTTAGGAATAGGCACTGGTTGGCAAAGAGGGGGTATTTTTTCATTGGGGTGCGAGTGGGTGAGGATGGTGTTACAGAGAATTGGCATGAATATTACATGTATTAGTGGGTGAATATGGGTTAGGGCATATGAAGATGCAAAGAAAAAAAAAGTGTGGTGATTAAAGCACAGGAAAATAGAACAGATGGAGGTTAATTGGGTGTGCGCCTATGGAGGGGAAGGTGTGAGTGCAGAGTTTGGTAAATGGGTGGATTGTGCTTACACAGGTGTTTGTGTTAAATGGTTGTTAATTTTCAAAGCAAATGGCTTTTCAAACAATCTCTCAAGACTTCTTTAAGTAAAGACTTACATAGACATTTCGGTGTTTTGCAGACCCTGACCGTAACTGCACTCCAGAACCAGGTGGGGTGAAATTTGGTGGGGCGGGGCACTTGAAGGAAGACATTTTATTCTTACTAGGTACTGACGAGGCGTCTTGGATAGAATTTCTTACAGCGCTCACTCGGAGTTGAGTATACTCCCCTGCTAGATCTTCATCATAGTAGTTCCGGTCAGGCAAGGGTGGGGGTGACTTATCTGGTGAAATATTCAAGTAAGGGGACATTCAGTATTGTCAGATTTTAATTATTTTTTTAATATATTTTTTAGAATTGTTTTGACCCACCCACTTAACCCAAATTTTGATTTTTAAATATTGAATGGCTTCCTAATATAATCCATACACTGAAGTACAAAGTAATGCCTCAAATTAACCAGATTTTTAAATCAACGGTCTCCAAAATCAGTAGTTTTCAATGGCTTTTCCTGGCTTTAACTTTGTAGTTTAACCAGGAATGAAATTGATGATCTTGGCCAGCTGGGTATTTTTTCTTCCTTTTTGTTTGTTAATATATGTATTTTTAAAATAAATTTGATTTTCAGTGATTTCTTTTGACCTTTTTCGAAAAAAGAAAGAAAAAACTCATTTGTTTTACATTGACTATTCTGATTGGCCCCTAATGATAAAATAACTGGATTTATATAGTGCAGGATTGCCAAAGGATATGAGGCGCTGTTAGGGAAAACGACAAAAGTAATGGGACATTCAAAGTATGAAATTACATGGAGGCCTCGTCCTCCATTGCCCTGTTCTTGTCTTGACACCTGAGCTAAACATTATCTGTGTTCTATTTCTATAGTCAGTATAACAAACAACAGAAAAACTAGGTAAGTCTGGCGCCACCTAGTGTCTGAAAGTCTGCCAAGGTACCTGGACTTCTCAACTGAGGTGTCGGTTTACTTTGTTGCATAGATGATAATTCAAACATGGAGGTACTGGAGTTAACTAGAGGCGATTCAGCCTTTGGTGACGATGACAAATCCACTTTGTCCATCAACATAATCCCAATGGATGATCGAGCTGGTTTTCTTGGAGGAACCTTAGCAGGTAACTCTAAGTTCTGATAGTTTGCATTCCTTGGGGTCATGCCCCCGGACGGTCGGTACTGGCGCCCTTGTTTCTTGGTAAGCGGTGGGGTGTAGGCTGAGTGACGCATCACCTTGTCCGTAACAGGGGTGGGAGGAGTTCTTGGATGTTTCGGTGGGATGATGTTTTCGGTGATTGGTATGTTATCATATGTTGACCGCTGTTCGGCATCGATGGGTTGGTTGGTTTTTCGTAGCGGGGTTGGGGTCGCCATTGACGGGGGTAGTGGGTCTCCCTTCATGAATGCTGAATTTAATTTTTTAAGAGCAAAAAACAATTTAAAAATACATCTGAATATCATTATTTAATAATAATAATAATAATACGCAGTTCTTATATAGCGCTTTATACTCCCGATGGGTGTCTCAAAGCGCTCAGTATTTTTCATTTAAGACTATGTTCGAAATGACACTACATGTATTGAGAAAAATTGAATATTGAATTTTCTACAAAAATATCCTATTTATTATTCCTTTTAACAGAGAGCATAATTCTGTTGTAATCAATAAGGGTAAAAAGAAATATTCTGCTTTGCTAGCAAGTTGTAACTTTTGGGGGTTTGTGGGGATGAGTCGGATTGGTCAGGTGTGGGGTGGAGTGGTGTTGGTAGGGTAAGGAGGGGGTTAGGATGGGTTAGGGTTCTATTGGTCAGGTGTGGGGTGGAGTGGTGTTGGTAGGGTAAGGAGGGGGTTAGGATGGGTTAGGGTTCTATTGGTCAGGTGTGGGGTGGAGTGGTGTTGGTAGGGTAAGGAGGGGGTTAGGATGGGTTAGGGTTCTATTGGTCAGGTGTGGGGTGGAGTGGTGTTGGTAGGGTAAGGAGGGGGTTAGGATGGGTTAGGGTTCTATTGGTCAGGTGTGAGGTGCAGTGGTGTTGGTAGGGTAAGGAGGGGGTTAGGATGGGTTAGGGTTCTATTGGTCAGGTGTGGGGTGGAGTGGTGTTGGTAGGGTAAGGAGGGGGTTAGGATGGGTTAGGGTTCTATTGGTCAAGTGTGGGGTGGAGTGGTGTTGGTAGGGTAAGGAGGGGGTTAGGATGGGTTAGGGTTCTATTGGTCAGGTGTGGGGTGGAGTGGTGTTGGTAGGATTTGGGGTAGAATAGTATTGGTAGGGTGGGGATTGAATTGGTAGGTGTCAAAAGGGGATGGGAGTGTCTGGTTAGGGTGTGGGTATAATTGGTAGGGTGTGAGGTGGGGATGGGAGTGTCTAGTTAGGGTGTGGGTATAATTGGTAGGGTGTGAGGTGGGGATGGGAGTGTCTGGTTAGGGTGTGGTGTGGGTGGGATTGGTAGGGTGTAGGGTTGGGATGGGATTGGTAGGGTTGGGGAATCAGATGGGAGTGTCTGGTTAGGGTGTGGTGTGGGTGGGATTGGTAGGGTGTAGGGTAGCGATGGGATTGGTAGGGTGGGGGAATCAGATGGGAGTGTCTGGTTAGGGTGTGGGTGGGATTGGTAGGGTGTGAGGTGGGGATGGGAGTGTCTGGTTAGGGTGTGGTGTGGGTGGGATTGGTAGGGTGTAGGGTTGGGATGGGATTGGTAGGGTGGGGGAATCAGATGGGAGTGTCTGGTTAGGGTGTGGGTGGGATTGGTAGGGTGTGAGGTGGGGATGGGAGTGTCTGGTTAGGGTGTGGTGTGGGTGGGATTGGTAGGGTGTAGGGTTGGGATGGGATTGGTAGGGTGGGGGAATCAGATGGGAGTGTCTGGTTAGGGTGTGGGTGGGATTGGTAGGGTGTGAGGTGGGATTGGTAGGGTGTGGGTGGGGTGGGTATAGAGGATTCCATAGATGGAGAGGATCTCACCTTTTATCATTGCTGCAATCTCAATAGCCACTTTGGATGGATATCCTTCCACTTTCTGCAAAGCTGTCTCACCAGCTACATCCTTGATGTGCAGACTAATAGGCGGGTCATTTTGAAGTAGTACTCTGACTGCATCTACTTTACCAAATAAAGCTGCTTCGTGTAATGCTGATCCTGTTTTGAGCTGTTAATACCATGTACAAAAAGACAAACTTAAATGGAAAGTTTTGATATGTTAGGTGGCATCAGACTACCTCTTGGAGTTTAAATTTTAAAACTAGGGTGATGTTGGAACTGGTCTTTGATGTTGGAACCTTCTAAAGTGGGTACCAGGCTCCACATGAGAGGGGACAGTGGGTCTGGTTTTCCAATTTGAAACTGGGTAGATTTCGGCACTCGACAGAACTGCCCAAGCTTACTGAAGACAAATTGAGTAATTTTGTGCTGTTACGTAATATACTTCTAAGCATGTGAACTTCTTTATAAAAAAAATATAAAAAAAAGGATTTAAAAGGTACATGTAAGAAGTCCACTGGCAGGTTACAACTACAAACAAGTCTACAAATGACTTGGTAACAATGTACAGATCTTATAAAAGTTTCTGAAAGAACTGACGGAAGTGGTAGAATGTCTGTCTACATGTAATAGCAGGGTATTTTGGGCAAAAGTGACAACATTAGTGCAGAGTGCTATTGAGGTCGCCTGTTGACAAGTGGGTCTAGAGAAGTGCAGGTTCTTAAGTACCTTCTTATTGATATCACACCCTGCTTCCAAGAGAGCCTTGATCACTTGAGGATGACCGTTCCTTGAGGCCAGATGGAGAATGGATCTCTGTGGTGATATTTTGGCAAGAAGTTCTGGACGTCTGTGTAGGAGTAACTCCGCTGTCTCAAGACGACCGTACTGAGCAGCAAGATCTAACGGAGTCTCCTCTTTCTTGTTGTAAATTGTTGGATCTGCTCCGTTCTGGATGGAAATTGAAGAATTGAAATATCTGCGATGGGTTCCCCGTGGTTTTGAGCTTAGCAAGTACAATTGGCCATGCATTATCTTCTGAGACATCTTAAGAAGTCTCTCTCTTCGGACGAAAAATCTGAGCAAGGCCTGCAACCCAAGTTCTTTCAGCAGTATTTCTGGACTACATTTTTGCAAATCAAAACTACATTCTTGGCTCCAGAAATGTTGAAACTGACATTTCGTCAAATCAGTGCAAAAACGTTGTATCTCCTAAAATAGCACAAATTATTAGTGACTTTGAAATTGTCAAAACATCGTATCAATATCCCGAATGTACACACAAAACAAATAAGCGCCAAGATACAACGCTTTTGCACAGAGAAAATGTTGGCGAGATACGTTTTTTTCAAAATTGAGGTACAAAGTTTTTGCATTGACAGAACAATTGTAACTTAATAAGAATGAGGAAATATAAAAGGGAAAATATCAAATATCTATTTCAGTTAGAAATGAAACAAAAATAAGACACTTACATCCAGTAGAGTAGTAACAACGTCGGTGTGGCCGTACTGAGCAGCAAAATGTAAAGGTGTATCCCAATCATTATTCTATTGCAAAAAATAACAAATAAAATCAACGACTGACAAGAAAATGTTTACATTTCCAGTTGATAATTGAACTACGTTTGTTTGACATCAAATATTCAATAAGCTCAAATATAAAAACAACAAAACCCAAAATATAAATTAAAACAACACTCTAAAATATCCTATACATGTATGCTATATCTATTATATCTATGCTTAACATTTATCCCGGTACTATAAGTCAAATAAACAAATCTCCAACTAAAAGAAAAACAAACCAAAAAGCCAAGCTAAATTGTTAATTGCCTACCACCTAGAAATTCACTTGTAAAGGCAACACTTTTGTTTGCCTACCAGTACCAATCAGATATTCATTTGAATTAAAATATCAAAAATGTTAGTTGTCTACCAGCCAGAAGTTGAGTGCATGTACAATGTCCTGCAAAATCTTTCTTTGACTACCTGACTACCAGCAACAAATTGAAGTGCATACTAGACCAAACTTGCTTGGACTGTCTTGGGTCATGAGAAGCCTGTACCACACCAGGGCTTGATTTCACAAAGAGTTAAGATTGATCTTAACTGCAAATCCATCGCAGTTGCTTAGCAAAGAGTGATGTCACAATACAAATCACTATGGTAATAGTGACAACTCATCTTAAGATGAATCTTAGTGCTTTGTGAAATCAACCCCAGGGCTTGAAACTTACACTGAACCACAGGCCTGAGGCCAGTGATTTAAACATCTGGCTAGTAAACTCACGTTTACTTACACTGAACCACAGGCCTGAGGCCAGTGGTTTAAACATCTGGCTAGTAAACTCACGTTTACTTACACTGAACCACAGGCCTGAGGCCAGTGATTTAAACATCTGGCTAGTAAACTCACGTTTACTTACACTGAACCACAGGCCTGAGGCCAGTGATTTAAACATCTGGCTAGTAAACTCACGTTTACTTACACTGAACCACAGGCCTGAGGCCAGTGATTTAAACATCTGGCTAGTAAACTCACGTTTACTTACACTGAACCACAGGCCTGAGGCCAGTGATTTAAACATCTGGCTAGTAAACTCACGTTTTTCAATTGAATAATAATACCTCACTGTGTACATTTGTAATATAAAAAGTTATTGAAATTTTGACTTTGAATCTGATAAAAGTCTTTCAAATCCATTGAGTATCAAAGTATAAAATTAACCCCAAACAAATGTGATAAATCTTGTGTTAGGGGTCGTTCAAACAAAAACAGTCTATGCGTTAAACTGTAAGAATCAGGCCTGTGAGTGGACCCTAAAAAAAAGAGCTGAAACACTACATGATGTAAGAATGATCGCGGAACGTCAAGTGAGCGCGCGTAACGCATTTACAACGCATTTACGCTGGTCTAATTGGGGCACCCCATTGATCCAGTAACTAGGCTTATTTCACATTATTGTAGTTGTACATGTACATTATTGTTGCCAAGCATATATACATGATATAAGGCCAAAAAGTAGGAAAAAAAACAAAAAACATTATTATTATTTTTTTTTACTAAAAAAAAAAAAATCGGAAAAAGCGGAAATAAAAAATCGGCAAAAAAAACCCAAAACGGATATCCGCTTTAAAGCGGAGATCTCACAGGCCTGAAGAATATTTTTTTCTATTTTGATTCTCATTTTGTAAAAAAAATTCTGGTAAAACTTTTGAGCTACAAGCCCTGCCGCCATGCAGTTTTTCGCCCCAAATTTAAACCCTGTCTAACGTTCTTAAAGATATGTACCTGTTCATTGACCTGGCTGTAGGATCTAGGATGGTTCATAAGGATCTGGATAATTTCAACACCTCCTGTCCAGGCAGCAAGGTGGAACGGGGTGCTCCCCTTGGCATCTGGCAATCCTGGTGAGGCATCATACTTCAGGAGAATCTCCACTGCGAGTCTGTAGTGGGTTTAAAAACAGGAAGAGGGAAACTGTACATTGGGAAAACATCCTTGAAGATCCAGGGGTCTACAATGGGGGGCAGTGAAGGAGGAAGGGGACTTTACAAAGGCTACGTGAGGAATGTTTTATAGTCGGCACAACATTTTTAGGGGATGGTGAAAGTTATTGCTGACTAAAAGCTCTGAAACTAGGCTTCAACTTTTATAAGTAAAACAAAATTTGAAACGATGACATTTCCACCTTTCGATAACCCCGGAAGTTATAGATTGCAAAGAGCTTTTGGGGACAGTATCCTCAGCATGAAATAAGTACATGTGAACAGATCTTGAAAGGGTACGAATTTAGGCAAAAGTTTGAAGTTTCTCATTCTTGACATGGCTGAGTCGATTTAAGCCATAGTTATACACCTCTACAAATGGAATGAATAAAAGGTTTTCAAAAGAAGAGACTGTCAGATACGAAATGCTCCACTGACTACACGTAACTTCTCAACTTCATCTAAGATCTCAAAAATCAATATAATAGTCTCAGCATTCCATGCGAAGATGCAAACCTGTATCTCTTTTTTACCCCTTGCACTCTGCAGACACAGAAAACACCTTCACAAAATATGCGTCCACTGTTTACACAATGTTTTCCACCATTTTGGGGGTTAATTTCTTTGAGTGGGGGACAAGTAGGCATGTGTACATGCACATAAGTGTGCTACCCGTTGTGCAAGGGGTCAATAGAATCTATTTCTGAGAAGACATAAAGACCAAGAAATTGAAGACCATCCGTCATGAAAAGGCAAACAATCAGAGAAACATAACATTTTTTGCAGCTGGCCAGACAATTTAGAGATGATATCCTGGCCTAATGGAAATCCAATAATTCCTGTTTATCAGAGTGTACATGTATGCTTTCAACCAACCAGGAAATGTAGCCTGGGGTACAGGTCTGTAGGAGTGATTCAATTATAATGATTTACAGCCAAGTGTCAAGTTGAAAATGCATATGTACATGTACATGTACAACACTGTATATATGATAGTTCTACAGGTACAATTGTTGCGCTATCTTTTCTTGATTTTAATCACAGTTTTTACTTTTTTTCTCATCAAATAGACAAGAATAAGAGCTCTCAAAAAACACCTAATTTGGGCCTACATAAGGTAAGTATTTCTCAACAACATACTGTAGACATGTATAGAATGTTTAAGGCATCACATCACATTGAGATCAAGGGTGAACAATGTTTCAGTTGTCTCCACGTTTAATGACATTTCACTAATTATGAGAAGAGCATAATGTTGCCGTGGGCATCACACATACAATGGACAAACAAAAACCATTTAAAAAGCTACTGACTCTGGTTGTCTTCTGAAGGATTATAATCTTAAAACTTTGAGGTTTTTTTGGTATAATATTTTTTAATGCAGGTTCACCCCAAACAAGACTAAAAGCCACTCTTGGTAAGGGGTCAGTTGTAAGGGGTTAAAATAAGAAAATATGGACATGTCTTGATGAAAATAACTCAGGGGAGCTGAAGGCATGAATTGATATTCCTCCTTAAAAACAGTCTAGATTGTAGGATGGAAGGAAACATGCACCAGGCAAGGAGTTCCAAAGAGATGTAGTCCATGTGCCCCTATTAAATTTTCTCATCTAGAATTTTCTTAACGAAGCACTCCGTTCTTTGAGAACGCAGTGTGTTCCTTTTAAGAATAAATCCCAGCAGTACATTGTGAACAAATAATTACACAGTACACATACATGCATGTAGTACAGCACAGACAAAACACTGTCCTATGTTTTTATGACTTTTAACTTCCCTTGGAAATTGACACTAGATTGTTATTGTTACAATAAAAGTGAAACTAAACTAAACACTTTGACAAAACAGTAAAATGTATACAGTACGTTTGCTTAGTGGTAGTTTACAGTACACAGTAATATGGTAATGTAAGGTTTCTAATAGACTGTAACCTTCCACAATGAGAGTAACCTGTTACATTCCAGAACTTTTCTGGCAGGCAAGATACTACATTGCGTACACTGGTCACACAATATAAACAACATTGTATTTTGTGTCACAACTTCCACATAAATTAAATAGTTTTAAAAATAACACTAAACAGCTGAACAAGTTTTGAGATGTGCCCCCTTTCTTCATGTCAAAGTCAATAAAAATTAGACGGTGGAATCTTCATGAAATGTAAGATTTAATGTTTTCTGACATTGAGCTGTGTACAAATTGTGTCTGCAGGAAATCCAGGCTCTTGTTTGTAAACATGTGATGTCACAGGTCACATGGTCTATGTATACATGTACATAGACCAAAGCATAGTTTGTTTTTAACTTAAGATTGCTACATGTGTATTTGACATACAATGTAGAGCCCAGGTCTGCTCCAAATGATCCCTGGGACATGTACTGACTTGCAATTTTTTTTCAAACCACAATCATTCAATAATTCATGACAGAATTTGTTTCCTTGCAAAGCTCTGTGGAATCTTATGTTGAAAGATTTTTAAAATAAACAAACAGGAGAGATATGGTTTACACAGTCTTGTTTAAAGCATTACATGTATGACATTTTACTTACATGTAATGTCAGTACATGAAGGATAGACTGAGGAATTCCTTGTTAAAATGATGTGCAAAATGTATTATGTACAGAGAAAATCTGCTAAATGTTTCTGAATGTAGTTTTGAGATTTATTTTCAAGAAGGAAATGTTAAATGTCTTTGACAATGAATGAGATGAGCAGATCAGTTTTTGTATCTGGTGGATTTATTTTAAGATTTCTATCTGCAGACAGAATGATATTCAGGGCTGGAATTTGGTGAGGAAACCACAAGACAAACAAAACTAAAACATGTTTACTGGACCAGAATTTTTAATACGAGGCCAGAAGTGAAATGAGAAAAAACCTGCCGCTGCCAGTACGCAATTTAACATCTGA
Organism: Leptasterias polaris; assembly: GCA_037783415.1. Classification (NCBI taxonomy): domain Eukaryota; kingdom Metazoa; phylum Echinodermata; class Asteroidea; order Forcipulatida; family Asteriidae; genus Leptasterias; species Leptasterias polaris. The sequence continues at coordinate 4,586,218 of JAZGTN010000119.1, forward strand.
ACTGTTTTAATTTGAACAAGAAGTACATGTAAGAGAAGAATCTCATTTGTAATTTTGATGGGTAAGTATTCTTCACTACTCAATAAATTGTAAGATATTTATCAGACTGGAAGTCAACCGATTGAACAAAAACACAAGACCGCCGGACTTGTCCAGTCATGAGTTTACTGGTCAAATGCTAAAATCACTGGCCTCAGGCCTGCGGTCCAGTGTAAATTACGAACCCTGATGTTTCTGATGTGTATTTCAAATCTCGAGGAGGGAACTTTATGTCTTTGCTTATAATAAGATAAGCATCGGTTCTTCAACTGGTGAATTTGAGGAGATTGCAATGCGGTTTGTGAGATAAATGGCGATGATGAAAGAGGTGTATGGATGCAGGAAACAGGTGAAGAAAGATGAGGAGGAACGAGGTGGAAGGTGAAGATGCGATAGAAGATACAAATAAAAGAGGACTTGTAGAGATTGGAGAGATACACCAAGCTAGTGAAATGATTGATGAGGCCAGGGAGATGGATGGATGATCTGAGGATTGTTAGAGAGAAGATGACAGAAGATCTTCAAAGAAGGGAAAAATGGGGGGATGAAGGAGAATGAACAGCCTCATGAGACAGTCAATGAAGAACTAAAAGATGAGGAAATCAGCTATTTGCGAGTTAGGTTTGAATAATGTTTGGTACAATGACTTGCATATGTATGATGTAGTCACAATTTCCCACTTAAATTGGAATTCCTCAGACTACATTGACAGCTGCTATGTCACATGATAATGGGCCAGCTTTTGCATTACGTAAGAGACTGTGAACACCCATAGGGCCTACACATTTTTTTAATGAATGTGTATGGCACAATGTTACTAGGGTTTGCATCTGGAGGTTGCTTTATAAAAAATGAACCGAACCATTTGACATACATGTAGCGACTATCTAGTTTGAGGAATTCAAATTTAAAGCGGTCCCTTGTGACTAAACAAGTCAATGTACCAGACATTATTCAAATTTAACTCACTATGACTTATTTTAGTATAGAAGCTATACATAAAATAGGGTGAAAATTTACTAGGAGGAGAATATGGAGAAAACGGAAGAAAAACATGGAAGATTTCTGAAACAAACAACCATCATGGCAGCCACTTTAGTTTTACTCCTAGTCAATTCAGTCACCAAATCAAATGGAGGCTGGAGGGGAAAATAGCCTGGGCCCGTCTTGTAAGATGAATATCAGCATCTATTGTTATTGCATCAGGGAATATGACCAAAAAGGCCATTTTGTATTGCAGGCAGAAAGGAAATAAACAAGGTTGAAAATGCTGAACTCTCTTTGTCATTGTTCTTGGCAAAGTGCCACTAAAAGTTGTTTAACAAACACCTGACAAACATTTTACACAAAGCTATTTCAAAAGCAAATTTATTTGCTGAGCAAAAATAGTACAGAAGTACATGTTTACCATGGTACCAGTCAGAACATGTGTAAAAACATACCATTCTGGCTGGTAATCCATTTCTGCTGAGCAAGATTGTTCAGTGCTAAGCATTGCACTTACCAGCTTTATGACACTCTACAATGTATTTTAACACGTATGACACATTATAGACACTTGTTTTAACCCAACCACAGTGTACACTTTTTGCTTACAGGTATTATAACCTAATTTTCTATGGACTCCAGAAGTGAGAAGACAAGGTGTTAAATCAACATGATATTTGAGAGGAAATGAAGGCTTTGTTTTGGACTATCCCAAATCCCTCCAAAGGAAATATGAAAAGCCACAGGCGGATGTGAAGACTGTATCATACCCTTGAAATGTACAATGTATAGAGTCTATGGACTACATTGTGTACATGTGTATATACTTCCCATTGAACACAGGACCACAGAACACATGAGGCAAGTGATTTTAGAATCGGACCTGTACACTCATGACTGGCCAAGTCCGACCGTCTTGTGTTATTCAATTCAGTCGAACGCTAGACATGTCCAACTACATACGTACATGTGCGTACATGTAGCTTGCACCAATTTACTAAGGCAGGGCTGAAATGTTTCACTGGACTGCAGGGCTAAAGTGATTTTAGCATTGGACCAGTAAACTCACTACTAGCAAAGTCTGGTGATTTTGTGTTTTTCAATTCAGCCTAAGGCAGGCTTCCAAATTTACACTGAACTGCAGGCCTGAGGCCAGTGATTTTAGTATCGGGTCAGTTAACTCATGACTGAAATAAGTCCAACAGTCTTGTGTTTTTGTTCAAATGTTGACTTTTAGTCTGAAAAATCTCTTTCAGTTCTGTTGAGTATTGAAGAATTATTTACCCAAAATACAAGCGAGACAAATTTTCTCTTAGTCTTAGTGCTCGCTCAAATTAAAACAGTTCAAATGTTAATTAAAATATGTAAGTTTTTTTCTTCTCATTTCAATACTAGTCTTATAAAATAACAATTCTGGTCCAGTAAACATTTTTAGCCACATGTACACAACCCTATGGTCTTGTGGATTTTTCCCCCAAACTTGAGTCCCGAAATTAACACTTAATTCTGGTCAAGTACAAAAAACTGAGCTGCAAGCCCAGTTGTCTTGTGGACTTTTCTCAATTGTAGCCCTGCCTATAACCATAGAGCAAGGAACAGTTGCTCTTTGCTGTAACAGGCAAAACAACCTACACCCCCTGTACATTGTACTACTACAAATGTACTCTTTGTGGTCTATCATTGCACATGGAGACCGCCTTCCTTAGGGGTTGATCTGGGTTCACCAAGGTAGCCAGAAATACCTCACTAGGAGGAACATAGAGTTAGCCAGAGGGGTGTCTGGGTGTCTTTTACACATCCTGTTGTTGGATTTGGCAACCTTTTTAATCTTTCCTTATTCACATAAGATTTAAATTCCCAGTGTTTTCAACTGACAGCAATGTGTACTCATTCCGTCCTACAATGTAAACATTTTTCTGTCAGTTGACCAATCATTTTGAAACCATTTATAACTGCACAGTTGTGTATGTATGGTGGCACAAGTATGCATTAACTTTATGTGGTTTATGCTAACAATAGGGAGGTTTCGCACGCGAACGGATACGCATACGCATACGTTTAGCTATCCGTAACCGTTAGCAGCCTTTCTGTTGTTTTGCAATCCCAGCGTTTTGGTGGCACTGTTCGCTGTTCCAGCACAGCACTTGGTGGCGCTGTTCAACATGGCATCCTCCATAGACGAGCTTATGTTCATAGCTTTAGAGGAAAATGACGAAGAAACAGTGCATTTTTTCGTATTTCAAAGTCTTTAGAAATCAACAAAATGACACGTACATGTTCAGTGATTCATTTATTTTGATACTATTCATACATATTTGGAAACAAATACAGGAGAATTACTAGAAGTTCGAGTTTTCCTACGTGTTTTTTACTTACGTGTAGCAAGCGGGATATCAGTGTCGTCTGCACGTATAGCGGATAGCGAGTAGCGTATGACGTCATAATGATGACGTATCCGTCGCATTAACCGTATCCGTTCGTATGCGAAACCTCCCTACTAACAGTACACAGTTTGCACACATAGAGGTCGTTCAGACACAGTACTAAAAGTCGGTTTGACTCATGGTTCAACCCGATCGAGTTCAACTCGGTGTGTCTGAACGGATCTAAAGTTAGACCGAATCGGGTTTAACCCAGAAAAGTTAGACCGCCGAGCTTGGGGGTTTATCTTTTAGACCGCTTCGGGTTTATCTTTTTAACACTGCATGTGGACAGAATAAAAATGACAACATCCGGTTTAACTGGTTACAACAGATGGCCCACTGACCTCCGTACGCAGCCTCAATGAACACGTCGAAATGAGATCGGAAAGCGTGCGTCTTTCGTTTGGGTTATTTTCGTTTTGCTCACCTGTTATTTAGTTTTTTTTTATCAAGATCGGTATGAATACGATCGTGTATAATAACGCTACATTTTCAGCCATGTCAGTTTGATTCCTGCTTGAAAATCATCACGTCAATAAGCGAAATGATCGAACAGTGAATGGAGTATCCAGAATTTTACAGATCACGAAAAATGCATCAATGTCCCGACATCAGTCCGAGTCCCACACGTATAAAATCTCAGCTCCCAGAGTTCCACTTCCCCCCTATTAAAACATGTAGCTCATAACGAATTTTCCTATTGGCCAATAATTCCATGTCCTACTCATCAACCAATAGGAGAATTCGTTAGTGTGTGCCTGGCAGAAATACTTTCAAGCACGTGATAATGCAATCAGTACATGTGTACATCGATCCACAACGAATTAGTTGATTGTAAAACAAACGTCGAAAGTCATGACCACAAAGACATGGAAATGCCAGCAGAAATACAAGGAAGAATATCATGCAAAATGGCCGTGTATAAGGAGTTCAAACAGGGGAAATTATTGCGCATTTTGCAGTGTTTGCAGTGCGAATAGACTGTGCAAGTCTCGCGCGTATCCGAACGAGAAAACACGTCAAACGAAGAACATTTTTATTTCTGAAATCAAATCTTTGTTTTAAATTATATCTCATGACAAAATCTGAACAAAAATAAATCATTACAATTTTATGAAATTAGTTTTAGCTTTTTAAAAAAATACGCCAAAGTGTGTTAATTATTATTAAAAACAAATTAAAACTCTGGGACAAGGATGCTTTTTTGATGTTAACTTTTTAGAAACCCCTTACGCAGATTCGTAAAGGTCAAACGGGTTTTAAATGGACCCGTATTGCAGTTTAAAGAGGAATGCCGACGCCTCAACACCATAGACTGCAATGAAAAGGGTTCGCTTTGCAATTACAGCATCTGGCGATTATAATCGCACATCCAAAACAAGCTTTTACATAAGTTTTATGATCGGAGGTGAGCACAAAATTCTTAATTTTTTGCAATAACCGGAAGCTGAGGTCAAGTTTAATTCTCGGGTTTTCTTCGTTATATTGTTGAATTGGTTTTACTTTCATATTTTGTTATCACTTAGTATTACATTCCCAACAACTGTAAACATGTATAATTTTCTACGTTAAACTAAAATAATTGACGAAACAAAATCTCTCCCACGTAAAACTCCATATGCAGACATGCCAACCTCTGGGATCACAAAACTATATTCTGAAACCCCAAAACCTGTATTTTTCCTTAAAAACCTGTATTTTTGAAAAAAAATGCATAAAAAGGGTGTTCTGCAAAACCTGTACACCCGTATTTTTAACGAAAACCCGTACGAAATACGGGAAAAACGTACTAGTTGGCATGTCTGCATATGGTTGGGACCACTATGGTCCCGGAAGTTCGAATGCGCGCGAGACTTGCACAGTCTATATCCTGTGAATAAAAAACAATGGATAGCGGACGAAACGACGCATTGTGACACTTTCGGGACGATCGGAGTGGCATCAGGACATTGGGAAAAAACGTAGTCTAAAAATGCGAGGTATTTAACACCCGCTCTGTTTTAAAAATCCAGTAAAAAAAACGACTGCAAATTTTGAAAGTTGCCAGCGTGCGCTGTCACTGTCAGTATACACTATTTAGACAGGGCCATCATAGTGTGCTTTTGTGAACAAACTGGATGTTGTTGTGTTGGGTCACGGTGCTATTTGACCTCTTAAAATCGTAGATAAACCATATCGGGTTTAACTTCGAGCTGTCTGAACGCAAGGTAGTTTTATTTTTGCGACTGCCCCCCGCTGCTCGTAAAGTTAAACCGGTTCAGGTCTAACTTAGTACGCTGTCTGAACATGCTCATACACTACGTTAACTCTGTACTCCTGTTTTATGCATTCACAATATCCAGATTGCACTCTTGTAGTTAGAATGTCAGTAAAGTCAATTATTTTCAAAGCAAAATGGATGATAATGATACATGTATACTCCTAAAAATTCTTAATCTTAGCAATTGTGGGAATTATTTGGTGAATTAGCAACTAAAAACTGAGAAACTACACAAATTCCACAAACGGTTCCAGCTCATTAAATATTTAAGTCTGAGCCATGCATACAGCGCAAAGAAAAGGAACAGACTTTGTGTGTGGTTCGGACTGACTGTGCTGACCCACCATATTACACTGGTCACTCCAAAGTGGACATTTGTAAGCAATTGACCCAGGGTTTTCCCTGGTTCTCCCCATGCACAAGCTAGCTTATTCGGCCAGTGCATGCAAATTGCGGGCTGATACTCAAAACAATTTTTTTTTATTTTTTACTTCAGATCAAATTCACAAAAAACATAAAGATAGAACCATTAGAATCACCCAGATTGCACAGTAGGGCTTTTAAAACCAAAGATACATGTACAGTACACACAAAGTAAAAAAAATTACGAGGAACTCGTTTCGGTTCAGCATGCTTAGGACAAACTTTTAAAATGTGATGAATGGTTACTGTAAACCAATTAATTGAATTTAAGTATAATGAAGATAATGTATCGAAAGAGGAAATCCCTGTAATTATTTTCAACAATTCCCCTTTTTAAAGAATAAAATACTAAACAGGATTCATGAGAAGAGAAAAATAATCTTACTTGTGACCATTTAGCACTGCATGATGTAATGGTGTGTAGCCCGATCCATCTTGACAGTTTGGAGCGACACTTCGTCTAAAACTAGGGGAAAAAAAGAAGAAAAAAAAAGTTAAACAAGGATTTTTTGTTTATATATTTAAACATTTGAATGGCAATTATATTGGCAGCCATAAACCTTGACATAAATTCTGGACCAGATTGGAGGTACCATCAATCATTGTTTTGGAGAAGGTCTTCAGTGACTGTCAAATTTTGAATTTAAACGTGTCTTACATGTATCATCAATATTTGTATTTTTGTGTTGGCTCCATTTAGGTTTTTTCTTTCAATAAACAAGAGGCTAGGCTAAATTTGCTTCTGCTGACTATAGGAAACAACGGGTCTAAAAATAAGTAACTACTTTTTAATCAACTCACAATTTACATATAGAGCTCCTTTCGATAAAAAAAATATTGTGCTGCTAAGCAAAAAACAAGCAGAATAACAGTCACAAATGTTACTTGTGTAATTTGGCTGGGAACCTTATTCTAGTAAGCTTACTTTTGTTGTGCTGAGCTACTTTTTCTTTGCTTACACACTGTAACGTAGGGAGTTCTCCAAGCAGGAAAAAATGATTTAACAATTTCCTGCTAAGCAAAAACAAGCAGGATACCAGTCATAGATGATGCATGCGACACAGTATTTTGGCTAGTAACCTTATTCTGGTAAGCATATTTTAAGTTGTATGTATGGGTTTACTAGTTGTACCTATTTTGTTGTACTTTTGCTTTAAAAAGTTTGACCCTGATTTTTCTAATCAGGAGTAACCAAGGAAGTGCCTTTTTTTTTCAAGGCCGTGTCCGAATTGGCAGCTACATGAATAAACCAATCCTTTTTTTTTATATACAAAAGTATAAAGACATAGGCCTAAATAAAAAATATTAACCACATTCCTATTTAGTCATAAACACAACAGGGCTTCAATCATAAAAAAGCGATTGTAAACTCTTAATGAAGCATTCAAGTCATTCCTCCACAACTCTAAACACACAATGTGTAACACCTACCCATACTACCTTGGGGCAGGTCACACAAGGTCAATCTTCCAATGATACTTAAAGACTGTTCAACAAATAACACATGTGACACAGCCAATATTTCATCACAGCACTGTTCAGTTATTGAAGGAATTTGAACATGTACATGTGTAGAGTAGAGGAACCCTTTGGGACAGGGGTACACAATTTCTCACTCTGATTATTTTCTGCCTGCAGCTAACAAACATTGTAGACATTAAATGTTTCTTTAATCATTCTTTAATGATTAGTAAGAGTGTCAAAAAGTCACTACTGAATTATTTTAAATTGTTGTTTTACTTTGTAATTTGTCTGAATGTTATTGGTGTAAATGTACACTGATGTGAAATTTATTAGCACTGTTTACAGTACTCAGTGCTTACGCATCGCTGAGCATTGGTCAACTGCCTGATGCTAATATTACACCAGTGTACAAGAAAGGGGATAAGGCATTGTTAACTAATTATAGGCCTGTTGCTCTGACTTCAGTGTTATGTAAGGTTCTTGAACCCATTATAACTGCTGCCTTAAATAATCACTTAAACACCTTTGGTCTTCTAAATCCCTATCAGCACGGCTTTGTTAAACACAGGAGTTGCGTTACCCAACTGGTGAACATTATTCAATCTTGGTCATCCTCCCTTGATAGACGCCGCCCCCCCAAGAGTAGATGCCGTTTTCTTGGACATGTCAAAAGCCTTTGACACAATGCCACACCACATCCTACTTGAAAAACTGAGACTCGCAACCTCTTTCAATGTTCAGGGTGAGTTGTGGTGTTGGGTTCGGTCATTCCTGACTGACCGCAAGCAACGGGTTCTCTTTAGGGGCGGAGTCTCCTCCTGGGTTAACATTACTTCTGGTGTACCTCAAGGCAGTGTGCTAGGGCCGTTACTGTTCAATCTTTTTGTTAATTACATATCCCATTCAATTCCCTCCAGTTGTGTGTTGTTTGCAGATGACATTCTTTTGTACCGCACAATAGAAAACGCTAATGACGAACATGTGCTTCAATCTGACTTAGATAAGCTTAAAAACTGGTTCGATGCCAATGAAATGTCATTCAACGTTAGTAAAACCAAGGTCATGCATATCACTAGATGCAGGCACCTTGACCCAATATTGTACAACCTAGGTACTCTTCCAATAGAATCTACCATACCAAGTCGTTTCAGTACTTAGGGCTTACATTTGACTCCAAGCTCTCATGGGCTACACATACCTCATCAGTTGTCGCTAGAGCCAACCGCATGTTAGGTTTCATCAGAACAGTTGCTAGGGGGTCCTCCACTAACGCAATTTTCTCACTGTATAAATCTCTTGTTCTCCCAATTTTAGAGTATGGTCTCCCAGCATGGCACCCGTATACGTTATCGCAACAAAATCAGCTTGAAAGGGTCCAAAGAACTGCCACCCGGCTTGCTCTTAAACAAAGGCGCGGAGTAATGTCTTATGAGGACAGATTGCAGCGTCTTCATTGGCATCCTCAAACTAACAGGCGTAATTACTTGCTCAGTCCCTTTGTGTTCAAGGTTTTACATGGCACTGCTCACTGTGAATCCATTCTTGCTGGGGTTTTCATTAATCCTCATCATCTTGAATCACTCACATTCCGCCATCTTTCCGCTCGTACCGACTCATTGTACCATTCACCCTCCCATCGACTTCCCAGACTATGGGACACTTTTCCATCCTTCATTCGCGAAGCTGCTGTAATCTGTCCTTTTATGACATTTCTCCGCCTCCTTAAGGATCATTGTTTAAATCACACAGTGCATTAGATGTTCAATTTGGTTGCATGCAGGTCGTGAACGAGCCCCCGTTTGGTTTCTCCCTATTGTTGTTTCTGTGTTCATTGTGTTTGTTGGTCATGCGTGGGGCAGCATGCTTCCGAGCAACAGTAATTTAGTTTACTTTTGTTACCCCTGACCCGCATGATTTGTCCTTGTTTTTATCCCTTCTGGTTGTCCTTCCCATTTGGTTTTGTTCCCCTCCTGCATGCTCCCTCATATATTTTATATATTTTTTTAATTTTTTATTTTTGCTTTTATTTTCTTATTTATTTAATTTTATTTATTAATTAAATTTTATTTTTCTAATTTTGTATTTATTTTCCTAATTACTTGCTTTTTTTATAACTGTTTTTCCCGTTAATGTTCTTTCTTGTGCTATTGTAACTTTGGTTTGTTGTTTGTTTTGGTCGAATAAATAATAATAATAATAATCTTTCTTAAAGATATAAAATTATAGTGTTAGCGTCAAAGAAATCACTACTGATTTGTTTCAAATTATCTAAAATAAGTGTTAAATACTACATCAAAAACAAATATTTTGATCAGTGTAGCATGGCCACTTATTCACTTAATGCAAAAATAATCAAAATTTAAATGAATACAAATATTTTTCTGAATATTAAGTCCGGTGGTCTTGAATTTTTTCATTCGATCTTGTTGTTCAAATGTTGAGATTGAGTCTGATAAACATCTATCAATTCTGCTGAGTATCAAAGTTTTCTCACCCCTCCCCTCCCCCCCCCCTTACCCATAAGAAAACAAGAAAAAACTATTCCCTTTTTAGTGTTTGTTAAAGCAAACATTCAAATTTTAAAACTGTCTTATACTCCTTTTGTTTCTGGTCTTTTCTCATTTTGATTCTGGTCTTGTAAACTAAATTCTGGTCCAGTGAAAATTCCGACAAGTCCTCCGGTTTTGTGAATTTTTCAAGCCCCGACTCCTGTCCTGAGTAAGATACTAAATTTGTCCTTAATGAGTGATTAAGTGTTTAATGTCCTTTCTCTATGAGTATGAATGATGATGGCACTAAACTTATTTTTTTTCTTCTGGTATTTCTTTTTCCATGTTGCTCTCTGACTCTACATAAAATGTTCAATTACTTTAAAATAACAAAAACAAAAAACTTGAATCACTGCATTTTTAAAACTAAATTAAACTTTACAATAAAATGAAACTGATGAAAGTCAATAACTACTACAAGATTAAGATAAGGTTTGACTGTTCAACAAAACTGACACACGACACGTCTCCGAGACTCCATCCATTTCATTCCCAGAATTTACAGCAACAGTTGCTCTGCCCTCTCTCTTTTAAAGGCACTGTACACGTTTGGTAATTACTCAAAATAGCATAACAACTTACTTGATAACGAGCAACGGAGAGCTGTTGATAGTATAAAACATTGTGAAAAACGACTCCCTCTGAAGTAACGTAGTTTTTGAGAAAGAGGTAATTTCTCACTAAAATAATAAAAGACTTCTGGCCAGAAGCCTTTTATTCCTATGTGAAAGCACACTAATTAATTGTACAACAAGGGTGTTTTTTCTTTCATCATTTTCTTGCAACTTCAATGACCAATTGAGCCCAAATTTTCACAGGCTTGTTATTTTATTTATACATATGTTGGGATACACCAAGTGAGAATACTGGTCTTTGACAATTACAAAACGTGTTCAGTGCCTTTAAAACTTACTGTCAGCAGGAAATTCCAAAAGAAATACCACGAGGTCTTGGACCATTGGACGAATGGAGACCAGCCACTGCGGTCAGCCAGTCGGCCGTCTAATCTAACCTCACCACGGTAGGTACAGCATGAGGCTGGGCCGTGCGGTCTAAACCTCGTCAATGTCTGCGCTGCGCTGCGCTGCGCTGCCGTACTCACCCAATTGCGATCGCCTGTGACAGTACATTCTTCGGCCGAGCGGACAATAACTTCTCAATCATAGGAACATTCCCCGTCCTCGCCGCTTCTAGAAGGTCCTGATCCTTCCCCATGACTTCCCCTCAAAAAATAAAACTTAAACGTAGATAAACCGGTAAAATCCGGCGAAAATAAAATCCGGAAGCTTTCAGTAAGTTACTTTCACGTCATCGCCATTTTGCATAGTAAAAATAAGTCAACATACCACATACCCAGAATGCAACTTGATTGGTAGAAATCCGGCCAGGAAAGTTTTAAAAGTTGTTAGTGGTCTAATAACTGCACGCACCCCAAGATTGTATTACTTGTTTTTAATTAACACTTTGGGAAACTTTTTCTGAGAGGCGTTTATATCTTATTTTTCGTAAAGACTTGTTTTTTTTTTTTTTTTTTTTTTTTTTCAGATACATTTATTTCATGTCAACATCATTCATTACAAAATATTGAAAAATAAATAGATAATATGTGACATTAACATGTAGGAAAAAGAAGAAGCAAATGCTTTTTGTTCCCCTTCCCTATAAAGACAAAGACAAAAGAAACGTAAAACAAGTAAAACAGTACAGGGACACGGACATGTTATGCATGAGTGAGACTAGACAATAGATAATACAAAAAGATACAAATAAATTAAGTGGTGTATAAATCAATCAATATATTCTTTAGTTTTTTACGAAAAGATAAAACACTGGCTGACTGTTTAAGTTCTGCACTTAGATTATTCCAGTAAAGGACTCCTTTATGAAAGACACTCTTTCTAAAAAACTCAGTTCTACTTGGTTTTACAAAAAGATTCCCTCTGGCTAAACTACGGGTCTGGTGAGTGTGAACTAAAGCACTAGCTAAAAAGAAGCCTTGAATTTTTTGTGGTAATAAATTACGAGATTGTTTAAACATAAAATTTGAATATCACCAAGTTTTAAAATACTTGATATGGCAAATAATGGGGAAGTATGTTCTAGATAACCAGCACCATGAATAATACGGATTGCCTTTTTCTGTAACAAAAACAATTTATTACAACCTGATGTTGATGAACCCCAGGCAAGAGAAGCATAATTCAAATAAGGAAGTACAAATGAGTTATAAAGTGTGACCAAAATGTGTTTGGGTAGAAAATACTTAAGTCTGCTCATGACTCCAACATTTTTTGACACCTTAGTACACAAACTACTAATATGATCATTCCAAGAGAGATTTTCATCAATAAGAATGCCAAGGAATTTAGTAAACTTCACTTTGAAACGGTATAGGCATAAGACGTAAGGTACAACTACAATATGCAGTACCACCCCCCCCCCCCCCACCCCAAGCATCCACTTATCCATGGCTGCTTGATTGCGCCCTCTACCTTACATTTAGGCCATGTCAGAATTGGCGGCTACAGCTACGGCTACAGCTAGATTTCCACATCATTATGCATTGAAGTATAGGACATCCTTGAAAAAACCTTAGCAACAGTCGTAGCCGATACCCTAGCCATCAATTCAGATATGGCACGAGTATAAAAAGTGTTTGTGACCGTCACAACTGGTCCTGCAGAAGGAAAGTGTGCTCTTGTTCAAATCAAGTTTCCGTAATTTAAAAAATTACATACAAGAAAATACCAAATTGATGCTTGGATGAAAAAAAGGCTGGTTCTTTTTCAGGGGTATTAGTTGGTATCCATGTGGTAGACACAAGAGACTAAACAGATACGGGACAGTAAGGTATCACATTTTGTGCACGATGTGGGGCATAGTGTAAACCCCCATCCCCTTTTGTGTCTTCATTGGTGCTTGAAATCTCAGGAATTAGGGGGGTTACTTCTGTACAAAAGGAAAATAGTGTGTTAAAGTTCTGAAACATTGGATGATACCCTCTGCCCTATATTGGGCATGGCACAAGGTGTTAATACACTGAACAAATACTAAAGACTAATATTTATACTATGGTTAAAACTTAGACCAGTTTATTTGCCTTTTTTCTTAGCTGAGGTACAGTACATAGTCTTAGAAATACTAAACATGTTATTTAGGAAAGTTATACTTAGCTATATACAAACTTTAATTTGTTAAGATTACAATATTATGTTTCTGTTCGAACACCTCTTTAAATTCCTGGTTATTTACCTTTACTTAAAAAAAGATAAAAAAACTGTTGCTATCATAAAGTTTATAATAACTTTGGAAACAAGATGTCATGAATAGTAAAACTAAAAAGGAAGAGTTCAATTTTAAAATCCTCAGAATGATTTCAAATTATTTTAATAAAATTAAAGATAAAGAAAAGATTGAAAGTAAAAATCAGGTTAGACCAAAGTGTATGCAGTGAGACATTAAAATTTGAGAATTTCACAAAATGTGAAAATTTGCAAGAAAACAAATTTCCATCACTGAAAATATTTTTCCTCAAAATAAAACAAGTTGGGATTGACTCTAAATTATTTAAAATTTACCCAGTCAGTTTCACTTGTTGATTTTTACTCTAAATAAAACAAGGAATCAATTTTTGGAAATTTACTGTTCTAAAAATTCACTTGATATTTCTTTACACACTATACAATTTACTTTTCTACCAATACGTGTTCAAAAATAGATTGTGTTGACATTTAATGGCGATGAAAATAGAGCACTATTACTGAACACCCTGTGTAGTTATAGTCTAGTTCCCCGTCTTCATTATCTCATCTACCATAAAGTTTTATCTATAGACTGCATTGAGAACGCTATTAGCTATTCTCTACTTTGAACAAGTTCAAAATTAAGGCTGTGCCGGAATTGGTAGCTACAGCTACGGCTACAGCTAGGTTGCAGCTTCATCATGGAATGAAGTATAGGACATCCTTAGCAACACCCTTAGCAACAGTTGTAGCCGCAGCTGTAGCCGCCTATACGGATACAGTCTAAGGCTGTGACTGAAAATACGGCTATGACAGTAGCCACATCCAGATTGTTGAAAACACGTATTCCATATATGCAATAAGTCATAAGTCATAAGTCAAAAGTCAAAAGTCCTAGACAATCGAAATTGATTAAATAAATTGCATAACAAATTAATAAAAAATTTGGTTTTTGGTTTGAGATGATTTGCATCAGTTGTAAAAAGTATGATACTTTTACTATACAAAAAAGTGAATTGAGCTGAGAGAACAAGTTCACATGAAAACATTTGGCACAAGAACAAGATAAGAGAAACAGCAGCAAGTATTTTGATAAAAGGGTATTCTTTGAACAGAGTTGAGGTCATAATAGGGTAAGAAAGGTAAACATTTTAAAAGATAATTAAGGAAACTGTACAGTACACTTTTTTTTAAAGTGGAATTTCAAAAAATATATGTTTACAAATTTGACATATAAACAAATGATTTTACAAAGGGTTATTTCATTTCTCAAGGTATTACATATCATGCTGCCACCACATAAGTCTTGTCCCCTGTGTACAATAGTATTAATAAATACTGATTTCAATACACCAAAAAGAGCCAGACTATTTTTGCCTTCCAGCTTCACTTTGGTTTCATTGATTTTAAATGGATCAGACAAAATTGTTGTTTTGTAGTTAAACAAAAACGTCAGGCAGCAACTTCGTTGATTTGTGCCAGGAATAATCAAGACACATTCATAAAAGTTATTATGGCATTTTTTAGTAGTCAACAGAAAACAAAAAATTCAAAAACTATTTACCTAATTGATTTGAAAATAAATGAAAATGTGCGGTTATTTTATTTGTTTTTTGACTAAAAATTAAGCCATTAGGACTTTCTGCATGGGTAAATTAACAAAACATTATTATTTTTTTTAAAGTTTGGTATTAAATATTGGTTTAGATTCTAAGTAAGTTAGTAATATTTCCATATCTAACCAGTCAAACTAATGACATAATACTCACTGGTGTATTTTCAAAATATTGATCTGCATAAAATCCTTTTTTAGAAGCTAAAATTTGTTTTTTTTAGGAGGGGGCGGGCCTGATTAAAGGTAGAGTGGTTGGTTTTTTACCTTTAGCTTGCAAGTTAAAACTATAAATACTTTAAAAATGCTGACGGTTCTGCATAATAATATTATTCAAGGTTTTGCATATTATCAAATACTGTAATTGTTTTTATTTGTTTGATCTTACTTTATGAGGCACCTCAAATATCACTTTAGAAATCATTTGGGATTATTATTTCTTAAAGGGAAGGTATACGTTTGGTAATGACTGAAAATTAATAGCAATAAAAACTTACTTGGTAAGAAGTACAGCAGCTTTCGATAGTATAAAGCATTTTGAGAATCATTTCAATTCGAAGTAATGTGGTTATGGGAAAAGATATAAGTTTTTATCCCCTAAAATTTGAATCTGAGAAACGTTACTGTAAGATAAGTTTCGCAGATTGTGTATTCCAATTACAGATTTTTCTTTCTGTGTGTGGATAAAATCGCTCCAGATTTTTGTCGATATCTCAAAAACGCTACCACCTTTTGAAATGAAATTTGCACAGGTACGTTATATTGTATGTATCTACATTGAGATAGGAATTAACAATCAAACAGTTCCAAAACCAAAGTTATATGTTCCCTTTAAAACAAAATCCCATGACCCAAATACTACCATTTGAGGAACATTTAAATGGATAGTTCTTAAATTATTAATCCATCCATTTATTTGTTAAATCTGGTTTTGCCCTCAAACCATGATTTGTGATTTTAATAAAAAATTTAAAATTCACATTAAATTTGAAACATTGGTTTTTAGAAGGGAATATTCTTTCCAATAAAAAATCATGCCAGGCTGTCTTTAAAAAATGCCTTTAAAATGATTTATTTAATTAACTAAAAATAACAACATAAACCATATTAATACACAAACGTACAAAATAATTTAATGATGACTATGGTACAATTGAAACAATTTACAAAGTAGTTTAAAAACAAATTTGTTTACAAAAACTATGTATTTAGGAGATGTAAAAACAACTGGAAGGGTAAAAAGTAAATTCAGAAAATATGTTTAAAAAAACTGTTTGCGTTGCAATTTTAGTCTTTTGGATCAACTTAGGGAGTCTAATTTCATACCACTGATTAGCATATGCTGGATAGCACTTTACTACGCAGGGAACCAGTCATGAACAATGTATTAACACACATTTAGCTGGTAACCTACTTGTGCTTAGCAAGTTTACATGTATGAATTGTTTCATGATTTGGGCAGTTTCTTCAGTTGATTAAAAGACTGCATACACTTGGACCTTTTTTATAACAGAATGTGGGTACTTCACACTTTTTTCCTAAGAAGGTATAAAATAACATCATGGCTAGGAGAAGGAAGATGCTGGGCGTGTGGTGGGGGGGGGGGGGCATTGTTTCTGGGAACAGGACCAGTCCGACTATACATTGGATTAAAACTCAGCACCAACTAAAAGAAAAAAATACTTTGTAACCAAACAAAATGTCTGTGCCTAGTAAGGTTTAGCTAAGCAGGTTTAGGAGAAGGCCCTCCCCACATACCCCTCCCCTCTCGGCAAGAAGGTTGTGGGGGATACCCTTTGGGGAAGGGGACCCACTATCCACAGCTACACATCAACTGCAGCACCATACAGCATATCAGCATTTACTGGAAGCCCTGTTAAAAACTGTACAACTGTCTTAAATATCCTCCCTCAGACGTTTGTTCCACCGTTCTCAGTCTTGTCGTTGTTCAGCATGCTCTAATCCAACAGAAATAAAGAAAATACATTTATTTTTTATTTTTTTTATTTAGATTACATTTTAAGGGAAAATAATTATACAGTTTAAAATAATGCTTGTGCACAGAATTTTCTAAATACCGACGTGACCATCTTTATACCATGTACATGTAAGTTATGTTCAAATCTGTGAACATTTATATTTTCAATCTTACCAATTTTGAACACACCCTTTAAGGGAGAAGGCTGTACAAGAAATAGCATTAATAGAGCCCCCCCTTCTATGCCAAGCATCATCATCACAACATCAAGAAAAGGAAGAAAAAATTGCAAGATTTACCGTGAGGGAGTTAATCTCTTGGGAGAACGCTCCGATCTGACTAGGGGCAGTACCGTCTACTGAATCAGGGGAACTTACGCTGCTCTGAAAACCAAATGAACACATACAGCATTGATCAAAACAGTCTTGGTAAAGCTCATAACATTTGAAAGTTTTAAACAATATCTAGTTAAAGGTAGGGTCGTTGATTGGTAAGTACTCTATCTAGTTAAAGGTAAGGTCGTTGATTGGCAAGTACTCTATCTAGTTAAAGGTAAGGTCGTTGATTGGTAAGTACTCTATCTAGTTAAAGGTAAGGTCGTTGATTGGTAAGTACTCTATCTAGTTAAAGGTAAGGTCGTTGATTGGTAAGTACTCTATCTAGTTAAAGGTAAGGTCGTTGATTGGTAAGTACTCTATCTAGTTAAAGGTAAGGTCGTTGATTGGTAAGTACTCTATCTAGTTAAAGGTAGGGTCGTTGATTGGCAAGTACTCTATCTAGTTAAAGGTAGGGTCGTTGATTGGCAAGTACTCTATCTAGTTAAAGGTAAGGTCGTTGATTGGCAAGTACTCTATCTAGTTAAAGGTAGGGTCGTTGATTGGTAAGTACTCTATCTAGTTAAAGGTAGGGTCGTTGATTGGTAAGTACTCTATCTAGTTAAAGGTAGGGTCGTTGATTGGCAAGTACTCTATCTAGTTAAAGGTAGGGTCGTTGATTGGCAAGTACTCTATCTAGTTAAAGGTAGGGTCGTTGATTGGTAAGTACTCTATCTAGTTAAAGGTAGGGTCGTTGATTGGCAAGTACTCTATCTAGTTAAAGGTAAGGTCGTTGATTGGTAAGTACTCTATCTAGTTAAAGGTAGGGTCGTTGATTGGTAAGTACTCTATCTAGTTAAAGGTAGGGTCGTTGATTGGCAAGTACTCTATCTAGTTAAAGGTAGGGTCGTTGATTGGCAAGTACTCTATCTAGTTAAAGGTAGGGTCGTTGATTGGTAAGTACTCTATCTAGTTAAAGGTAGGGTCGTTGATTGGTAAGTACTCTATCTAGTTAAAGGTAGGGTCGTTGATTGGTAAGTACTCTATCTAGTTAAAGGTAGGGTCGTTGATTGGCAAGTACTCTATCTAGTTAAAGGTAGGGTCGTTGATTGGTAAGTACTCTATCTAGTTAAAGGTAGGGTCGTTGATTGGTAAGTACTCTATCTAGTTAAAGGTAGGGTCGTTGATTGGCAAGTACTCTATCTAGTTAAAGGTAGGGTCGTTGATTGGTAAGTACTCTATCTAGTTAAAGGTAGGGTCGTTGATTGGTAAGTACTCTATCTAGTTAAAGGTAGGGTCGTTGATTGGTAAGTACTCTATCTAGTTAAAGGTAGGGTCGTTGATTGGTAAGTACTCTATCTAGTTAAAGGTAAGGTCGTTGATTGGTAAGTACTCTCAAAATTAATGACCATAAAAACTTACTTGGTAAGAAGCACTGCAGCTGTTGATAATATAAACTACCTCATCTACACAGTGTAACTACAATAAATTATTTTCCAAACTAACCCCAGAACACCAACATAATTGTAGTGCTTGTGGAACCACAAACACACTGCCAAACCACCCAATAGTTTGTAGACCTCCGAGAACCTACCCCAAAACACCCGAAGTTACCCCTAAAACACTTAACATCATCTTCCCCCTTGTTGACCCACAAACACATTGCCAGCACCCAAGTTACTCCCAAAACACCTACCTCATCTTCCTGTTTGTGGACTTTTTCGGCACCCCGTACCTCTATCCTATAGCTTGCCTGTAGCTTGGTGCCGTTCTGGACGGCTAGAGGAGCCTCTAGGTTCATGGGACAAACATAGTCCTCTTCCTCCATGCCTCTCTTCTTAGGACGACCCCCAAATGGTCGCTTCTTTGGCTGACAAGTTAAAACAAAATAAGATTTGAAGCTTTAAATCTTGTTTTCAAGAAATAGGAATTAGCTTAGAAATTGAAATCTATTTATCAAGGGGTGGTTCTAAACGAGATAATTAAAATTAAAACTTAATTACAGTTTCAGTTGTGGAAAAGACAGACGTGTGGCTATACATTTGTTAAAAATTTTGTTCTGATGATTGGTTCTTTCGCATAAAGACTGCATGCAGATTTGGTAATTCTCTAAATAAAATAACTTGATTAACTTCAAACTGGGTCCTATTTCATAAAGCCTGCAAGCATAACATTGCTAACCACAGAATAATCTTGCTAATAGCAGAAACAGGTTACCAGTCAAAATACTGTCAAGATCTTGACTGGTACCCACTCATTTTAACAAAGCAAAGTATTTGGCATTATTTTCTGCTTAACACCTTTATAAAATTTGGCCCTGGAAGCTACGCTTTCCACACACTCTTCCAATCTCTTAATAGACATCTTCAGCAGTATGCCAGAGAAGATGATATTGACTTACCTTGATTTTGGAGAGGGCGCTGAGTGGCACATACCCAGAAGCTTTCTCCGTCTCTCTTTTCTGGGCTTGGATCTGGCTTCCGACCAGCGAGACAAAGTGGGTACTTAGATGCCTCCTGAGAAGGGATTTAGAGTTAGGGATGCAGAGGGTTGCAGCGAGGGTCTCAGCGGAGAAACGAGGCTCAAGGACCTGGGGAATTAAGAAGATGAGTGTTGAAGATGAGCGAAGGCTCAGTTGTAAGGTGGACTTCTGAAAACTTCAAGAAAAATAGCAATAGCAAGTCTGACAGGTATTTTGGGGAACCAAGGACACCCACCTACCATGCTTGTCCAGGTGTAGGAAAGAAAATTTCACACTTAACCCTTTAGAGATTGTAGCGGTCACAAGCGACTTGTATTAAAATGCCCATAGCAGCTGCAAATGGCTGCAAGATTTGACTTACTTTCCATCACCCAAAGAGGTCAAAGTAAAGGTCATGTCGAGAAATGAAACTTTCCAATGTTTCCCAGCTTAACATACGTACTATCCCAATTTCTAAAAACAAAAATACATTTCGGTTTCATGTCATTTTTTTTGGACATTTTTACTGACTGGGCGAATTGTGATGATTCTACAGAAATGAATGGTCAAATGTGCGCAAGACTTGTACTTGTACAATCTTACAAGTGATGTAGAACTAAATTCTATTTCGTGGCAGTAGATCAACATCTGGATTTTTTCCCCAGAACTACAGAACTATTTTTTTCCCAGAAATAAGCAGAATGGTTCCTACCAGTGAAGTACTCTCAAAGAATGCTCTGAAAACAGCAAATTTTCCTTCCAGGAACGCCACTGTTCTTTTCAGGAATAGTCCCTTTTTCAGAGTTTTCAGATCTTTCTTAACATTTACGACAATGTCTCCTGCATCATTCCAGTCTTACCATTAAAGCACCATGAATACCACTTCCTCTGAGGTTAGGTGCGTACTCTGACAGATCTACTGTACGTAACCACTCCATTACTCGATGGTTGGTCCATAACATCACCTCTCGACAAGCTTCATAAGGCTACAAAGGTACCAATAGAAATCAAGAGTAATTAATTGCTATGAATACACTGAGAGAACAGGTTGAATGACAGGTGTTTCTAATGAAGCGCTGCAAATCAAATATTATTATGCAGGTTTGTTAAAGAGGGACTCCAAGGTCAAATCCAGTTTTGTGATGCACTCATTTTCCAATAGATTGAGTCCTCATGAAAGGTGGTGAAAATTACAAGTATCTACCACACATTAAAATGGTGTAAATTGTCATGTTATTTGATACTTTTTCAGAGCAAAATTTGAAACATGACGCCATCAGATACATACAAAAATATAGGTCTGTATATTCAAAAGGGGAATATTTGTCAACTTCAATGCCATTTTGATTGAATATTATCAAAATTCAGGAATCAGCTAAATATTCTCTGCACAGTAAAAATGTACAGACCACATTAATATAAAAATTGCATTTAAAGAGTATCACACACAGTGGTATTTAACGTGAGTAAAGACTTAGACACTTGTACCTTTTCACCATTTTCATAACGACTCTATCTATTGTAAAATGAATAAATCACAAAGCTTAGTTTGACCTTGGAGTCCCTTTTAATGTTATTTTCCAGATAAATTGTTGTTGATAAATTGGCAAGTTTTGGTTGTAAAAATCATTTAACAAATTTAACCCCAGGACATCATTCTTTGACATTTAAGAAATGATATTCTGTTTGATGTCAGCGATGATGATGATGATGATGAAGACAGTAATAATGATAGAGTTGATGAAGAGGATGAAGGGTTTGGTTGATGATAGCAATATAGATGAAGACAGTAATAATGATAGAGTTGATGAAGAGGATGAAGGGTTTGGTGGATGATAGCAATAGAGATGAAGACAGTAATAATGATAGAGTTGATGAAGAGGATGAAGAGTTTGGTGGATGATAGCAATAGAGATGAAGACAGTAATAATGATAGAGTTGATGAAGAGGATGAAGAGTTTGGTTGATGATAGCAATAGAGATGAAGACAGTAATAATGATAGAGTTGATGAAGAGGATGAAGGGTTTGGTGGATGATAGCAATAGAGATGAAGACAGTAATAATGATAGAGTTGATGAAGAGGATGAAGAGTTTGGTGGATGATAGCAATAGAGATGAAGACAGTAATAATGATAGAGTTGATGAAGAGGATGAAGGGTTTGGTTGATGATAGCAATAGAGATGAAGACAGTAATAATGATAGAGTTGATGAAGAGGATGAAGGGTTTGGTTGATGATAGCAATAGAGATGAAGACAGTAATAATGATAGAGTTGATGAAGAGGATGAAGAGTTTGGTGGATGATAGCAATAGAGATGAAGACAGTAATAATGATAGAGTTGATGAAGAGGATGAAGAGTTTGGTTGATGATAGCAATAGAGATGAAGACAGTAATAATGATAGAGTTGATGAAGAGGATGAAGGGTTTGGTGGATGATAGCAATAGAGATGAAGACAGTAATAATGATAGAGTTGATAAGAGGATGAAGGGTTTGGTGGATGATAGCAATAGAGATGAAGACAGTAATAATGATAGAGTTGATGAAGAGGATGAAGAGTTTGGTGGATGATAGCAATAGAGATGAAGACAGTAATAATGATAGAGTTGATGAAGAGGATGAAGGGTTTGGTTGATGATAGCAATAGAGATGAAGACAGTAATAATGATAGAGTTGATGAAGAGGATGAAGGGTTTGGTGGATGATAGCAATAGAGATGAAGACAGTAATAATGATAGAGTTGATGAAGAGGATGAAGGGTTTGGTGGATGATAGCAATAGAGATGAAGACAGTAATAATGATAGAGTTGATGAAGAGGATGAAGAGTTTGGTGGATGATAGCAATAGAGATGAAGACAGTAATAATGATAGAGTTGATGAAGAGGATGAAGGGTTTGGTTGATGATAGCAATAGAGATGAAGACAGTAATAATGATAGAGTTGATGAAGAGGATGAAGGGTTTGGTTGATGATAGCAATAGAGATGAAGACAGTAATAATGATAGAGTTGATGAAGAGGATGAAGAGTTTGGTGGATGATAGCAATAGAGATGAAGACAGTAATAATGATAGAGTTGATGAAGAGGATGAAGAGTTTGGTTGATGATAGCAATAGAGATGAAGACAGTAATAATGATAGAGTTGATGAAGAGGATGAAGGGTTTGGTGGATGATAGCAATAGAGATGAAGACAGTAATAATGATAGAGTTGATAAGAGGATGAAGGGTTTGGTGGATGATAGCAATAGAGATGAAGACAGTAATAATGATAGAGTTGATGAAGAGGATGAAGAGTTTGGTGGATGATAGCAATAGAGATGAAGACAGTAATAATGATAGAGTTGATGAAGAGGATGAAGGGTTTGGTTGATGATAGCAATAGAGATGAAGACAGTAATAATGATAGAGTTGATGAAGAGGATGAAGGGTTTGGTGGATGATAGCAATAGAGATGAAGACAGTAATAATGATAGAGTTGATGAAGAGGATGAAGGGTTTGGTGGATGATAGCAATAGAGATGAAGACAGTAATAATGATAGAGTTGATGAAGAGGATGAAGAGTTTGGTGGATGATAGCAATAGAGATGAAGACAGTAATAATGATAGAGTTGATGAAGAGGATGAAGGGTTTGGTTGATGATAGCAATAGAGATGAAGACAGTAATAATGATAGAGTTGATGAAGAGGATGAAGGGTTTGGTTGATGATAGCAATAGAGATGAAGACAGTAATAATGATAGAGTTGATGAAGAGGATGAAGAGTTTGGTGGATGATAGCAATAGAGATGAAGACAGTAATAATGATAGAGTTGATGAAGAGGATGAAGGGTTTGGTGGATGATAGCAATAGAGATGAAGACAGTAATAATGATAGAGTTGATGAAGAGGATGAAGAGTTTGGTGGATGATAGCAATAGAGATGAAGACAGTAATAATGATAGAGTTGATGAAGAGGATGAAGGGTTTGGTTGATGATAGCAATAGAGATGAAGACAGTAATAATGATAGAGTTGATGAAGAGGATGAAGGGTTTGGTGGATGATAGCAATAGAGATGAAGACAGTAATAATGATAGAGTTGATGAAGAGGATGAAGGGTTTGGTGGATGATAGCAATAGAGATGAAGACAGTAATAATGATAGAGTTGATGAAGAGGATGAAGAGTTTGGTGGATGATAGCAATAGAGATGAAGACAGTAATAATGATAGAGTTGATGAAGAGGATGAAGGGTTTGGTTGATGATAGCAATAGAGATGAAGACAGTAATAATGATAGAGTTGATGAAGAGGATGAAGGGTTTGGTTGATGATAGCAATAGAGATGAAGACAGTAATAATGATAGAGTTGATGAAGAGGATGAAGTGTTTGGTGGATGATAGCAATAGAGATGAAGACAGTAATAATGATAGAGTTGATGAAGAGGATGAAGAGTTTGGTTGATGATAGCAATAGAGATGAAGACAGTAATAATGATAGAGTTGATGAAGAGGATGAAGGGTTTGGTGGATGATAGCAATAGAGATGAAGACAGTAATAATGATAGAGTTGATGAAGAGGATGAAGAGTTTGGTGGATGATAGCAATAGAGATGAAGACAGTAATAATGATAGAGTTGATGAAGAGGATGAAGGGTTTGGTTGATGATAGCAATAGAGATGAAGACAGTAATAATGATAGAGTTGATGAAGAGGATGAAGGGTTTGGTGGATGATAGCAATAGAGATGAAGAAGTTCATGATTATGATGAAAATGGTGGAGGACAGGCCTGAAATTACATCTACATGGAGGCAATGGAGGCCATGGCCTCTGTTGCCCTGGTCTTTGCCTTGGTGCTCCTTCAACAGATTCCGATTGACTTCAAGATTTTCCAGTTGAAGTGCCCTTTGCGAAAATTGCATCCATCCCCCAGTCACTGCCTTAGTACCCCTTGAAATGTTCCAGAAGCAACAAAGGCAATTGCCTCTTTGAACCAACCTGGTCATTGCCTTGGTGCCTCTTAAAATATCCAGTACAAATTTACATTTGCTCATAGGTGCCCTTTACCAAGGAGAAACTGCCTTGCCCTTTCAAGAGTGAAGTATCAGGCCTATAATGCACACAAAGGGCAAAACCAGGAGCAACAGAAGTAGTAGGCCAAGTGATGGAGATGATTGGAATGATTTGAATGAATCAGATGATTCAGATAATGATACTGCTGATCTAAGATTATAGAGCACAAAAGGCATCCAGAGGCAAATAAAATCATCTAGTGATGACAAAAGAAATGACCAAAAAAATTGAAACTTTATGTACACCAACACCAACTACAACATCTATTCCACAATAAAGAGCAAGTTTGAGTGCGAACATTTAGTTGACCCGTGATTGACCACTGACTAGCAACGTACATGCGCACTGACATACCCACTCAAACGACTTGTGGTATTCAACACTTCTATTGCCTTCTGCCATTTTGCTTAGTGTCAATGGTTTCCTTCTGCAGTTTTACACAGGTTAGCATGAAACAAGGCTACTGGGACCGGGGAAGAAACCATGGTCCTGAGGCTGGTTCCAAATGGTCGACCACAGTAGTCAACCAATGGTCGACCAGCCTGGGTTCAAAATGGTCAACGTTAAGTTAACCATGGTGCGCACTAAACTTGCTCAAAGCATACCAACTCCACAATTCATTTCTACTAATTCCTGTCAGGAGAAAAGCATTGCAGTTTCCTATCAATGTGAACCATTTAAAAGTTTGTTCTGAATCTCCCTGAATCCATATGAATCCACAATAGAAATGTAAAAATTCAACTCTGTAATTTCTGTTAATTAAGCGACTTTGGCTACAGCTATGGCTGCTGAGACAACATTGAAGAATAGCACTTTTCAGCAATCCAGCCATAGCCACAGCGGAAGCCAGGCCTAATTGTCACTGTGTCAAAAAAGGGCTGCTTTGGCCACAAAAGAAAAGAAAAAATTCTGCAGTTTTTATAAGTCAAAATCAAGTAAACTAACTACTGGGTTCTAATGGATATGTGGGAAGTTGGGGTTCAAGGAGATAATATTCCCATGACACTTAACAAAAATGACTCAAAACAGACATGCTTCTCCTTTAAAACCATAAATCACACTCTCTACCATACCACAAGTGAAATTAACATCAGCATTAGAAATCATATCAGGATGAAAGATTAAAGGGGCTGTCTGCATCCAGTTTAATCACCATACCTAATCAGTTAACGCTCAACCCTAATAATGTGCTATAAACCCACCAATACAATCACAGATCTTCAAGCACAAATGAATAGATTGGTAATGCGACAAAACAAGTCAATCAATTGACTTTTATCATCACACAGCATTTCTGTCGGTCTTCTTTCAAACCCCAAACAGAGGGTGAGGCTGTATCAAGAAGTTGTGTGAGTAAAGCTTATTACATGTACACATCCAAACGATGTATGTATTGTAATGTAACAATGTACAAAAGTCACTGCGTCTTGTAAGAAAATTTGTTGCAAGCAAATGGGACACTCCTTTGCCATAAATTTTGTTTCTTCTTGTTCATTGCCATCTCTTGTCAGAATAGGAATGTTCTGATTTTTTGCGGCCTGTTATCTCAAAAATCTGGACAATTCCAATTAAATCTGAACATTTGGCAGGCAATATTGAGTCAGACAAGGTTATAGCTAATAGTTACCCTTTAGAATCTAATCATTTGAATATGAGATCTGTTGATTATACAGCCATGCAGCAAAAGATTAAACAAAAGAAAAACAAAATAACTAAGTATTTATGTAAACACCACACTGAGCATGCCCCATTGATCACTGGTTGGTTTGTTTGTTTGTTTACCAATTCTGAACTCCAAGGGGGCATTGTTTTAACCTCCTGAAACCAGTTCTGTGAAAGGAAACAAATGGTATTGAGCTGGAAGACTTGTATAAAGTCTAATATTGTAGGTTAAACTGCTGGATACAATGGGAGATTGGAAGCAAGTTTAATATCCCAAGTCAACTGTCGGACACAACATTAGAATGGTATTAAGTTGAATATCATCGGTTAAACTCGTTTTATTTGATTATAACCTTAAGGTTTTATGGCCCTTTTTGAAACCACGGCTTCGGCTAGGATTCCAGTTCCAGCCTGGTCAGTTATTTTTTTAAAAGTGTGCTTTCGATATTGGGGTTCAAACAAGCAGATGGAGCCCAAGCCAGAGCCTAAGCCATAGCCCAAGCCAGAGCCTAAGCCGGAGCCTAAGCTGGAGTCCAAGTCAAACCCGTGATTTAAAAAAGGGCCAATAATTAACAAAATTTTAAAATGAAGTTCAAAGGTGAAGTAAATGAATCAAATCGACAATTTTTAAGTGAACTTGAAAAGCATCTACAAACTTCTCAATTGCTGCTCAACGGCAGATTGTGTGCTAACCACAGGCAGAAGAAAAGGCATGCTAACCTTTCTGTGCTTACTGTAAGTAAATGAGAGACCTAACATGTAACAATTCAAGAAGGCAAGATGGTTGCATAATTTTCTTGCTAACCTGTGGAACAAACTTACGCTTAAGCAAATTTTTCATAGTTATCATCTAAATTCGCTTATAGCATCAAAATTCGCTTATCGTTAAGCAGTTCTATGCAACTTGCCGCTGTACAATTGCAGAACTTTTTAAGAAGGTGGACACATTGAGCTGATGAAGTATAATGGCAGGGACATTGATCTAGCCTTAGCCAAAACCTAAGCCATTGTGGCTGATTGTGACTTACTTCATCTGTAGGTCGGCGTCGGAGGCAGTTAGGCTGGAAATGATGAAGACGCAGGCACTGGATTCCTCTCATTATACTGACATGATGCATGCCACTGGTAACCCGCATCAACAAAAGATCCTCCTGTGATGGAATAATGGAATAAATCTTTAATAGGCTGTAACCAGCTGCAGTACTGACATTCATACATACAAAGAGGCCAAACAACTTAACACTGGCAGAAAACTGCTAACCAAATCGCCAGAGAAAATCATCCTACGAGTACAATGATGCATCCATCTAGTCTTACACCCCTTCTAAGGTAATGATTACAGCACTCATAAAAGTAAAGGGACCACACTACAATCTACATAAGACTTGTAACTTCTATCAATATAAGATTCACTTTAAAAATGTATAAAAAAACACTAATTGTACCAGACTATTTTTGGCTGGTAACCAGCACTATGTTATTACCATAGAGTTATATATAAGAAATAGAGGGTGCACTGGCAATACTGCGTGCACAAACGCGCCAGGACCGCAAGGAAACATAAGCGCCATTTTGTCGAGGGCAACATTGAGTACGAAGTACACGGTGTGTATGGTAAATATACACTATACTGGCAAAAAACCGGGGCTTATTTTATTTGTTTCAATATAGGACGAACACACTATGTCATGATTTATTGTTCTTACAACTCTATGCTTTAAACCCCCCATCTTACCACAGTCAGATAGTGCAGCATTCTCCCATCAACCTTTGCTTCACTGAAGGCATCCTTGTACTGAGGTAAACCTGCATCGTCCAACCACCTTAAGACCCAGTTGTGATCAAGGAGGCTGAATTTATCTTCCTCTTCAGAACCGATGGATTGGAGGGCCAGCTGAATCTTCTTACGATGGAGGACGTTCTTGACGCCCAGTTCCTATCGCAACCACAGAAATAATGACCAATAACATTGAGAGAAAGTTTCTTACTAACCTACTATTACAACATCTGGGGTGTGAATGTACAAACACAAAACATTATGAAAAATAGGTAGTGGCCTCCAATTGAATCTAATGAGCTTACACTTTTGTGGAATCAAGTTCGGGTGGCAACGTCATTATGGTGAGGGTTCGAATCCTGGTCATGACACTTGTATTCTAATATTATGGAAGTTAGACACTAAACTTTAATTGCTTCTGTTTACCCAGGAGTAAACCTGAGGGCAGATACCACTCAATTACTTGATTTAGCTTGGTTGGCTACAAACTTGGCAGCACAAGCTGCATATTCCTGAGGGAAGTGAAATGGTTTAAGGAATAAGTATAGGTCATCGAACGTATTGAGATTTTGACAAAAACTTCACTTCAAAGGTATCAAACACAGTGACATTTACACCGTTTTAACGTAAGACTAGAGACTTCTAAGTTTTTCCCCCATTTTCATGAAGACTCAATCAATTGGAAAATGAATGGATCACAAAACTGAATTTGACCTCGGACATGTCGGAGCCCCTCTTTCATTTTCACTTCACTTCTTCCAAATAGTGGTTTCATAATGTGTTGTGTTTTTGAGAGGATAGAATGATGGAGGCTGTGTCTTACCCTCTCCAGGTCAAGGGGTGAAGCTTTGAGTAGAGTAGCTCCATTCTTGACCCACACTCGACACATGGACATGTACTGACCAAGCCCCATGTCATGAAGCCATGCTGCAACCTGGTCACTCTCCCACTTAGCAAAGGGTGCGTCTGTGTCCCTAGGTAAACAAAGAATTTAAATATATGAAGTAAACAGGCAAGACAAAGTAATTCAAATCTTCAAGTGAAAAGACAATTTGGGGCATTCAGGAGAATGCATTCTCCTAGAGATGAGCAGAGTTTACTGTCCGAAACGTCGAGACCACACCAGCTCTTTTCAGAGCCAACACTCCTCCCCAAAGGACAATGATACATGGTTGTACCAATAAGTTTACTAGTTATATTTACTTCTTACCACACCACGCTGCAAAGCTTCAAACATCACTAACTTACTTGTTGGTTCTGAATCCAGCCCAACCAATTCTAGGGCCTGCAGTAGCTCTTAACCGTCCTCCACGCTGGAACCCAACGGACGAATCTTCATCCTCTTCTTCAAAGGTCAAAGTTGCTGAATTACTCCTTTTCAACCTGAAAGACAAGAACATGACAACATTTGAGTAGGGCGCCCTCACCTAGAGGACAAAAGAATGTTGTTCATTGACTAGTCATGTACGTCAAGCTAAAAAATCTGTGAGCTTCCATTCATTCATCATTTGTTTACCTCTAAGATGACGCTGGCTTTGAGTGACCTTCATTGGCCCCAATAGATTGCAACCGTATTTTAAAACTTCTTGTGAAAAAATACACATTGGTGAAACATACCACAAATTAGATTCATTTTGTTTAAAGTCACTCACTTGCCAAAGAGTTTTTTAATCCCAACTTTCTTCTTCCGTCTCTCGGCCGGTGGGGTATCCGGCTGATCCGCAAAGTTGACACGACGATTCCTCTTAATAATGTCCTCACTGTCGGATTCTGTGGATGCTGTGGTTACCATGGAAACATAAACATAAAACAATAAAAAATAAAAAATAAAAATAAGCAATAATATTCTCACTTCTTGTTTGTGTTTCTCTAAAGGAGAACTACAGACAAATACTAGCAGACACAAGTTCATGGTATTTTTATTTAAAATCCCAAGGTTTTCAATTGGGTATTCAGAACAAATTATCTTGCTATCCGATTTTAATTATATTTATACAGGGTAGGTACGGGTTAGGTACAGGGTACATAAGGGGGAAGTAGGGGGGTTTATACGGGGTAGGTAGGTAGGCACAGGGTAGGCACAGGGTAGGCACATGATAGGTGTGGAAAAGGTACAGGGTAGGTTTGGAAATGGTACACAATAGAGGGTAGGGGATGGAAGGTGGGGGCTCAGAGGAAATTTAAGGGCCAATCTGTGGGATAAACAGGACTGTAGCTTAGCCTTTTTTCATTTTGTCTTTGGCTTTTCGTGCATATCGGCAAAGCAAGTGCAGCACATGCAAAGCAATGCAAGCAGTAAATGAATCATGCAAACAGCGTGAATTAATCTACATGTACATACATTAGTCTTTTAACACAAGAGGAAACTTAAATAATGAACACAAGGATTGAATTAAAGCTCATAGACTACTCTATGCTGTATAGACTACGAGTGAAACTGTAAAAAATCGAGCGCTAACACAGCTTTCAAGTTGAGGGTCTAACCCCTCCTCGCTGAATCTGCATAAAGTCTGGGCTGTCTGCATGAGCAATGTGCATGTGATAGGGCAATGAATAAACTTTAAATGTAACCCCTCCCCCTAATGAATATGCAAGATTAAAATTTGAATAAAAGTGCATGTGAATGTGCAGAATACAATTTTTCAGACTGAAAGTTTGACTCCTCCCCGTTGAATAAGCATGTCTGAAAATATCCAAACTGTGTGTGTGCAAGGTGCAGGTGATATGCCCATGATTAAAAGTGTAGCTGAAAAATGTAGTGTGTGTAATGAGATTTGTGAATATTTAGTTTAAAATTTCTAAAAATATTCATAAGATTGTGCCAGGAAGTGCTATGAATGAAACCAATGAAGGTTGAAGAGAATGTGAGGTTTATACACAACACTGCAGAGAAGGTAGTGACAAAACTATCAAACTTAGGCCCAAGTTGTTTTTATCTCTATACATATTCATAGAAAAGTTGCTCATACATATTTATAAGATGTGCACAAATAGCAGATTCAAAGGTAGTAAGATGGTTTGACAAGATTTTTAATTCAAGGTACCCAAGATTTTTTTCCCAAAACTGACCACCACTCCTACATGCAGTACTGATTTAATATTTCTACAAGCATGCTGCAATTTCTCTTAAATAAACTACTTGTACAAAATTGTTTGAATCTAAGAAGATATGTGCATCATTGACAACATTGTGTAAATGTTTTAAAATAAACATTTGGTTTAATCTCTTTCGAAAGAGATAAACAAGACATGTTTTCTGCTAGTTGTAAACTTTGTTAATTCATGCAGAAATGCAATTTCAAACAACTTGCCAAATACTTACCAAGACAGTGTTAATGATTAAATCAAGCATACTTCTTTTGGTATTTTAGTAAATGGAAAAATACATACCTTCAGGCAGTGAGATTGACAGCATCATGCTAAAAACTAATCATTCACTTTCCACTCGTTTGAGAAACTATCTTATGATTTCTTTCCCCAGTTTTTAACTCTTGTTTATTTTAGTTTTTGGTTGCGCCAAAACTAGATCTATCCAAAAGGAGATCAGTGGTTTCTTTCACTTCCTTTCACCTCTGTATACACTGGTTCTAATCCCACCTCAGACCGGAGCTTTGTATGTGGATTGCGTAGGTTCCCCCCACATCTAAAACTGAGCATTACTTCTTGTTTAATACTAATCACCATCCTGTTATTGGCTGGCGCTTGCGATTTTCGATGTTCAATGAAATAAATAAATTCAAAAAATTACGATTCATTTTTTTCTCCATCTTTTGTAGAAAAATGACATCACCCCCAAGTGGAAAGTAACTTAATCAAAACATAAATTTTTGAACAAATGACTTTGTTTTTCTATTAGACTTGAAACATACATACCCACAGGCCGTGCGTGGTCAACCATGCCACAATGACACTGTTACATTCACAAAAACTGTACACAGAAAAATGTCTCAAATGACAGCATATAAATATAAAACATCAGGCAAGAACTGACAAACATAAAACATTGATGAGTTAACGTGGCCTTGGCTATCCTAAAAGGAGACTTCAGAAGCAATTTAGATGAAACAAACTAAGATAAGACAAAATGTGACCAGCTCGGTAAAAATAGCCATGTTTTCTTAAACTTTACCCTTGTGAAGAAAGTTTTATTTTGCTTGGATTTTGTTTTCTTGAAGACATTTTTATCCAAAAGAGTTAAGTGATGCAAATACTTGCATGAAATTCAGTTGTAGATCACTTGAAAATTAAATGTTGACCTTGGACAAAATGACAAACAAATATTCAAATTGTCTACAGTCAATGCCACTTTTGGATGTATCAACAACTGTCAAGTTACATTGAGTTACACCAAGTGTCACCTTTTTTTAAAAAATGTCACGTAGTGTTACCAAATATCACATAGTGCCACCAAGTGTCAACAACTGACATGTCAATCCTTATACGATAACCAAGGCCAGTCAGAAGTGCCATGTGAAATGAGTGCAAGCATGCAGAGCGAGACCCTCACCCAGGTTAGGTGCACTGGACGTCTTCTTTGAGCCCCGCACCTTAAAGAGGCCCCTACCGAAGGACCCCGAGCGGTCCTTACGTTCACGCCTATATTCTGGGCTACCTTGTGTCAGAGTTTGGTGCTGTGTCATTGTTACCGGGTTGGGCTGGGCAAACTGGAACTCTTTGCTCTTACTGCGGGGGGAAGGGAGGGTGCTGTAACCCTGATGGTGGACAGCAGTAGTTGAGTCATTCTAAGAAATAACAAACAAACTCAAATGAATGGTAAATTTCCAACTACCTAGAAGCTGATTTCACAAAGAACTAAGATTCATCTTAAGATGAGTTGTCAATATCACCATAGTAATTTGTATTGAATCACACTTTGCTTAGCAATTAAGATAGATACAAAGTTTAAGATCAATCTAACCTCTTATTGAAATCGGCCCCAGGCCACTTGTTTATTATCTTTTTTAAAGAAGACAAACACCTTTTTGACTAAGATTGCAAATATTGGTTTCTCAGTTTTAAAAGTGAGCCCTTCATTCAAAATGCTTTTTTTTCCTCAATAACAAAATGTTCCTTTGAGGAAACTATGGGGCTCAAATGATGCTCCGTTCACAAACTCAGACTTGAATATTTCTTTTTAAAGAGTCCCTCTTCTTGTGGAAAAAAAAAAGCAAAAGCGTGTTTTTCTCACCGTAAATGACAACGTTCCAGGTTTAAGATCCTCCAGGCTTGCTGATTTTCTCTTCTGGAACTTTATATCATCTTCTGTCGACCCCTTTCCTAATAATGGCTCCTCCCGCTTGAGGGAGTTGCTCCTATCTACATCTGTTGGTGAATGAAGGGGGGATCCCACTCTCAGGATGACCTCCGGGTTGGATTTTGTTGCAACGTCTGGTTGATTCTGTCAGTAAAAGGTCAAAATGCAGATACTTTCCCACTGTCAAAGTTTTTGATTAAAAGTTTTACAAAGATGGGTGTTCTCCCTTAACTGTAGTCCACTACCCAACTGAGGGACCGTCCAAAGTTTTCAACATTTTCATATCGAACAGTGAGTACTACTTTTGAGGTCCCAGCATTTTCTATTCAAAATTGATGCACGTTTTGTAATTATCCTCATTCTAAACGCCTTTTTTAACCACAAGGTCAAGACAAACAAAAGTATAACAGTACCTCCATTCTAGGTTCCCTCTTATTCGTTGAGCTCTCATCCGTGTCTGCCATACTCACTGAACTACTCGTTGAGAAACTGTCTGAGCGGATCAGTTCATCATCCATCAGGCTTCCATCAGCTGAAGAAAGTTTAAGATTTATGACTTAGGTTACTGATGAATAAGTCACTCAGTAAAGCTTCGACTGGACATCATAGGAAGTCCTTAGCAACACCCTTAGCAACAGTCATAGCCATAGCTGTAGCCACCAATTAGGAAACGGCCTTAAAATGTACATTGTCAGACTAAACACAGATTTAACCAAATATGCACGGCCACTAATTTTGTTGGTTCTTTTCTTTTCTTTTGCGAACAATTAAAGCGTGTGAAATTATTTGTTATAATTGATGATCAAAGAAAAATTTACTACAAAGGGATTTGAACCTGCAACCTCCGGGATAATGTGCAGGCACTCAACCCATTGAGTTATCTAGCAATCTGCAGCGAACCACACCAGAAAACATCAGGGTGAATCCCTTCTGTTAATAAGTGTACAGGGTTCTTTTGGTGCATTACACAATACACAGGACCTACGGATTTACAAAGTGTCTGCTGATCAGAACTTGAACCCACAACCTTCCAATTATAAAGTTTTACAAACCTCTTCGACCCTGGGCATTCAACATAAGTTCCTGCACCTTCTTATAGCGAGAGACACTCTTCTTTAGATCGTCAATCTTTTTATCCTAAATATAAACCGGAAAAAAATTCACCATCAGAATATTTTTCTCTCTGTAAGGATAAATTAAGGAAGGGAAGTTTGTTTTAAAAGTGATTATGATTTTGTAGATTTATAGTTGAGTTTATAGTTGAGTTTAAAAAGGTCAGGGTTTAATACCTCAAAATACACTGTAATTGCACATAATTTTTGATAAACCGTTCCTGAAACACAATTAAGAGATTGATCGATATGCAATTTAGGTGATTTGCCATCCACTTAATCTCTTAATCCTTTTAGCCAATAAAAATCCCTTAAGCCGTTAATCGCTAAGCTTGACAGAAGGCTGCTTAGCAGCAAATTAAATCAATACTTTGCATCAAAAAAATTACAGCTTGCGAGCAGCCAAGCCTTAAAAACACAGCTGCAGCTCTTGAGTAGAAATTTTGAATATCCTGGAGAGCTGACCGAGATCTACAGGAGAGTTAGGCTGTTATCAACCTCGTTCCCAGGGGTGATTGATCTCACTATACTTCTTATTCCAAGCATGCGCTGCTCGGTCATAACTGGCAGACATAACCAATTACCATAAAATGTTTCGGTCATTGGCCAGTGATTAACCAATGGCCAATTCAACCAAAACAGTTATTGGTTACGACTGCTAAAACTCACCCCTGGTATTGGTTAAATAAATTGTGCCAGTATATGGCCGATCCACTCTGCGCGCCTGCTCAAGTATGGTAGCCCGCAAAAGAGGCATCAAGTCATAAAGCAACTGGTCCCTTCTAATTCTTCTTTGCTCTTGTGACATGTCGAAAGGTAAGCAGTTTAGGGTGACCTTGTAAAAACATGATTAATCTTTTTGGAATTATGTCAAATTTGATTGCATTTTGAAGCTCACGTACTAAGCGTCCTACAAGGGAACCAAAGTTATTTGACATTTAAAAAAACAACTCTTTTGTTCTGAGAAGTTCTTCATGGTCACTATAAGAAGAGACAACATCGTTACCTTCTCATTGTTTGCGGTCAGCAGGGACTCAACTGCTCTTTTCAACTTCTCGATTTCGGTGGCTGGAATTAAGAGAATGCAAGAAAGAGAAACACATAAATCTATAATTTGGCCAATGTTGGCTGAAAAGGCCACCAACTTAATCTTTACAATGTACATACACAAACTCCATGTTTGACGTCACTGTACATCAAGCTTTTGAACAATGAGATCTGCATCACTTTATCTAACACCAGAACTTAATATATCTATTTTCCACTGGCAAGTGGCTGGCCACAGTGGCCACTTACCTGATGGCTCATCATCATGTTCAACAAACACAAACTCCATGTCTGACTCCATTGTGCCAAAACCAACATTACACAACCATAGAGTACAAGTCTGTTTACATGTACAATGACACTAGCCCCAAATATCATGTATCTTTTTCCTGTGCGTACGATCACTTCCTGTATAGCGTTCACCCCATATCCTTTAGTCTGACTTTGCAAGATGTAAACAACTTGTTAATATTAATATCAGAGGTTAGAATAATCGTGACTAATGGAGTGAATCTAATGGTTTCAGCACCGTCTAACCTCTAACTTCCCAATAAGTTTAGTGGTACACTTGGGTCTCTAAGGTCAAATTCATCTTTGTGGTCTACTCATTCTTTAATAGAATAGGATTTGCAGACCCTCTACATCACCATAACAACTAGTTTTGGTTGTCATTGTTGTATAAGGATGTATCTCTGTACATACAAGGATTTGAGGTACAGATTTTGCCTGTACTATTTTTTTATTTGTTGATAACAATATTTACCATAATCCACTTCCTTGTAGTGAGCAGCCTGAAGTCTCTCATTCTCTCCCTGTTTAACCATCAACAAAAGACAACAAAAAGTTACTCAAATGTATTTTTTTTTTTTTGAAAGGGATTTCAACTTTGCTGAATAAATAACAGAACTTTAAGTTTCCAATTTTGCTTCTGACTGGCCCCACCGAACAAAGATATTGACAAAATAGGAAGACCATCAACTACGAGGTCGCAGGTTCAAGTCCCGCTCCAGTCAAATTTTCTTTGTTCAACCAAAAATTATTTTTTATTTCCTTTCAATGTAGCGAAGCTTTCCTCCACTTGATAATTTTGTGGACATCCTCCGACAAAATGTCTGCTATTAATAGCAGTTTTTGTAGAAAGCCAGGATCTACAGTACTGAAAATGTCTTTATGCTTTAATTGATTTTTCAAGGATTCTACATAACATGAAAATCCCATACCTTTGATTTATTCAGATAAAGTACATTCTGTAATATCTCTTAGGACCTTTGCTTTTTTGCACTTGTGTGAAAAGGGCTATAAATATAAATTGATCCCAGTACACCCAAGAGAGAAATTTGTGTAACTTGCAAGTGCAAAAAAAAGCATATGGTGTTTACCCTCTGGTAAAAGAATAGCGTAGTGTACATGTAGTTTGTAAAAAAAAATGGTAGTGCATGTTTCCATGACAACATCAACCAAAAGTCTGGGACCTTGACTTTACATGTAAGTGCATTTTAAGTATCAAATCTCATGAAATCCAAGTGAAACCATGCTAAACCCTTCGATCATTGTCACCAATTTCTCCTTTAAGAAAATTTGTTCAAAAGATAAACACACAATCTTGTTTTATCATTAATTTGCAGAAAATTGTTCAGCTCCACATATGGTATACAAGCAAGATCACTCTGTAGTTAGATCAGTATTTTTTCTTTGATAACAAGTCAAAACATGCAGATTTGTTTACATTTGTGCTAGTTCCTGGTTTAACCGATCCAAAATATTTGATTAGCTTACTTCTTCAAAATAATAAGAAATTCCACTGACATTGGCCAAACATCACTCATCATGCATAAATATAATAACCACAACCGATGCAATCCATTCCCAGAAAAACAAAGAAAAAGAACACAATTGTGCCTCAATATCTTGAAAAAGACCTCAATCCATAAAGCTGTTCAGCAAAAATGCATTGCAAATTTTATCTGCAATTTCTTATCTGTTCAACAAATTTTGTCTACTAAGCAAAATTTAATGCAGAACTGGTAACAAGCAGTATACAATACATTGTGCTTTGGCCGGTCACCCATTTTTTCTAAGCAAGATTTTATTTACAGTGTTTATTAAATTTGTATGCTTGACTCAACAAAATTAATCCCAGTTTTTTTTGTTTTTTTTCAAAATGGCAGATTTTGGGGACATTAGGTGGCAGCAGACTTTACCAGGTTATTCCATTGTTCTTGGAAATGTGCACAGGCTCAGAACTGAGTAAACAATGGAATTGTACCTAACAAGTCTGCTGCCACCAAGTGCTCAAAATTCTTCCATTACGTATGTTAACTTCACTTCTTGTGGAAAGTGGAGCTTCAATATTTCTTTATGTGTATACATCAGTAATTTAGGCAACTGACTTGAGTCTATCACTCATAAAACATCCAAATAAAACAATGCAAGCAAACTGGACAAATGAAATATAATGAAATATAATAAAATATAAATACAAATCCATGCAGAACTCCCATTATCCTGTCAAGATCCAACATAACAATGAAAATAGCTTTGCTTTATCTAAAACAATATGTACAAAGTGCATTAAGGCTTTCCCACTGTTTGTCATGTTACACTGGCCACAGGAAGAAACAAGTTACACAAAATGAATTTGCTGGAAGGGCTTGCAAGTATTTTTCATGTCTGTCATCTGATTCTAATTTAAAGGGTGGCAATAATGGTGAGATTTTATGATCCTAAGGTATTTTCATTCCAACAGGAATTTAAGTTCTGATTTATAAACCTCCAGAGGCAATTTGGAATTACTTTGAAAGGATGATAAATCATTTTGTGACGAATATAGACCTTATACTCATGTCATTGCAGAAGGGCACCCTGACTGGAGATTAAAAGAAGGTTGATCATCAGAGATGGGTTTTCCATTGTTTCATCACCCTTTTACCTCTAAGATTGCATGTGATGATGTCAATACATAAAGTCCATTGGAATATTGATTGTTGTTTCTTTATTCATAGAAGTGATCTTTCATCATCTCTTTTCAAGTAGGAAACCCTGACTTCACCCCAAGCACTAAGCATGCACACACCTCTGCATGCACAGACTATGCAAAATGGCAAAGCACCCTCACAGACCAACAGCAAAAGCGCCCTCTTGCTACAACTTACACTACACTGTCTTAGCCGACATTTAACTTCTGCACATTCAGATTGCGTACGGACAAGCTTCACCTACATTTTGGCACGTTCATTTGCATAAAAGGTCAAGGGTGAAAATGAACAGTGGATGGAGGAACATGGGGGAAGTAAGTGTCTTTAAAGGAATTTATTTTTGATTTTTGCAAAATTAAAAATAAAACAAACAGAAAAAAAACCCCTGCTTATACATGTAGAATAATTAACAACAAAAGTCTTAACAACAGAGGGTAAATATTGTTATATATAAATGAAAAAAAGTTGGAGAAATGTTGGTTTAAGCATATCACCCAGCCTGACAAAGTTATCTTAAGAGTGCTTTATCAAAATATTCTGTAAAATTACAACTTATCAAGAAGAAATCAAGTACTTCAGATAATTACATATAACTTTTTCAATAAACTCTTCAATAAACATCTACTAAAAACTCCTCAAGTTGCTGAAAATTTATTTTGTGGGTTTTCTTTCAACTTTTTCAGTAAACAGCAAGACAGGTTTTTTAATGTGTGGCTAATCTGTTAGCTTTTCACTGGTTATGCTGGTACATGTACACAGAGATACTTTTCAACACTGAACTAGCCAGCCGGACCACTTGGAGAGAATTTTGACTGGTCCTCAAGTATTTTTGCAAGCGGGCCACTCACTATTCAGTGAAGAATGATAAGCTTATCTGATGTTGATAACCTTTAACCTGATGAAGCGTGTCAGAGTCTATGGCTGATAAACTTTGGGATGTTTTACTATTCAGTGAAGAATGATAAGCTTATCTGATGTTGAGAATCTTTAACCTGATGAAGCGTGTCAGAGTCTATGGCTGATAAACTTTGGGATGTTATAAACAGACTACAGGACTTCCATCTTCACTTTATATTATGCATTGAATCATAACAGTCAACATGGGGTCATATAATTAAAGAGGGGCTCCATGGTTTAATTGAGTTTTGTTATGAACTCATTTTTCTAATACATAGAGTTCTCATGAAGGTGGGGGAAAGTTACAAGTCTCTTCCTCACGTTAAAATGTATAAAATATTATTTTATTTTATCCTATTTCAGAGCAAAATTTGAAACATGACGTCACCGGACAGGTACAAACAAATGGGTCTGTTACATTCCAAAGAGGAATTTCTGCACCAGGCATAAGCTCAAATTCAATGCTGTTTTGATTGAATATCACCAGAATTCAGGAATGAATTGAAAATTTTCTGTACGAAAAAGTACAGACCATATATTTGAAGAAGTCATCACCTGTTTTTGATTTTGACAAAATATGCACTAGAAAGGTGTCAAATACTGGCATTTTACACCATTTTAACGAGAGGTTTGAGACTGGTACTTTTTCCCCATTTTCATAAGAATTCTATCTTTTGGAAATTTAGTAGATCGCAAAACTGAATTTTATCTTGGAGCCCTCCTCTTTAACTTCATTTGAGGCCAAATTACTTTTTAAAAAATATCTAAAAAACACCTCAAAACTTCAAAAAAACAAAACAAAAACGCAATTTAAATATTGGAAAACTATCAACAACCAACTGGCATGCAAAAATAACTTGTTTAAAATAAGCCGAATCAAACATTTTAACAATAGAACACAACACTTAATATTAACACCCCTTCAAAATATTCATCAAAGTTTAATAAGTACATGAACCTTTACGTCATGCTAGACAAACTCTGGCATTTTTTTAAGTGCCGGAGTTCCCACACAAACAATACATTCCTTAACTGGCCAGTCTAGCTTTAAAAGAACTGTGAACTGAGACGCACTTGGTTTTTAAAAAGTACTACTCTGTTTAATTCTACAGAGGATTTGTTGACAATTTTACACTGATTCATGTGATTATGGAAGACACTAGACTTTTCATGTGTGCCTGGCATAGTTTTGGCACTGCTACAAAAACGTAGTATTTATTTGTGTTTTATAGCCATGCACTGAGGTGTATTAACCACCGTACTCAGTCAGTACTTCCCCTGAGTCCCCCCTTTAAATATTCCAGGTCAGTCTTTCAAGGCATCGGGGACATAAATAACTCCTTACAAAATGAAATGTATGACTACATGTACATGTAAAGCAAGAAAAGGACAATGACAGTCCAGGAAACCAAAATAAATTATTTAAACCCAGCTTGACAAGGTTTCCAAGGTCTTTCACCCTCATATACAACGATCTAAATGTCATTGTAAATTGAGCGTGACTAAAAAACACATCAAGAATTAAATATTGACACTCACCTGACTCTGCATGTATTTCTCTTGCCAGGAGTTTGACTCTCCCTGAAGCTCGGAGATCTTGTTCTGGGAAAAAACAGAACCAGACAAAATTTGAGAGTAACCATGGTAATGAGAAAGTACAATGGTCTCTACCTGCGTCTTACTTTGTAGGTTTCTAATAAAAACTAGCCTTATAAATTTATTATTTTGGGCTGAACAAAGAAAAATTGACAAGAGCGGGACTTGAAGTTGCAGCCTTTGGCTTAACATGCTGATGCTCTACCAACTGTGCTTTCTAGCCCTTGGCGGTCTCTCTATTTTGTCAATATATTTGTTCGGGGGTGCCAGTCAGAAGCCATTCAACCAGTAACTGCCGTATAGCCAGGGATCACTCCCAAGTTTACAAGACAACTTGGGAAGCTGCAGCATAAAGGATCACCTTAAGGGGACAGAACTTTTTATTTCAAGTACGAAGTAATAATCCCTTGTGGTTTATTTTGATATTCCAAATAAATTGATCAACAGACTACATACAACCTTACCTGACTCTTTTGATATTTCAAAGCAAGCTCAGCTGATTCTTTCTGCTTTTCTTCCAAGAGTGACTGTAAGAAAAAAACAGTCAGTAAAATTAA
This sequence comes from Leptasterias polaris, assembly GCA_037783415.1. Classification (NCBI taxonomy): domain Eukaryota; kingdom Metazoa; phylum Echinodermata; class Asteroidea; order Forcipulatida; family Asteriidae; genus Leptasterias; species Leptasterias polaris. Next base: position 4,627,900 of record JAZGTN010000119.1, read on the forward strand.
ATTTAAGCCTTAGCAAAAGTAAAAATAACAAACCTTAAGTTAGAAATATTATTTAATTTGGTTCATTGCTTGCTTTTTGTTACATGTTATATATAAATTTTACTGCAAACAGAAGTAAACTTACATATTTTTTTAATTGGATGCGAAACATGGGAACTTGGTGAAGGAAAACAATTGGGTTAGCATTATTTGTGTTGTTTGTATTCTGAAAGATAAATGAACTTGAAAAACCCCACCATAACCTTGTGTTTTTATCGTCCATTTGCCTTTTATAGTAACAATGCTATAAATATGTGGTCTTACCAATGAATTCAAAGTTCACCATATTAAAATTAAAATAAAAATAAAAAAAGCAAATTTGTAGTCTTACCTCAGCTTTCAGTGTCCTCTCCCTGTAGTTACTTAAGTCATTTTCCACGGTGCTTAGACGTATCCTTAGGTTGGAGAGTTCTGTCATCTGGTTCAGCTTGGTTGACTCTAGCTCCGCACGAGCCATCATCTCCTAAACCCCATACAGAAAAAAATAATAATCAAAACTCTGTAGGACCTTTAAAGGGATTGTGCATTATTGGTAAAAGTGAAAATATTAATGTTCACAGATTAGCACACAAGTTACATGGTATAAAGATGGTCATGGTTGAAAACATCCCTGGAAATAGTTTTGCTGGGAATGCTACAGTTTTTGAGAAATTATCAAAACAATTAGTTTTGATCTCATTAGTCAAAAACCTGATGTTTGAAAACAGTGAAAACATCATAATTGGATTTTTCGCTATTTTCTTGTGACTCCAATGACTGATTGGGATAAAACTTTCACAAGTAGTAATTTCATACATATCTTGGTATGTTGGGTCACATAAAGTGTGGATACTGGTAATTACCAATGTTGTCCTTGTTGCTTTAAAAAGATGGTGCAGTGTTGTTATTATTATAGGTTTTCCCGGCCAATTTCAGCAAAAATTCATTCAATTTCATTAACATGCATTCAAATTCACGCATTTTCCCCCAATCCTCTCAAACTAGGGTTTCTTTTTAGCTCTAAATGCATTCAATTTCGTTTTTGTGCACGCATGATTTCGTTTTTCTCGTTCAGATTCGCTTCGGTCATTCTATTTCGTTTATAGGCATTCAAGACTACACTTTGACCATTCTTAAGTTGAATTTCTGCTACGTATTCACAATTGATGCATTCAAATTAAGACTCATTGAAGCGAACATGGTTTTGTTGCTAGTTTGCGTTTTCTTTTTCGTTTATGGGCAACGAATTTCAACTTCTTTGCATTCAAATTAAGCATGAGTTATGGCTTTACGAGTAAGCTGGAAATTATAGCCCCTTTCTGACACATATGATGTCCTTTGTAAGAGGTGTTTCCATGTATTTTACTTATTTTATTGTATCGTTTGTTTTTCGTTATTTAAACGGTCCGCTGTTCCTTTTGCTTTGTTGTACACTTCGAAGTTAAAACCTGCACCCAATAACTTAAAAAATGAAAACTAACTCTTTTGCGAAAGTCTTGATATTTTTTGCCCTGGTATTAATGTTCTTGTCTTTGCTTTCTGCTAATGCCCGGACCATGTCAAATTTGAAGTTAACAAATGTTTTAAAGGAAACAAAACTTAACATGATAAGGGGTCGTTATAAAATCTAAAGACAAATTAATCTGTTTGTTTTCTTGTGGATTTTGTTCACAAGTCCTTTTCTTCGTGTGTTTGATATACATTTCTTCTATTCGTTTATTTTTATCTGAAGTTGGTTTCTTTAACCTTCAATGATCTGACGTGCCAGACATCTTGGCATGTAAGTTTGGTTATGATTATGCCAAGAGTCACCTGCTTGTTGTAGGTAGGCCTAGTCATGCCTGGTTATTCTCGAATGCTTCAATCAGTATCTGCCCGTTAACATTATTCACTTCTCTGTACCGACCACGGGCAGCCACCTTTTCATTACAAATCGCTAAGGCCTATACTTTCATTTCATTTCATTTCATTTATTATTTCACAGGGCAGAAACAATCACAAATAAAGAACAACAAAAGAGATAAACATAAGTACATTTTGTAGAGAAGCAAACATGACACAAAGTTGACAGCACCCCTGTAGGATCACCAAATGCGAACCAAATCACAATCGAGTGGCTTTCCAATTTATGCTGCCAAACAAACAAAAAAAAAATAAAAAAATAAACAACAACAAAAAACAACAACAAAAAACAATCAGAAAAATAAAATCCATCCAAGGGATGTAATACAAGAACAAACCCAATCATAAAAAAAATAAGGAACAATTTAGTTTAGAAGTATTATGATGGCAAGTCCAAATGTATACCTGGGGACAGGGTATGTTTACGAAGTTCTGTCATGAAAGAAGTTAAACCTGATATGACCATATCCTTCACATTTAATGGTAAACCATCCCACAATCTAGGAAATCTGTTGAAGAGTGAATTATGTAATGCATTAGTTCTGGCTTTCTGGTGATAAAATTTAACAGTTTCGACATGCCTAATGTTCACTTTAATATAACTATGAATGTCAATATCAAAACAATTATACAAGCACTTAATTACAAAAGAAATAGAGAGAAAACAAATTCTATTAAGTAAAAACGGTAATCCCAGTTGAATGCATCTAGACGGGTAACTTATTTCATTATAAAGGTTAGCAGTGATTCTTCTTGGAAGGCCAAGGCAAGACCGAGTGAAACGCCTTTGTACTCTTTCTAAAGTTTCTTGGTGGGTGCGAAGGCAGGGGCACCAAACAGGAGCAGCATATTCAAGAATTGGCCGACAAATAGAACAATATAATTTAACAAGTATGTCAGGATCTTTACTCTTAAGAACCCTTCTAATAAAACCAGATAATTTGGATGCTTTGCGTACAATACTATTAATGTGTGGTTTCCAGTCAAGATCACGTGAAATAATGACACCAAGGTATTTATACTTATCAACAATTTCCAGAGTGTCAGACCCAATTTTGTAAATAGGTTGAGGTGGATGCCTAGACCGTGTTACTGTCATAAGTTTACATTTCTTTACATTAAGAGACATATGATTAAGATTACACCATGTACTTATGCAATTAAGATCATTATGGAGTATAACTGAGTCCGTCTCTTGTCTAATAGCCCTGTACAAGACTGTATCATCTGCATATTGTCTCAGATTAGACTGGACACAGAAAGGAAGGTCAAAAGCAAATATATTAAACAACAAAGGTCCGAGAACTGAACCTTGTGGCACTCCAGAGTGAACTGGAGCCCAGTTAGACTGAGAACCTTGGAAGATAACCCTTTGTGATCGGTTACTTAAATATGACTGAAACCAGTTTAAAACAGATCCACAAATGCCGTATTTATGCAGTTTATCCAGTAATATATAATGACTTACACGATCGAAAGCCTTAGACCAGTCAAGGAAGATGACATCAATGCGGGGAGGTTTAGGAACATCAATGGTTTCTGCCCATTCATGGTATAAAGTTGTTAATTGTGTGATACAAGAACGTTTTGGTATGAAACCGTGTTGAACATCAGTAATTATGCCACCCCTATACATATGATTTACAAGGTGTTTACTAACAAGCTTTTCAAGAATTTTACCAACAGTTGAACAAAGTGATATTGGTCTGTAATTAGACATATCATGAGAGTCACCGGATTTATGAAGAGGTACAACATTAGCAAGTTTCCATTCTGTAGGCACAGTTCCGGATGAAAGAGAGAAATTAAATAATTTAGTAAGTGGTTCGGCTAGACTATCACTGGCTAAGTTAAGGAGCATAGGAGAAACATCGTCTGGCCCAGCTGATTTGTACATATTTAGATTCTTCAATAATTTCTTAACTTCATCGACAGTCACTACAATATCACATAGTCTAAATTGCAAGGAGTGATGACTACAAGTATTAGTACATTCAGAAGAGATAGGGTTATTATCAGTTGTGAAGTTACTTTGAAAAATTGAGTTAAAATTATTTGCAATGTCCAGATGATCAGTGATTATAGATCCATTAGCTATACGGAAACTATTAGGGTTACTTTTACCACGCTGACTGTTAACAAATGACCAGAAACGTTTTGGAGAGGATGAACTGTTCTGGGACAGCTCCTTAATGAAGTTTGCACTTGGAGATAACGCGAAACTAGTGTAGAAATGAGTCTTCCCTAAAAATATTTGCCTTTATTACAGGCAGCTACGAATCAGAAGGCATATAGCATAGAATTTGAATTTGAATGCAAACATTTTGAAAAAGATTGTCCATTAATGAAATTGAATGGTTGACCACTTCTTGCCGCTGGCTTTTACGAAATTGAATGAGTCTTGCGGTCTGATGAAATTGAATGATCTTATTTGACCAGTGAATGCTAAACTGGTGAAATTGAATGACTCCTTTAAACTGTTGAATGCTGTTTCAACGGAGCATTCGTTTTCAAACGAAATTGAATGAGCCAGGAGTTAAAATGAATGGATTTTTGTTGAAATTGGCCGGGAAAACCTATATTAACATAATTTTTTTCTGAAATGCGATATCCAAAGCGATAGTTCAAGCTAAGCTGTTGAGGTAAAGTTACAGTGCTCTTAATTTTCTCCAGAAAAATTGCTTTGCTAAAATTCCAGGCATCAGGCCATTTCTTTAAGCAGCTCATAAAATACTGTGTCCATGTCCAGTACAAAGTGCTATGCTCTAATCATAAAGGAAACAATATTTAGGCCACAGGGTTCGGGAGGATGTCATTAAAATTCCTGAATATTTCTTGAAGCTCTTCCAAGACTTGCAACACTGGCGAGCGTTTATGGTAGGAATATTTGTCCCTTTATGTATAACATGAAGAATGGTTGGATGATTGATGTGCATGTAGTGCAGATGTACAGTACACATGGTACATGTACCATGTGTTTACAAGGTTAATGCAGTTGTGAGCTTTACTGAGTTGTATGACTTAACTTTGTTATTATTTTGTTATTATTTTGTTTTCTCTAAAACAAAGTGAGTTTATATATCATAACTCAGTGATTTTCTGCAAACTCAGTGAGTTTATTCAGTGAGTTTATGTAAACTCAGTGAGTTTATGTAAACTCAGTGAGTTTCTGTATTCAAACTCAGTGATTTACTGTTACCTCAGTGACTGCTCAATGATAAAATCATGTAAACTCAGTGATTTCTGCAAACACTGTGCTTTTGTATTCAAACTTAGTGATTTTTGCAAACTCAGTTTTTTTTCTGCAAACTCAGTGATTTCTGCAAACTCTGTGTTTCTGTATTCAAACTTAGTGATTTCTGCAAACTCAGTGATTTTCTGTTAACTCAAGCAAGCTTCTGTAAACTCCACCCTTACCTGCTTTAAACTCTGTAAATTTGGGCTCTTTGAAGAAAAAAACTCAAATAAGGTAAAACTCAAATTAATTTTGTATAATACCTGATACCAAAATTACATCATCGGTTACATTTTCTAGAAAGCATAGCTTTTTCATTTTAAAATTAGACTACTGTCCTATATCAATCAGATGTCAATATGTCACTGATGTACACATACTTTATTTTAAAGCTTGAACAAAAATTCTTAATGATAATTTTCTAACACCGCTTGAAGGGTATTGGAATTAAATGCTAAAGGGCTGGGGGGTTTCGATGAAGATAAATTTATCAACAATATTGCGTTATTATAAGCACCAGGGATTTGGGTGTTAAACCTGCCATCTGTCATAAAACATGAACCATCTAGAAGGGACTGACAGGCTTGACAAATATCTTAAAGACAATGTCAGGCAGAAACTGAACATTAAGGGAATGACAGGGATGATGTGTTGTAGTTGAATCATTGATTCCTGGTCATGACACTTGTGTACTTCAGCAAGGGACTTACATGTAACTGTACATTTTTCTCTTTAACCCAGATGTATAAATAAAACATTCTTTAAGATAAGTGTCTTGGATTTCAAGATGCTCCCTTGAATCTTTGACTGAAGCTGACACCTTTGACAGGAGTAATCACTCCCAATGCCAGCTGCTGGTTTCACAGGAAAGTACTGGTGTTGAATGTAATTTACTTTAATCTCTTCAAAATTGTTACTCATCTCCCAATGTTGCACTTCAGAACATTTGTTTTTTTTATCATGCGAAAACATTAAGGGGAGATAATGTGCGGCCAAGGTAAGAAGAACAAAGTTATGTTTCTCATCCTTCACTAATAGAATATCCAAAATAAAAATGACAAAATGAATCACTTTTTGATTCATTTGAAATATGAACTAGTGAAAATGCTACTGAACTAGTGAAAAAGCTGACAGACTAGTGAAATGGCAAGCTAACTAGTCCTACTGGACAGTCACTAAAAATGTTAAGGGCAAACCCTGCGTCAGTAAAACACAAACATTATTCTTCATCCCCGAAGCACTTTAAACATCAATTAAGAAAACTATCAAATGGGTTAAAAACAAAAAAAGAAAACAAAGAAACCAGTGCAGACATGACATGGTTAGATAGATGGGCTGGGTCAAAGGCAAAATAGTTTACCTCTTGTAGCATGGCTTCTGTTTTGGTCAGCTTGACCGATTCATTAGCCAGTCCTCGTTCCATTTCTTGAATGGCCTCTGACTGGGCCTCCACTTGGTCATTAAGGACGGCTAGCTGGAGCACCAGGGATTCTTTGTCTCCTTCAAGACGTTGGACCTGATCTGAGGAGGCTACCGTTGTGGGCCCATTCACCTGGAATTGAAGTAATTTTTTATTTTTTTATTTGTTATGAAAGTTTACCCAAATTAAGACTAAAAGCCACTCTTGGTAAGGAGAGCTCTACAAGAAGAAAATATTTAAGATGAAACTAACTTGGGGGGGGGGGGGGGGGGTAGCAAAGTGGTTTTTATATAAGTCCACGTTTCATATGAAATAGTTAGAGATGCTTTTCAACACTCAAAGCAATTCAACTCTTTACTCATGCCTTTAAAAAAATGTTAGAATAAATGTCAGATTCTATCCATGTGCCAATAGGGTACATACCACGCTCACTCTATACTGGAATTTCTCTGGCTTCCCTGGAGACACTGCGGTCTTTATAAGAGAGAAAGTTTTCCGACGCCTGATTTGGACTTTTGTCGACGGCACTTGACCCATTATTCCAGTAAGTTTATCAGTGACTAGATAGACAACCCCTTCCTGGGAACAAGTGGTTTCAGGCTCATTTCTAAACAAAGTCTCTGACAAAAAAATGCGGACTGTAACGACGGTTAAGACAGGAAGTTCTCTGAACACCTAATTAAATGTTCACAGACAAAAGTTTGTCACGCTTGCACTGTTGTTATACGATTACAACTGTCTACAGAGTTTCAGTGAGGTGGTCTTTCATCATCTACTGCACTCACAGTTAACCCAGACATTTATGGTCACAATCATGTGCAGTTATGTCAACTCTAAAAATGACCAATCCACAGTCTGGATTCCTGAAACCTGTGAATTGATACTGTCCAACTTGAAAACTCTTTCTTTCTCCAAAAGCTTATGTGAACTTCAAATAAGTAACACTTCAAAGTTCTGTGCATAATCAAAAAGCATTCAGTATACACACAATGAAATATTGATGTTGGTTTCGTTTTTCAAATCAATTCAGACACTCATGGTCAGCTGTCCACCTCACATCCTGGTAACGGAAATCTGTTAGTCCAAAGACCTCCTCCTCTTCAACCTACAAGAATTCCTTGAAGACAATCTTGGGCTCACGGTTTATGACAGCATCAAAATTACATGGGATACCTTTCAATGCTTGGTTTAAAAATTCCAAAAGAATTTCACAGCCATGAGGTTAACACTGACTTCAAGACTTTGCTGCAATTGTCCCATCAACAAATCCAGTAAAATTTGTCTAGACGTCAAATACAATTTTAAAAGTCAATTAAAGTTATAAACTGGAAGCTGCAGATCGACAAAATGAATATCAAATTTTTCTTAAGAAACACAAAGTATCTTATAATCCCAATAAAGCCAACATTTTGCAGAGAAAATTTTCACCATCCAAGTCACAATTGAATTCAGCATTTTTGTACAAATCTTTTGTTTGAAGTGTCTTGAAGTCAAATCTTTTGTTTGAAGTGTCTTGAAGTCAAATCTTTTGTTTGAAGTGTCTTGAAGTCAAATCTTTTGTTTGAAGTGTCTTGAAGTCAAATCTTTTGTTTGAAGTGTCTTGAAGTCAAATCTTTTGTTTGAAGTGTCTTGAAGTCAAATCTTTTGTTTGAAGTGTCTTGAAATAAAACCTTTCTTTTGAAGTGTCCTGAAGTCACACTTTTTTGAATAGTCAACTCATCTTCTTTGGGATTCTAGAAGTGACTGAAACATTTCACATACATGTATGTTTAATAATCCACCCAAGTTCAGCAGTTTTTGAGTGGAGAAGTACCATCATGTTCATCATAGCAGGACATCCATACTATCACGTCACACTCATCCTTTTAAAATCCAGTTATGCAAATCAAGCACCCACAGCTTTTGCCGTAGTGCCCTGTTCTTTTGCTGTGGTGCCCTTTACAAAGTTTACATTTTCCACCTAGAAGTGGAAAGATACCGTAGCCCTTCAAGTGCGAAGTTCAAGGCCTGAAAGTTTCAAAGAATTTTGTAAGCAAGTCACACTCTAAAAAACTCCCAGAAGTTCACTTTATATCAAGTGTCAACCGCCATTGTCTGTTTCATTTCCGGTTCAAAAATATCAGTTTACGATGAAGTTTTGAACAAATTCCAGCGTCTTCTTGCTTGTCAAGTGATAGTTCCAACTGGCTGTTGATATAAGCTTAACTGAAGTCATTAAGTTTACTTTCTGATTTAAACGATCAAACGACATGTACATTGTAACGATGAACTTTTACACCATATACATGTATCTGGAAATTCTTGGGTCTGTTACAGTAAACTCAACTCAGCACATCTGCTTAATAATCAGCTGCTAGCGTTAATCCACAATTTCCGCCAAGTCTTACAAATCCATTACTAATCTTTTTTAACTAGAAGTATTAATCCTCATTTTGTGAAATATCCACGCTGAACCACAAGGCACCATTGCAAAACCATGTTCCATCCAAGAAGGCACGTAAATTGGGAATGAGACAAATCAGCACATTATTACTCATACTCCACCGGGAACTTTCTCAAGGAGCCCAATTTGTTCCCCTAACCACCCCCTCCTAACTCCTCACCATGTTGATGATTGTCTCAGATGAGACAATGTTTGGGCTACTGAAATAGCAGGATTGGGTTTGTTTCACTGCAGTGTTTGTAATGAAAGGTAATGAGATCTTTCCTACCAGCGCTGCATTGTAATTTGTAGGTTACTAGGCCGGGAACAAATTCTTCTCAAGACAGAAGTAAGAAAATAAAAACAGGTTTCTCTTTCTCTCTCCACAAGCACTTTTTTACTCTACGCAAGTTTTAACCGGAAAGTTTACTCTTTTTGACAGAAGATATTTCAGTTTTGAGACTAACATAGAAACCTATTTAGGCCTGGAATTAGAAGACGGCCACAGAGGCCATAGCCTCTATTGCTCCTGGTCTCGGCCACGATGCCCCTTCAAAAGTTTCCCATAGACTTTAAGATTTTTCAACAGTTTAAAATAGAAAAGTCGAAAAAGTACATTGACATTTTCAAATTTCTCAGATAAACAAAAATTTTATTTTTCTTTCCTCTTTAAGAAATGTGAAAAGAACAAATCAAGTTCTATATTTTCCGACTGGCATCAGGAACAGGGCCTTAAAGCTTTCAAAATGTAAAATGTAATGAAAGTGTCCTTGTCTTGTCTATAATTATAAAACTTCAAGTGCCGAGGAAATATTTACGATTTCTCTGAAAATCTTAACCTTTGCCTATTTTGTTCTTCTCCCAAGTTACATGTACGTGAGAGAAGAAACAACTCTGGTTCTCTGGTTTCCACCTGGCCTAAGGGACAGGATGTCACAGTCGGTGACATTAAATCACACCAGCTGTCCTGCAGTTTGTGACTAACCGTTAAGATGACGGTAAGAGGTATGACTGCAATCAGCGTATAGTATCCAAGTTTGTATCGACAAGTAAATCTACACACCCTGCCGGTCTAGATCGGAGATCACTGGGGGGTGTCTGGCTGGGGTAAGAGTTGGGGTCCCCAGGGTGATGGAGGGTAAACTTGTGGATTAAGTATCAAGCTTTAACAAGTTTGAGTAAAAGGAGAGTGGCATTCAGAAACAGTTGGGAGGGGGAGGCGGGTTTAAACAAATCAGACCTCAAACAGTGTCTAAGTGTCTAAGTGAGGACACATTCTAGATGTTATACTAGAAGGTTACCTGAGAAACAGGGGAAAGGAAATATCAATACAGCAAAGGAAGGGAAGATTTTTTGTAACACTGTGTAACCTGATTATCGACATGGTCTGCAAGTATCCATGAGGGGGTACATGTAGAGGTAGTCTAAAGTCAAATTGCAAGTAAGAAACCACTACATGTAAGTGGTGTTTAAAGCTTTGCATGGTGTTGAAAGTAAGAAGTAACTATAACTATAAATGTAAATAGTAGTGAACTTGCGGGTACAACCATGTGTATAATCTCTTTTGGGAGGAGTGTTGAGTCTGAAAAGAGCCGGTTTGGTCTCGACGTTTCGAACAGTATACTCTGCTCGTCTTCAGGAGAATGCTGGACTGCTGGTGGTGTTGCAGCTTAAGTAGAGCTAGTGGGGTGCACTTTTGGGCAGGAAGTTTCCAAGTTGTTGTTGACCGGTGATGCATGGTAGTTGGCAGCTGGCTGGATGTGTGTGCGCTGGAGTGTGTCAGTGTTGTGGTGAGCTGCTGCTGGGAGGACTGGCTTGAGTAGAGGTGACCAGATGTCATTGATGGCAGTCAATTATTTGTACTTGATGTTTGAAATAAAATGTTGCATCCCCTTACGGTGATCCTTCTGCTTGGGTGTGATTACTTGCTTTATGGCAGTTACAGGTTGAATGGCTTCTGGCTGGCACCCTCCAACAAACATACTGACAACATTTTTGGAGGTGTACTATTTAATTGACATCCTTGAAAGTGAAAGGCCTCCTGGCCTGGGTTAATGTATGAACGAGGTTCACCAGTGAGGTATGACCAATTATACCAGTCCAATCTAACCCTAACCATGCTAAATGCAACAATATGCACCAAATGGTAATAGTTGTTGTAATCTGTTGCACTTGGCAGTCAACTGAGATGTCATTCTTTGACTGAATTTGTTGCATTTAACAGTCAAGTGACTTCATATTGGTGTTGCATTTTGTTGTATTTGGCAGTCAATTATTTGGCAGTAAGACACAAAGCAGTATATGCAAGAATACTGAGTCCCCTAAAAAATGCCACACACCACAGGAAGAATGACTTGGATATTGTTGCATTTGGCAGGGCAAACACCCTTGCTCAATCCTAACACAAACAACATGCCTGCACAATGCAACAAAATCCCTTGTTGCATTTTGTTGCATTTTGTTGCATATGGCATGGTTCTCATTTCAACTGTGTTGCATTCTGTTGTATTTGGCAGGATATGTGGAGGGACCCTAATGGGGGTTAGGGTTCTAATCTACTCAGCTGAAGTACACATAGGAATAATTCACCTTTAGAATAAGTTATTAATGTGCTTAATTTTCCCCTAATTACCAGTTTCTTAAAGGCAAAAAATACCGTTGGTTTTTAGAATCGTTCGATTGTTTTAATTCTATATAAATGTAGATATATACAATGTATAAAAATAAAACTTTGCACTTGTTGTGGTAGTTGGGTCAACAGAGGGCGACAAACTTCAAGACAATGGGACTGTATATTATACACTCAACAAGACACCAACAACTATTTTTCCATTTGTAGTGTATTTTGCTACTTTATTATTTTGGTTTTCGGCTGGAATTTTTATAGAGATGCTGCTGTTTTTTTAAGTGCAGAATTTCTTCGAATGAAGATAACATTTGTGATTATTGTTTATTGTGATGGCACTTAAGCAAGACACTTAACAATTATTGCTTCGTCCTTCACATGGGTTGTAAGCCGTAGGTCCTGTGTGATGCACGTAAAAGAACCGACTACACTTATTGCTAAGAGAAGGGGTTTGCCCCGATGTTTCTGGCAGTGGCTGCTGACTGCGCCGTAGCACCTTGTAAACCATTGAAGGTGCTACATTGCACATAAATGGGTCTCATAATTCAAAACATAGCTCTGCTTGTCCTGTTGAAATTCAAATAATGAGCACAAATAATGAACCCAGTATTATTGTTTCTTTATTGATTACAAACCTGATAGGAGTTTCCCTGCAGCCATCGTGTCAACACCCGTCTGGTGTTCTCTGGGATTCCTTCTCTGGAGATGCCCGCCTCTCCTCTATCTTGAGCCATCTCCACTGACTGCTTGAGATCGTCAGCTAGCTGGGAGATTCCAAAATGGTTAACGGAGAGTGAAGATGAAGAGGACAAGTTGGCATTGTGAGAATCCATCGTCCCATTGTGAAGACTTGAGACTTCAGACGATTGGTACCGTGTTCCTGTGAAATAGAGAATGTTGAAAAGTTTACTCTCCTGTTTCCCTAAGATGGCTCTCCTCAAATTCTTAAAGGAATTAAGTATGTGATGTATACTGGTGAGCATTTAAATTGTTATTTGAAGGCAGTGTTGATTTTGTCTTCATTTATCCCAACCCCAAAGGTCCTTCCCAGGAGCGGTCTACAAACACATCAATATATCCACTCTTAAAACAACACCCCAAAACATTCTTAAGACGAGTGTGTGTGACATAAGAAGAACAGCTCCACATCAATTCATCTTAAAGGTACGGTCATACATTGGTAAGCACTCCAACATTATTTACCATAAAAATTTACTTGATGAGAAGCACTGCAGCTGTTGTTAACTATTTTGAGAAAGGATTCCCTTCAAAGTAATATAGTTTGGATAATTTTTTTCAACCCCAAAACATTTGAATCTGAGAAATGATTCATGCATGAATCATTTCTCATATTTGTGAGGGTTGGTGTCTGTGAATGCTGATGCCTGAGTTGGTACCCGCTATCGCCTCGCTAACCAAGGATGGATTCAACGTTCGTGTGAAAACAGTTTTCTCAGCAACTAGACACTGTATTCAGCTGAAACTTGCTCATACACGTATGACTTTTAATGTATCTTTCTTTATGATTTTGCCTATAATTATATCAGCATTACATTGACAAAAACAATCTATAACCCTACCTTGAGGTGAACATCTGAGCACCTTACTTCTATTTACAGAAACAACAACAAGACTCTCAGATCTCCCTCAGGGATTTATCCATGTGTTTTTATCGTACAGTGTGCGTCCGCTCCGTTGCAGAGTAGAGCTAATGGCGGCCAAAATTAATACTTGTAACATATAGTTTATGTACATTTTATCAAATAAATTGATTATTCCAAGTATATCCTCTCGAGGGTTTTAATATTTCATTGAAGGACTTTCCGAAATGATGTCATCGGTAGTCTGTAATAATAGAGCAGATGAAATCTTGGCGGTCGAATTTGACGTAACCAAAACAACTCTAATCAAATCAATTGATTACTCTAGAAGTCTTATTGTTCATTTCTCCTTGAAGTACTTTCTCGATATGTTGTCATCACGAGTTTGTTTTAATGTAGCAGACAGAATCTTGGTCACACTGACGGTCAAGTTTGACATAATCAAAACAATTTTAACCTAATCAATAGATTACTTTTAAAATCTTATTATTTTGTCCCCGTGTTAAAAGGCACATACATAGAACATACAATGTGTCTTCTACATCTACTTATTTTTGGAAGAGTATTCCCATCCCCTAGTTTTCAATAAACACATCTGAAAAACAACAATTGAAAGTAATTTGGAAGGAATAAACATATATTAGCTTTTTGTCTTTTTTCTTTTTTTGGGGGAGAGATAATTCTCAATCTTGTAAGCTGTCTTTAAGAGGCAGTTGACAACTTCCTTGAAGGACTTACCTGCAATAATGTCATCCATCTGCTCTAGGGCTGCAGCCAGCATCTGAGTGGCATCAGCAGCCAGGTTAGACGAAGTCGTCATCTTGTTAGCGGATAAAATTGCTCTCAGCTTATTAAAAACCCAACCGTCTCAATTTTGTGTGTCACTGAAGGTCTTTGGAGTCCCAGAAGAGTGATCTGTCTGGGATGGAATTGAGAGACAAGTAGAGGCTATAAATTGTACAATTGGGACCAATTTATGTTGGGTTGTTAAATGGTTTGTAAACGATGGCCCTCTAAATAGGCAATTTGGAGATGATGTAGACGCATCGTAAGAAAATTTACTCAAGAACAAGTTCACATGGGAGAAACAATAGGCTGTTCCACTCCGTAACAATACATCAGGTCCCAATTTCATAGAGCTGCTTAAGCACAAAAAGTGGCTACAGCACAATAAAAAATATGCTCACCAGAATAAGGATACCAGCTAAAATATAATGCCACTTGTACAACCTGAGACTGGTATCCTGCTTATTTTTGCCTAGCAGAAAAGTCTTACGCAATATTTTCTGCTTAAGCAGCTCTATGAAATTGGGCCCTGGACCCAGTTTCATAAAGCTGTTTAATACAAAAAATTGCCTACATGTACCAGGCAATAGCACAGAAAAACCTTGCTTGGCAGAAATCGGTTACCAGCCATAAAATCATGGAACGTGTACACACAAATTTGTGACTGGTTCCCTTCAAATTCTTGCCTAAATTGGGCCATGAAGTATCAGAAAATTGACTATTCTGCTTTACTTCCCCAGCTTGATGTGATGAAGTTTGTGGTTGATAATTAAGCCCAACATATCAAGTCACATAAAACCAAAATAACAAATGTACCTGTGGAAATTATATGAGTCGCCTTTAGTTATCCAGATGAACAAAAATCTATTAACCCAAAACAACATAAACCTAAACACAATTTCACAAAGAACTAAGATCAGAAGATTCATATTGATGATGAGTTGTCAGTATCACCGTAGTGATTTGTATTGTGACATCACACTTTGCTTAGCAATTAAGATTGATTGGCATTTAAGATCAATCTTAGCTCTTTGTGAAATCGAGCCTAGGATTATGATTCGAGCAAGCTATATCAAGGAAAGATAGGCTTTAGCACCTAGTTTTACCTATTAAAGCACTAGAACTCTACACAATAATGTGCCGTCCCTTTAATCTGTCGGAACAGCTGCCGACTCAAGCCATGCGCTCACATTCCACACCGTCACTCATCCCACATTTTAACCGTACACCTTCTCTTCACATCCAAAAACATTCCAGACTCACATGCATGACACAAATTATGTTCACGTTGTTTGTATGGTACATGTGTAACGTTATAATTTACGCTTCTCAAATTGAATAACGAGGATGTAATATCATGTTGTCCAAGTGCCGCATCCGTAGCGTTGGATGTTCACTTTGTGTGTGTGCTATTGAGTTCCAGTAAAAACATTTTGTTGAGAAAAATTGATCAAAGAATGATCAAAGCTTAACACAACATTTTATCATCTCTGTCTCTTAATTCTCTGTGTTTCACTCAGTGTTTGGTCAAGATCCCACAAATAAGCCTGGAATTTCATCTTTGAGAGGGCAAGGCCATATTCAGTTTCCAAAGGGCACTTCCATTGGAAAATCTTATAGTCTACACGAAACCTTTGAATTCAGACTAAAGTAGGAAGAAATGAACTTTCTTCAGAATCAGGGAGAGTTGGTAACTCTGTCATGTACGTGTACGTAGTCAGCATGAAGCATCAACTAAATACAAGCCCAACCTGAAACTTCAATAAATGTCAACCTATCTCTACAAATAGAGGGCTCGATCATCTTCAAGATGAGTAGTCACTATCACCGTAGTGATTTGTAGCATAAAAATGGTAAGCAACATTTGATTCACAAAATTGGTCCCTGCCTGCACACATTATACTACATACATACATTTGTACACAAGTCTGTATCTGATTTGAGTCAGAATTAATACATGTATACATGTATACATGTAGGCTACATCTACGAGTAAGCCATTTATATCAGTCACATACATGTACATGTATGATACAGTATTTGCTAAGGCTAATATACACCCAAAAATATCATTAAATTGACCCGTTCAAATTTTATCTTCAGCTGACTGACGATGGATTCATTGAAGCGTGGTGATTTTAATCCATCATACCTGAATGCACACATCGCTGATGGTTTGTACATAAATGATTAACAGTGTGCTAGCTGAACACGACCCACATCTAGGATTTCCAACAAAGCTAAATTATACCAGTGACTTGTTCATGGCTAGCATTTTCACTTTCTCAATTTAATTAATGTCGTTGTGGGGTGTTGTATTCACAATAAGTGTTCATAAATTAACATACTGTACGAGTTATTTTGTTTTATTCAACTAAAACAGTAACACAAAAAGCACAGCACATGTTACCTCCCCCACCCCCCAAAAAGAAAAGTAATGAAGTAAAAATCCCAAACAAATAAACATACAGTACAAGTAGAGAACTAAATAAATTTACAAGAAATTAACATTTATAGTGAAGAGATTTTCTGCTAAGTGAATTAATTTTATTAAGTAGTATTTCATCAAAAGTGCCTTCATAAAAATGGGCCCTGTTAACAGCAGAACATAATTTTTTTCAAACCAAATATTTCAACTATCAATACGTAAGATGATGTTTATTGTTTCTGTTTTCTACTGTTTACTTTGTATTGTTTATTTGTTTGGTGTATACATTTTTTAAATGTTGATGATTCTACAATTCAATTTTTTTAAACATCTATCAACTTTAATTCAATTAAACCATTTTGAAATAAAATTTAATTTGAAAGAAGGGTGGGGTAAATTTTTAATTTTAATTGTTGAGAGTCATGCACTAGTTAGTGGTTTTGCTGAGAGAGCTACATTGTACATGTGTAAACACATGCTTTCCCAGAGTGTTTTAATAGATTTCATTGAGCAGACAGACTAGAGATGGCATTGGCAGTTCACTTCATGGTCCAGTATTTGCTTTGTGCTCAATCAACATTAACCACAGACTTTATCCACAGACAGAACCAAGGTCATGCAGAGGTGTATTGTATCATTAAATGCTCCAGACATTAATTCTCACCAATTCACTGTTGATGTGTACTTTGCAGTGTGTGTTTACATCCATGAACTTTCTGAGAAAGCTTACAACCTTTGTGTGGAGGTACTGTTGTTGTACTGCATTGTAACGCCTTTCAAAAACTGTTGATTTATGAGTTTTTGGGCTTCAGATTGCTTCCAAGATTTTTCCTCTCTCTCTACACGTTTGATCGTACAGACTAGCTGGTGTACACACCTGTGCTGGCACACACTTATTGAACAATGAGCAAAATGAAATGTCTGTCTCTCAACTAAATCTTTGTACGAATGTGAATAAAATCACACCAAGCACAACAATGTGAATCATTGAAAAGGTGACCACAAAGGCATTTTCATACATTGCTTTTATGTTGTAAAAACTAGAAAATAGAGCTGATTGCAAACTGCTTACCAACCAAAGGGACCTACATGTACATACGTGTACATATGGCATGTATGGTATAAATACAAAAATAGTTAATGGACTGATTATGACCTTAGCAGAGTCTTTCTCAAAGGCTAAATGACCACACTCTACTAGGGTACAAACATCAGGCCGTTAACTATTTTTTGTGTGAATTTTTTGTTAACTAGAGAATTTAAATTAATGTTTTCTTCCAAAAACCAACATGACCAATGACAAACTTGATGCTTTGTTTTTGAAAGGGCAAGTGTATCAAAGGCCTAAGAGGAAAATGTAAATTACTATTGGAAAATTTCAAGGGGCACCAAGGCAATGAATAGAGGCAAAGAAGGCGATTACTTATGTGAAGTATCCAGCCTGCAATGACGAATCATAAAATCAAGGTTTGTTCAAAACACTGATTTTTGTTTCTTGTCAAACTCACTCCTCAACGTCTGAAGACTAACACAGTTCAGAATACAGCTTCCCTTTAAGTTGTCATCACAATGGGTGACAATAGCTACACATGTTTGTTGGAAAAATAAAATCAGCATGAGCAGCCAGCTTTATTACTTTTAAATTCACAATAAATCACAACTGTCGGATTTCAAAAGGTAGTTTAATGATAACATCACACTCAGCATTTCATGAAGTCTTCATTGGATTTTGAATCAGCAGCCAAGTTTTTTCAATGAGTTTCCACCCCCATGTCGCGCCCTTGTAATCCCACAATGTAAAGAACTAAGGGGTTGTTCTAAAACCCCCTCGACCCCCACGACCCCCTCGACTTATGCTCGATTTTTTTTTATGTACACCAAAATTGCCACATGACACGATCTCAGCCAATCACGCACGAAGCAAACTGCACGTGATTGGCTGAGATCGGGTACTGTGGCAATTTTGGTGTACAGAAAAAAAATCGCGGCATTTCCAAGCGTATCTCTTGGCCGACCCGAGCCTGAATAGGAGTATATCCCAACTGGGATCCTGCGTTTACCGCCCGAGTACGATTTAGGCCAACTCATTACGTGATGATCAGGCAGACTCATTTCCGGCTGATCGCTCCCGTCCTGTGTCAACAATTACTACTTGCTCTATGCGGGGCTCGAGGTTGTAGACCCGACCGACCATGGCCCACACGTGTTTTGGGGTTGTCAGTCTCCCACACCCGGGCCCCCGACCATATGAAACGAGATCATGATCGGTGTGCACGTAACGTGCGGAAGCGGATTAAATACGCCCATTTATGCTATAAAGTGGCCTCAAATTGTCCTGGGGAAAATACGCAGACCATTTCTTTTCGGATTTTGGTGTTGGCCACAGAATGCTAAAATTAAAATTGCCGTTGATATTTAGGCTGTACATTAATGCTTCTTTAAGAAAATTAGATCTTAAGTAACTTATTGGCTAATTTTAATATTAAGGACCAAGTTACATGCGATAATATGAACTCCCCCCCCCCCCCAATTTTTTATATGTCTTCCAAAGTTCCAAAACGTAGCTATAAAGTTTAATGCACATTATTTCTCTTTTAACCTATTTTTCACACGCTGTGAATTCTAAATCGGGAACTTAATTCTTACTCGGACGTAAAGCGATGTGTTATGAATTGGAATTGGGACACGTTTCGATAACGGGGCGGACGTCGAGGGGTCGTGGGTCGTGGGGGTCGAGGGGGTTTTAGAACAACCCAGAACTAAGTGCTTTGTAGTTGAGGTCAATGCAGGGTTATCCTTGGCAGTTTGGGGGATATAACCCCTGTCTGGTGTACCCTTCTTAAATTGTACTATCAATCTGTAACCATGACAACATCCTATTTCCACTCAAGATTTCACTTTTTTGTTTTCCTTTTTTTTTAGTACAACAAATTAAAATTGAATTTTATATTATCTCAAGAGGCTGGTCATCAAAGTAGTCTACTGTTCGAATTGTCAGACATTGTATGCAAATGTTGGGGGCAAAAAGAAAAGGAAATGATCTAGCAACTCAAACTCCTTAGAGCACAGGACTTTTGAGTGGGACTAAAAATGTGATTTAATAAAATCCATTCTCACTCTAGCAAAATCCCAACATGTTTGATAATTTAACACCCAAAATGCAAGTATCATGGTGTTGTACTCCAGCTATGTATGACGTACATATTTATTGACCCATTGGCAGCGCACTTACACATGCTTATAGATCCAGTCCACCATTTTGGGAGTCAAAATGTTGGCAAAGGAATTGACTCCCAAACAGAACGGTAGAAATGGCAGACGCAAATTGTGTGTCCTCGGTCCATCAGAATCAACAACAAAAAACATGCAGTTTGGATTTTGATGGGTTTGAGGTCAGGGCTAAAAAAATAATAAACTTACCAACAAATCCGATTCATGCTAGACCATTGTAGAAAATTGCTTTATTTTGCAATAAAATATTACAAAGACGCACTCGCAATGAATATATTTCATTGTTAGAGGAAGTCAATTATGCGTTTATCAACGATCACGCCAATGCGACGGCTAAATTTATCAGTAAAGTATTTTGGTTTCATTCCGCAAAATAATACAATACTGTAGTCTGTACTAGGGCTGTTTCTCTTCAGCTCAGTCCAGTTTCATTTCTTCCAAATTTAGACTTCTAATTTTAAGCCCTATCAATGAAAAAAATTCCTCTATGACGCCTGCCGACAGATGGCCCCTCAAATATTGCCAATTAGCCTAGGGGCTGAAATGATTTCTCTTCAGTTTTGAGGGTGTAAATTACAACCGTTAAAGGGAAGGTAACGTTTTGTATTTTAATGAGTTTCCATTTCATAATGATGTAATTCCATGAAGTACAAATGTTAACATTTTACTAGGATGACAAATTTTGTTTTTAAAAACCTGCTTTTCCCCGCGGTAATGAGTATTTTTGTCTGAAGCCTAGAATAAGTTATGACTATTGAAATATAATTCAGGGGAACTTGAAACAAAAACCATCAACATTGGTCATTAGCTTTGTGAATTATTTTCCTTAATTATTTTTTTCATGGATAATTATGGCGTTAAAATAGCACATCTTCCACATCAAAGATTAAATCAACACCTGTTCTAATTCTAAATCAAGCGAGCCCATAATTTCAAAACCGAGTTTTTTATCAACCCCTTTAAAAGAAGGATTTTAATAACCAACTCCCACAAAGTAAATTCAATAATTGCTCAGTAATTTTCCAGAGAGGTCAACTCTTGGGACATACGAGTCATTTTAGAAGAGCATCGTTTTAGAAGCCCACGTGTTGACAGATGTCTGCATCTTGTAGTTGTACAACTCTTGTCACCAGGGTTAATTGTGTGATTTTCCTTGTAGGGGCTATAAAAAGGGGAAGTAATTGTAGGGACTAGGGTATCTTTTTTGGATGTTTTTTTTCATTTTTAAGCCTTTGTTTCGAGGAAATAACAAGCAATTGACAGGAAGGTGTGGAATGCTGATTACTCCTGTGCCAGATGTTATTATTTTTGTATACGTGTGAATGAAGTGAAAGCATGCTGGAGTGACACACACGGTTTTAGCAATGAGGGATGACTAACAGTGTCTTTTGGCATGTTTGGACACCATGTTGTTAATTTGGACAGTTAAAGACCTCCTCCACTAAATAGTCTCCAGACACCCTGTTTATCTGTACTTAATATGTGAAACCAAAGACCAATTTAGTCAACATGTTATTAAATTTGCAGTAACAATTCTAGCAAATAAAAGTGAAACCCCGCTAGTGATATTGGCCCTTTTAAAAAAAGCTATTTTTAAAAGCACAAAGATTAGCTGAGCACAAAAGAATTTCGACAACTGAAAAAAAGGTTACCAGCCAAAATAATATGTCATTATGTACTATTTAAAACTGGTTTCCTGCTTATTTTTGTTCAGCAGAAAAGGTTTGTAAGAACTATTGCCATCTGCTCTTAAAGCAACTTTAATAAAATTGGACCATGGACCATGGTACATGTACATAGTTTGTAAGAACTATTGCCATCTGCTCTTAAAGCAACTTTAATAAAATTGGACCATGGACCATGGTACATGTACCATGGACCATGGTACATGTACATAGTTTGTATGGACTGAGCCCAATTTCATGGCACTGCTTACCACCAGAGAATTCTGTTGAAAGTGCATGATTCTATATGGGCTGTAAGCGTGGAATTTCGCGGTAAGCAGAGCCATGAAATTGGGCCCTGGAATGCACTACAATGTAGAACAAATTGAAAACTGAAACCAGTGTTAAAGTGTACAATGATACTGGAGAAATTCGGCTAGCCAAACTGCTAATTATATGTATTTAACCTTTGCATCTAGGCTTACTGTAGGACTGGTTACAGGCCCAATGCTTTATGGAGGCAATTGCATCGATTGCCCCTGTTCATCGTTACCTTGGTGCCCTGTGAAATGTTCCAATAGAAATGTACAATTTCCTGATGGAGGTGTCCTTTACAAAAGAACAAATGCCTTGGTGCCCTCAAGACGAAGCATCAGGCCTGAGTTTGCAACAACAAATTTTCTTGTTTTTGCTTGAAAATATAAAATTAGACTCATCTGTTTTCCTAGTAGAGTCTGAATAGTCTTGGTGTGTCACACCATAGAGGTAGCCACAGCGTTTAGGAAATGCTGTAGGCAATATTTACAATGAAAAGTCTATGATTCCAAACTTACTAAACAAGTAGTCTAAATTTAATAGTTGGCAAGGGAATACTAGTCTGTCATAAATAATCTTTTGGCTTACATGTAGATGTCCATACCATAGTGTTAGCCAGAGGGGTGTCTGGGTGTCTTTTGGACACCCTGTTTTAAATTTGGACACCCTGTTTCATCTTTCATTTACATGTAACTGTATTGTACATGTAAGTGAACAATTTGGACACCCAGTTTTTAAATTTCCAGCAGATTTGGACACCCTTTTACCAAATCCTGGCTAAAACCTTGGTCCATACAGGCAGCCAAGGATGCTGATTCAACTGCAATTAAAACATCTCATGATGTAAGCCTACTCTTGTAATAGTTTTTCTTAGTTTTAGATTTATCTGAAACATTGTTTCTCTGGAAACTTTCATAACAGAACTGAAAACACTGCTCTTTACACATGCATACTCCGGGCTCGAATTTACACTGGACCACTGACCCGAGGCTAGTACAGTAGTAGTACATGTAGTTGGGTCAGTAAACTCATGACCTGAAAAGTCCACTTAGTCTTACATGTTTTCAATACCTCACTGTGCATGTGTGATGTCTTGGATAAAAACAAAATATGTTAAAATGTCGGTCACACTAAAAGCCGACAACTGACGACGCCTGCCGACAACAAATTTTAAATGCACTTTCAAACAATGTTTGAACAAAAATAAACCGTGAAATATATGTGTTAGAGTCGTATGTATCCAAATCACCTTAAATCTGTTGAAATTTGTTTTGTTTTTAACTGTACAAAAAGGGTTTTATTACCACGATTTAGTAACGAAAAGAAGTGTCCGCCATGATGCATCTGGAACGCACTTGGACGATACCATTATGCAATGAATAAGTTCTAAGGGCTTAGTTGTCTTTTTTTTAACTGCTTTTTTTATTCTTTCTTTATTTTGTTCTTTCCTTTTTAAGAAATAAAAATATTTACTGGCTGTCATTTTGCTACTCTAATACCATGTTGGTTTTTCATTAGCCCTGGGGCCACTGCACTGACGTCCTGGGTATAAAGATCCTGTACAATGCGAACAAAATTTTGAGTACAATTTTTTCATATTTTTACCTAATTTGAGAAGCTGAAACTCCATCCATTTATTCTTGGTGCCCTTAACTACACTTTTGATGAGTTCAAAAACGAACAAATACATCCATGAATAACATTATTTCCGAAAATAAGTCCGAGTTGTGCACTGGCGCTGTGACTCAGTCGTGTTGCCGCCCGGAAGTAAAAACGTTGAGTGTTACGGGTTAGACAGCGCCCTCTTTTGTGGACTTGGCTCCATGTCAGTTGAGGTTGTCACATCGCCAGTGCACAACTCAGATTTATTTTCGGAAATAATGTCATCCAAGGATAAAATTTACAATTCTGAATAGAGCAGGCGTAAAGTTTAGGACACAAGGAATATGCGAGTCAAGTTTCAGCTTCCTCAAATAGGTGGAATTTTTTTATTTTTTATTTATACATTTTTTCGCAATGGCAGAGCCCCTTTACCCTGGACTCCGTCACGTTGTATGCAACGGAGGAGTCCAACCTGGGCTAGTTTTTCATATGATACCGTTAAAATAAATCCAACTTAACTTGCCGTTTTCAGCACCCCTTGTACTAGTATATTCTTCTACGTACGGTCCAAAGACAACAAGGCGGACAGTGCTTGTCGTAATTCGTGGTAAAAAAAAACTTTTTACAATTAAAAACAAAACTTTTTCAACAGATTGAAGGTGATTTGGATACATGACTCTTAGTCGAGTCTTACACATATATTTGACGGTTTATTTTTGTTCAAACATTGTTTGAAAGTGCATTTAAAATTTGTTGTCGGCAGTTGTCATCAGGCCTTGTCATGTCAGTTGACGGCTTTTATTACTAGTGCGACCCAGTAATTAAAAGTAAAATGTTGAATGTCACCATTGGATAGGCAGCCACCAGTTTTTGACTTATTTTTTCAAGACCAACATTTGTTGTTCTAAGAGTGGGTAAACGATTTGTCGAAATAAACAGTTTTAATTTCAGTAAATTATACATAAAAACTACACCACCAGCCGTGCAAAATCAGTGCGTTGTCACTACCGCGATTTGTCCTTGTCCGTACGCGCCGCAAGCAAGCGCCCCCATCTCAACGTAGAAAGCCAATGGCAACTCGGTTAACTTGCATTTTGTACGAAGATGTTCGAGCATCCACGTTTCACGTTAGATAACTCACACAAAACAAGCTAATTAGAAGTTGTAATTACTAATTATTACGTACTTCCTCTAAATGTTATAAATAGTCGCTTAAGAACATTATATCCGGCATCAAAAACTCACAGGAAATGGTTTTAATTCTTACCACATTCTTGCACTCAACTTCTGTCGTTTGTAGCTCCTCCATTCGGTTGTGAATGGTAGAATCGACTCTGCAGTTGTAAGCTGTAATCGCTGAAAGTATAGTAGAATCGATACTGCTCCTGTACCTACTATTAGCGTTGTGGGATCTATTCGATACTGTGTGATCGTCGAATTTAATATTTCATAGAGTGAGCTCATGCAGTTAATCGGATTTCCAACAGTCATCGTACCGTCACTGTTCTACAATGACCGCACATTGACATATCATAACAATGATAGTTTGGAATGTGGTAACTTTAAAGGGGCTCTTTTTCAATTTTTGTTAATCGTTAAATTGCTCAATTCACTTTACCAACTATTCTGCTTTAAAAGGTGTTAGAAAATTCTTTTAGTAATAAAATTATTTTACCCCCAAAATTGTTAAAATATGGCATGACATTTTGACCCTAGCACTAGCAGAATCTTTCTTTCAAAGGCCCCCCTAAAATTAGTTTGACCATTTACTCATTAAAATTTACATTAGTTTAAGGATTTTTAATTTTTTTTTAAACACTGGGTGGCAGCAGACTAACAAGATGTTTTTCTATTTCCGACGTATTTCTGAGCATGCAGAACTTCGAAGAACATTAGATTTACCTGTTGGCTCAGTGCCAAGAACGGGAAAGTCTTTGTGAAATAATCTAGTTTTTTAATTTTATTTCCATCGAAAAATATTGTAAATCTCTTAATCTCAACTTTCTTTCAAAATTAGCAATAGCTACCCCTCCCCCCCAACATAAAAAAACATGATTTCTGTAAGAGACACCATTTGACACACAAAACTTAATAGTGAAGTTTCAACTTTAAAGAAAAAGACACAAAACAAAGAAATTAAATCCGCAAGAAAAATTTTATTTATTAAATTACTCAATGATTATTTTTAGCATTATTTTAAAAGCTCATTAGGACTGGAGATTAATGTAATAAAGGGGCACATTGCCTTCAAATCTCTCAACATTTCTGTGTTTGAAATTGCTCCTTATTCTTTTCAAGGGCTGTTCATGCACAGTGCTTTGTAAAGACTGAGTGGAGATTTAAGAAAAATAGATTATTGTGAGTCAGAGCTACCACTGTCAGTGTGTATCCACAGCTTATTGTGAGTCAGAGCTACCACTGTCAGTGTGTATCCACAGCTTATTGTGAGTCAGAGCTACCACTGTCAGTGTGTATCCACAGCTTATTGTGAGTCAGAGCTACCACTGTCAGTGTGTATCCACAGCTTATTGTGAGTCAGAGCTACCACTGTCAGTGTGTATCCACAGCTTATTGTGAGTCAGAGCTACCACTGTCAGTGTGTATCCACAGCTTATTGTGAGTCAGAGCTACCACTGTCAGTGTGTATCCACAGCTTATTGTGAGTCAGAGCTACCACTGTCAGTGTGTATCCACAGCTTATTGTGAGTCAGAGCTACCACTGTCAGTGTGTATCCACAGCTTATTGTGAGTCAGAGCTACCACTGTCAGTGTGTATCCACAGCTTATTGTGAGTCAGAGCTACCACTGTCAGTGTGTATCCACAGCTTATTGTGAGTCAGAGCTACCACTGTCACTTGCACCCACTGTGGTCTTTTGAGACATGGAACCAACCAACATGATTGTTTGACTTTTTCACAGAACATCAAACCAAGAGTAGCTAATTGATATTCAGGAAAAAGTAGAAACTATAGTCAGAGTTTAACGGCGACTCTAAGTTTAGCTGATCGTGACCTTGGATTCCTTTCTATTTCTTCCTCGCTTGGTAATAAGACCTTATTCCGATTAAGAGGATCCCAAAGTCTAGAATCCTCAAAATCGTCTGTTATTGAACTCTGTAAGATGTCCCCACTTGATTGTCTTTTCTGATGGATGCTCTTTCCTTTCTCGTTGACCTCCCTGCCCTGGAAGAATCTCTTGACAATTCGATCTTCCAACGAGTGGAAGGACAGAATGGCCAGTTTGCCTCCAGGTCTTAAAAACTTTCCTGCCATCTGCAACCCTGTGCCGAGTTCATTCAGTTCATTATTCACAAATATCCTCAATCCTTGGAAGGTCTTGGTAGCAACGTGAGCAGACCGTCCAATCTTATCCCTCTTCAGGCGAGACTCAGTGTGGCTGAATGCACAGGAGATGACGGTCG
This sequence comes from Leptasterias polaris, assembly GCA_037783415.1. Classification (NCBI taxonomy): domain Eukaryota; kingdom Metazoa; phylum Echinodermata; class Asteroidea; order Forcipulatida; family Asteriidae; genus Leptasterias; species Leptasterias polaris. The sequence goes on from JAZGTN010000119.1 coordinate 4,654,571, forward strand.
CGAGTTCAACCGTTGTCGTGATTGGGCGGTACTTCTGTCGGTATTCCACGATTGCCGTTGCAATCCTTTTAGCATGGGATTCTTCTCCATACGTCTTGAAGAGTTTGGCAAGAGTTGTTGAATCAAGAGAGTTTACAACGTCAGCTGCTGTTGGCTGGTTGGGATACCTAGAACAACATCCAAGTACAAAAATATCAGATAAGAGACATAAAGCAATTAACTTTCTTACTTTTGTGAGACTTTTGAACCATCTTGATACAATTTTTGGAGCCTCTTTTCTGACAACCGGTACCAAAATAAGAAAGAAGAATGTAATTTTTGTATTTTATTCATAAATTTGTTTATTTATTATATTTTTATTTAATTTTTTTTGGGGGGGAGGGGGGTTCATATTTAAGTGGATGTGTGATAGACTTTCTCTGAGTCCTGCAAATAATTCCACAGGCATACTTCTCGGGTGGGATTCAAGCCCACGACCCCCACATCCTAGACAGAGCATTAGAGGCCAGTTTTGAGTCCTGTAATTAGCAGCAACTAGCAGAAAGATAAACAGCCCTACCTATCCTTGTCCATTCGCATGTCCAATGGTCCGTCCTTGCTGAGTGCAAAGCCTCTCTCTGGGGTATCAAACTGAAGAGATGAGCATCCAGCATCTATAAGAATCCCATCAACTGAGTTGGGGCCAAGACCCTCACCTTGAAGAAGTGTTTCCAACTCACTGAAACGGCCAAGAAGAGGGTGAAGTCTCCCCCTACAATTCATATCAATAAAAAGAAAATGATTCAAGAAAATTATAACAAAGTATACAACTCAAAAGTTCAAAACAGAAATGAGAAATATCATTTGTTTGAGAATCGAACCACGCCCACGGATACAAAAGACATCCATCACAACAAGCTCGCATACTCACTTGAACATCTCAGCCATTCTTTGAGCAAGGTCAAATGCAACTGGGTCTCGGTCCAATCCATAAACCTGTGTATCAAAACCTTGCTTGAGTAGCGCCCTCGTGTGGCCACCTGCTCCAAAGGTCATATCTACAAAGGTCTGCATGGGATAAAAATTCATTGCAGAATTTTTTTACTTTGGGGTTGAATTAAGTAAAAATTTACAAGAACCAACAAACTCCGGCTACCTAGCCCTATGTTGGTGGTCTCCTATTTGGTCAATATCTTTTTGACTTGAAAGTTTAAAACGACAAAACCTTGAAGCTTACTTACTTTCCAAAAGTTGTTTACCTGATTGTCTTGCGGAGACAGTGCAGCTACAACTTCCTCTCTCATGACTGGAATGTGAAGCTCAGTGTTGCCTTCATCTTGATGGTTATCTTGGAGCTTTAGTTCTCCTGAGAAGAAAAATAAAGTAAACTAAAAATTGTCATCATCGGTGTTTTGAATTTATGGGTTTGTGAAAGTACAAGAGTTGAGGGGAAACAACACTTGCCGTTATAATTTTAACTGAATGGTTTTACAGGGTACTGCTGGTTCAAATTAATAGACCTCTTGTATTGTGTGCCATCACTGAGTCAAACAATGGAAACATGTATGTCTACGCACAACTTATCAGCCAATGATATGTCTTAAATAACCTCAGTGAGGGCGCTGTTTGAAATCTCAGTGAGGCCGCTGTTTGAAATTGTGATGCCATATCAAGGGGTCTATTCATCAGTAACTTTTGTGATAAGATCAATACAGAGAAGACCACCTGAGCGAGTTTAAAAATCTTAGTAATCTTCAAACATCTGCTTTAATTTTAGGACTATTGGACTCACATTGAGGTTTGAATCCAATACAAACTGGTGCCTTTGATTACTTGGTAATATCCTATTCAAATAACTAACCAGCAATAAGAGATCCATACAGAACTTACTTGATATCCTTGACTTTGTTCCTCTTGGGTTAAACAATGTAGCGGCCACAGAGAGAGGCCTTCCTTGGAGTGTTAAAAAAGAGGGTAGCAGACTAGTAGTAGTAGGGCAATGGTAGAAGAAAAATCTCCCCATCTTCATGGCTGTAGTGTAGTGTAGCACCTTTTTAGTAGTTGTTTACATTTGAGTGAAGAGAAGGCTGTTAATTAATAAATAAGTACCGGTTTGTTTACTGTAAATACAGCCGGTGTTTAGATGACCGAACCAGATCAGAATCATCATGTTGCGATAATCCTAACCCTCAATCCGTCTGACGGTTGAGCAGGTGGAGGATTAATAAGAATAAATGTATCAGTAAATAAATCACATCTATCGTAAATCGTTATAAAAATTGATAACAATAAGAATAGATACAAAATACACGCTTGGCATTGTAACATTGTTCACATCTATCAATTCATAATCATTTCATAAAAAAACAACAATCATCACAATCATAATGTAAAGTCCTCCTGACGTCATGAATACTTAACTTTTAAACAGTTTCTGTTACTTTACTTCGTCCTTATTGCTAACGAAAAGATCTTAAACTAGGCTTCAAATATTTTGACATTTGATTTATTGACCAAGTCCATGTAGAAACATTAACATTAACATGCACAGCATGCAAATGCAAGTGTAAACATTTCTGCTTGGTTGGCAATTTTTAGTTTTAACTTCAAAGCGTTTTTTAAAATGTACCATAACTTACATTGAATAATGAATGAGTTAATTTGGTTGTTGGATAGGGCATTCGTTTTATATTTATATTCATATCAGCGTTATTAAAAAGCAGTCATAACATTAGTTTTTATCTGAAAGTGAAATATAATGCGAAAGTGTTTACCTTTTCTCACCAAGCAATGCATGCATGCCGGATCCATGCATGCCATGTGATAGTGGTGATCTCTTGAGGGCGCCCTTCCAAAAGATTGTGCTTAATTTGATGTAAGTGGCGGTCCATATTTTTATAGGCTCGCCCATGATGAGAGTTTGGCCAATCAGCAAGAAGCAATGTAAACATTGCCCAATCAGTGAACGATACACAGCGGCAATATTCGAATGAATGAAATAAATGCCAAAAAGTAGTGGGCATTTAAATTAATGTGAGGAAAACTTTTATGCAAAAAAAAAGGGAAATTCAACAAGCAGTTCGTCGAAGTGAAGCTGAGTTAACGGTTCCTCCAAAGGTATAGTCAATTATTTCATTATTGCAAGCACAAAAATCAGACCATAATAAGTTAAATTCGTGAACGTTGTTCGAACTTCATGGATAAATAATTATAAACGGTTGTTCACAATCGACTTCCTGTATGTATGTACATGCATGACATGTACTTCACTTAGTTAGGTAGTGTACACCTTCACAACGTTAACCAACGTAAACGTCTGGGTCTAAGAACCCGGAAGGTTGCGTGTACGTCTGGACGATAGAGAAAGGACCTTTCCGGATGGTCTGACGTTTAGAGGGGTAACTCGGACTCGGTACTAACTACTATTACAGTATTAGATGGATAGGTAAAAATCAATTGTAGGGCCTATATTCCTATAAAATAAAAATTTAAATTTCGATAAAAACCGAAATTTAAACAAGTCATGACAAATTAGTGAAAAATGAAATATTTACAAATTTTCAGATGATTATGAATCGCTCTGCGTTCAATCAATTGCCCACTGACAATTTTTTAACTTTTAAATTATATTTTCATAAAAAAAAGTGGAACTCATTTTTATACTAAGAATTGACTCGTAGTCGTAGTCGTAGTCGTAGTCGTAGTCATACTCATATAGATGTAGTCATACATTTGAATGGTGGAGAGTAGCATAACCTATTTTCTTTTTTTATTTGTGGCTCCCCTTTTATAAATTAAAACTAGAAATTAAGTTCGAAATTGCATTTTGGCAAAATAGCATTTCCCATTTGGATTGGAATGGGTGATTTTATTTTTATCATCACTGGTGGTGTGGTGGTAAAATATCAACTGTCATTTTTAGGCTTTATTTTGATCTTTACTTACTTTACAGATAAGATGTCATCATCACGACGGAGGAGTAGTCGAGGTGGACGCCGACAGTCATCATCAGGAAACAATGATCAAAACAACAGCACCAACATCCGTGTGGTAGTTCGGATACGACCTCCCAATGCTGCAGAACTAGAGAACGGGTCAGGATCAAGACCTGTTGTTAAGATGTTGGATGAAAAACTTCTGGTCTTTGATCCAAAAGTAAGGAACTCATTAAGCACTCCTTTTTAAGCGTGGCTTGGCTGAGCGGTCGAGCACACTAAATTCAAGTTCTGGTGGCTGTCGCTGAGTCATCACAATGTGGGTTAGAGTCTCAGTCCCGATACTTTATTACTTGTTTCTCAGCAAGATACTATAATACTAAAACTTAAGTGCTCCTTGGCATTTACTAAGCCCCATTTCTTGGGTCAATTCACAGTGACTGCTCTGTGTTCCTACACCCTGTTTCGATAACCCCTCATTATGTACAGCTGGGGTTAGGGTTATGATGAGGATAATGATAATACATAATATAGGGGTGTCGAAACATTGGGATGTCGGAACAATTTACTGGCACTATACTTCCACCGCACATACATGACATAAGAAGTGCAATGGATCAGCCTTGAAAATGTTCCTCCTTCATGAAGCCCTTGATTTCTAAAACGCTTTAAAAATCACTTTTCTAAAACACAGGAAGAATCGCTACCCAGCTATTTCCATGGACGCCGTGTAGCTCAAAGGAATTTCATGCGAAGGAAAAACAAAGATATCAAGTTTGCCTTTGATCACGTCTTTGGTGAGAGAGTCACGCAGGAGTTTGTGTATGAGAACACAACAAAGGCCATCGTTGATAACGTTCTAGCTGGATATAACGCTAGCGGTGAGTTAAGAAAAATAGAAAAAATACCATCCAAATGGGGGACATTTGGACAGTGGTATAGGCCTATGAGAGTTTGTCTTTATAACATTTTCAGTGACTAGCCAGCGAGACGGGTTAGCTTGTCATTTCACTGGTCCATATTTCATATTGACTATATGGATTGCTTTTCAACACTGAACTAACCAACTGGAGCTTTTAGAGAGATTTTTGACTGGTCTTTATAGGTGTGTTAATTGGCATTCCCCCAGTGGACCACATGTTAAGGGAGAACGCTGGTACATACTAAGAAATTCTAAGTAATTTTCAATTGTTTGTATTCAAAGTATTTTCAGACAAAACTGATTCACCTTCTAATCTTCCCCATATTTTGGGCTCAAGCTCCCCTTGTTGCTAGTATTTTGAAAAAATTTCTTTGATTCTTACGTAGTGTTTGCTTATGGAGCCACCGGAGCAGGCAAGACTTTCACCATGCTAGGGGGCCCTGACTGCCCAGGGGTCATCTTCCTTACCATGGTTGACCTGTACAGACGCATTGGAGAGATAAGCAATGAAAAGCTGTGTGATGTTGCTGTGTCCTATCTGGAGGTAATTACTTAATAAATAAATATTCCAAAAAATGTTGTTGTCTGAATTAGAATTTGTATTCAAAGTTCCAGTATTATTTTGAGGTAGCAATGTGTGCCCGTTTGGTTGCCGGTGCTGCATACTCCTAAAGATTTAGATGTTTTCAGCGATTCCAAAAGCCTAAAACAGACTTTCTGATAAGGCATTATGATTGTTATAAATATAACTGATGTAAAAAAAAATATTGATAGTTTGATTTGTGTTATTTGTGCCCTTGAAACTCAGTTTGTCTCTCTTTTCATTTAAACTTTAGGTATATAATGAGAACATTCGCGATCTTCTGGCTCCATCAGGTCTCTTAGCCGTCAGGGAAGATCCAGAAAAGGGAGTTGTAGTCAGCGGTCTTAGCCTCCACAAGGTAAACTTTTACGCTGCTGATGGAATTTTTTCTTTTTACCTCAATAAAAGCACAACCTTCAGGACAATACTGTTCAAACATTGGGATGTTTTGGTTTTTTTTAGCCAAGAAGTGCAGATGAATTGCTTCGCATGCTGGAATATGGGAACAGAAACCGGACTCAGCATCCGACCGACGCCAATGCCCAATCCTCGAGATCGCACGCTGTCTTCCAGGTTTTTGTCCGACAGAAAGACCGCACAGCCAACATCAGCACGGACTTCCGCATCGCCAAGATGTCGCTGATTGATCTGGCGGGGTCGGAGAGGGCCACTGTGACGACAAACAGGGGGGCAAGGTTCCGTGAGGGCGCTAATATTAACCGGTCCCTCTTGGCATTGGGGAACTGCATCAATGCTTTAGCCGACTCCACAAGGGTAAGAAAATACTTACTTTGAAAGCATTTTCGTTTTTCAGTAGAAAACAAAAACGCATTTAAAATATACTATCTTCCTATACTGTCTGAGCACTTAATACTACCCACAATGCTTTTAAATGATGCCAGCCTGTAATGTGATGAATGCAGTTGCTTGCTTCTGTCATGAACAAATGAGTCAGTTGAGGAGTAACTGGTCAACCTTATTGGCAACTTCACATCCAATCAGTTGATTTGTTTTCTTTCTCGTTTTAGAGTCGTAGTAAACAAGAAAATGAATGTAGCAAATGTTTTTATTCCATACACTATCCCGTATGAATTTAGTATTGGAACCAATTTGAAAAAAACATAATTTCTTGGAGAAAGGAGTCTCTAAATCCGTTTTGCTTATTCTTGTCCCATTTTATTTTCTTGTAGGCAAAAGGCCAGCACATTCCATACAGGAACAGCAAGCTGACCAGGTTGCTGAAGGACTCCCTCGGGGGTAACTGCCGGACGGTTATGATCGCAGCCATCAGTCCATCCAGTCTGACCTATGAAGACACACTCAACACGCTCAAATATGCCAACAGAACTAAAAACATACGCACCACTGTAAGTTTATTTTGTTTACTTTGGATAAAATTCACAAAAATCTTCGAGATAAAAACTATTAAGAATTCCCCAGATTGCACATTTTGGCGTTTAAAACCAAGATAAACACGAAGTAGAAAACAAACTGCGAACCGCATTTGAATTCAGCGAGAACTGAGCGAGAACTACACGGCGAAATACAAACTTCCCAAGAAATTACAATTCTTCAGAAGCCTTGGTAACTGACTGCCAACCCTCCAATCAAGTAGTTGGATAAATGAATGTTGTTTTTGTTTTCTTTGTTTGACAGCTGAAACAGAATGTGGTTAGTGTAGATCTACACATTAGTCGCTATGCACAGATCGTTGAAGAGTTGAGAACAGAGGTATGGAGATTTTTTGATTGTTTACTTTTCCTTCCTAAATAGTTTTAAGTTTGATAAATTTTGAATTTTTGATAATTAAAATATGTATATTGACTATGAAAAACAGAATTTACTGACGCTCTTTAACAGTGCCAAATGTTTGAATTTTCTTGAGACAATTGAAATGGCAAAATTTGAGACAACTCAATTAACAAAATTTGTCCAGCTGAAGTGGCAATCGTGGCAAAATTTATCAATTTTGTATGAATTCAAACATATTCTCTGTGTAGGTTGCTAAGTAAATCAAATCACTGGATGAAAACGCTAAATAAATAAATGCATTCACTAATGTCTGATTTCATAGGTTTCCGAGTTGAAGGTTAAACTTCAACACTACGAGTCAGGTGCTTTGAAAGTGAGCATTCCACAACCTTCTCCCCGTAATGACAGAAAGGATGAGGAAGTCCACAGGTAAGACAACAATATCTCTACAAAAGTTTGCAGTTGAGATTCGATGGCAATGGAGTTGTACATCGACGAGAAATTTCAAACTTTTTAAAGTCTGCCTGGTAAACAAAAAATGCTGTATTTTTCTTCACATTAAATAGGCCATCGCCATGCTATGTGATCTACTTCTCTAGCACTGATGATACTGTTACCAAAGCTCAATGGAAACTATAACTCTAGGGGTTATCAAAAGGTGGAAATGCCGTGACCATTTTGATACCTCCTAAGATCTGGATCCAAGTTTCAGACTTTTTTTTTCAGGATTGACTCTTAACCTTGGTGGTAAAGTTTGATTCTCAACCCATTTGTCTACTTAATTCTTAACCATCTCAGATTGCAGTTGGAGCTTCACAAGGTGTTCATCCAACGTGGCAGCATCCGTAAAGAGCTCCTAGAATTGGAGTCGTCCGACCGTGATCTGACGATAAAGATCAGTCGCAAGCATCTAATGGTGGACAGGTTGAGATTGATACACGGAGGGTCTGCACAGGGGGACAAGGTAAGGGGCTCGGCTCTGGCATAAGGTCATGTGTATAATTATGACGTCCCATTTTAAAGTTGGATACACTTCTTAATTTTTTATTGACATATTGATAAAAGTATTGTAAGCCAGTTAAGATGCCCCAATTTCCAAGTAACAGAAAATGTTGACAACCTGAAAAACATTAGTACAGGTTGTACTAGGCCATTTTCGTTCTTCTGTAGACTTTTCCATAGTTAATAAACAAACCGCCCAAATTGTTTGTTTTCTTTTGTTAATGTTCGCTACCAGACAATGGGTCGCTTTGAGCGAGTAATTGCTGCGTCGGAGGCCAGACAAGCTCGACTTCGACAACGGAAACCTGCAGTGGAGGAAAGATTCAAGAACAACGAGGAAGAGCTGGAGAAAGTTAAATTGGAGATAAGAGGGGAGCAAGGAGACGGGCAAACTGCTGAGGTTTGAGAAACTTTCCTTTTCTTAGTCACTTGCTTTTGTCACCCTTAAAATCCTTTGAATCCACCTTAAAAAGTATATTCCATTTTCCACTTACAATTTTCTGGAGTAAATATTGCTTTGACAAATTTAATTTTCTCTGCAAAGATAGTCAAATTAAAAAATTAAGTGTTTCTAAAAAAACTATTTTTGTCAGGTGTTAGAGGAGAGTTTGCGGACAAGACATCTAGAGATTGAGTTGAAGGATTGCAGACGTCAGATCAAACATCTTAAGAGGTTTGCCAGGCATCAAGATAGCCACCAACAAAGCTCTGAGAGGTATAAAGTCAAAACATACACAAATACTTATCAAAACTGTAGAAAAAGGGTTTGAACTTGGCTCTCAATTAAAGCTCTGAGAGGTAGTCAAAACATAAACAAATACTTATCAAAACTAGAAAAAAGGTTTGAACCTATAGCCCTCCATTAAAGGTAGGGACATATACTTTGGTAAAGACTCCGAAAAGCAACAGTGTAACTTTTATCCGAAAGCTTACTTGTTATAAAGATGGTAATGGTAGCAAGCATCCTGTGAAATTATTTTTGTCTTAAATGCCCGCATTGATTAGAATCAATAACAGTATGTCGAAAAAAGGCAACCTTACGAGATTCAAATTTCAGCTTTCACCTTGCTAAACGTGGATGGATTTGATGTTCTTGAAGAAAATACAGTGACAACTTTTTTGCTCTCAACAAGTAGCCACTGTATTCATCTGACAATTTCACAGGTGATATTTAAACGAAGATGCCTTCTCTATTTTCAAATCTCTAGATGACAGTGAACAATTAAAATATTCATGCCAACAACGAATCTCTCGTTCCCTTTTGATCACTAGATTGATCGTGAACCTCCTGTCCATGGTTCGTAAGCAGTACTTTCTCCTGAAAGGTTCCAACCTCGCCACCTCCGACATCACAACCGACTTTGAAGCCTTACAGAAACAGGTTGAGGGAGACCGGGAGGTTGCCTGGGCCGACCAGAGCATGTCGGAGGTCACAGACACTGACTCCAACTCTGCCGCAGCGGCAGGGGTTGATTTGAACTACCTGCTACTTCTTCCAGTCATGAGTTGTGTTGACTCTACTCCAAAAGGTACATTGTATAACTCTTCGTTTCCATTCCACTGGAGCCATCTTGATTTGGTTCCTTGTGAAGTTCAGTGAAAACATAGCACCGAATGCTCTGCTTTCACAACTGCCAACTAATGTTTCGTAAGGAAAAAGTTTTGTCTCCCGTCTTTGAAATTTTAGACAAGACGTCCGTCTACCCTGAAAGCCAGAATCCCCAAACCTCAAAGCTCATTTGCTAGTCTGATTTTCTAGAATATCCATTTTACTTCAATGATTTTTTGTTATTCAATTGATATAGTGCCCTCATGGTCACCAAGGAAAAAGAAAAAACGGAGTTCTGTCCGACACCACACCCCTGCTAAAAGAGTCAACACACCGTTGCAGTCTGAAGGTACACACACGCCAACACGGAACAGCACACCGGCTCAACGAGGATCTGCCGTTAAAGTTGGCGACACGCATCCTCCTTCCCGCCTCGCAACGCCAAAGACAAGTAGGCACACCCCTGGCACACCAGCTAGGAGGATCAATACTGAAAGTAACATAGATACCTTTTATCCAATAACCACCAATGGACTTTGTGGGGATCAAACCCCAAGACCATTGACAAATGAGGGCACTATAACATGCAACACCGAAGCTGGAATAACTTCGCATAGCAACCATGTGTCAATATCAGAGGTTTTGGGGGATGAAGATAGTTCTGTCCCCCTCATCAGAAATGAAGAGAATATTGTAGGACGCCTAGGTGAGACTGTGACCAAGAATCGACCAAACCAAAGTGGTGATGATGGCCGACACCTTGAAAATAGGACAGAAACCAAGGGCCTAAGAGTGAACCTTGCGGGCACATTTGAAATGGAGGGCATCTATCCGCTGAAGTCGCCGCCCACTTGCTGTCAATCTCAACTGGACAATAGCAAACCTGCTGACCATGACACAGGGAACAGGATCGACCAATCAGGATCACCATCTCTTGCTGATACATTGCCAGAGGGGAAATTGCAACAGGGCCACTGTGACGTTCCTTCGGACTCTCAGAAGCCTGTTGCCCGAGTGATAACCTTTGACCAAGAGAATGTGATGCCCAATCAGAAGATCAGTCCAGTCACAGGTAATGATGAAGCATTTTTTAACAAACAACTCATTGAACCTTCGCTGAGGAATTAAATAATCATTATTTGTTCACTTTTCTTTCTTGTTCTTTCTTACATTCCCAGGTCGATTGATGTCATATGCCGAAGCCCTAACCACACCCCAAAGAATGGATGCAATGACCCAACAGAGGGCTCCCTTCACTGTCATCACAAATAATTCACCCCAGCTCCAGAACAGACCAAACACAACTAATGAAAACCAGTGTAATGGGAGCCAGTCTACTTCTAAATCTGCAAAGAGGTACGATCTCATTTAATAACACCACTTGCAAACTAATTTTGCAGACTTAAAAATCTCTTCTTCGGATGAAAGCATGGTTTACGTCAAAAGCAAAACATGCAGCTTAGAAGCCTGAGGAAACCTGGCAACAATGGTGCTTGTTGTGAACCACAAACACTAGGATATTCTAGACCTCTTCTCTTCTGAAACAAAGATACCACGCTTTGTGACTGCCCCTTATTTTGTGATTTTTCTTTTCTTTTCTAACGCCAGGAGTCTTCAGAGAAGGGGTACGTTCACCAAGCGCAACGCACCTCTAAATCACAGGCGCAGTAAGTCACATGGCGTCCTTGGGGAGGTGCCGTTCTCATTCCAGGAGGCAAAACATGCAGACACCCTTCATCGATTTGGACTCCCCTCAATGGCGGATCAGCCAGCAGGTTAGCAATCCAATGGCCACAGAAAAATAAAGAGTTGTTTAGGGTTATACTGAAGGGGAAGACACTATTTATTTTCCCTCCATGAATTAATCAAAATGATCCTTAATGTCACTCCGTTCAGCAAACCAACATGAATGACAAACTTCAATTTTTTCATAATTTTATTAAATTTCTGGATGGCAATTTTTGTGAATCGAATAAATAATTTAGTCTCATCCAAAAGTGGAAAAACTTTCTTAGGATTGTGGATATCTTTTCCTTTATTCCAGTTTCAGTGAGAAAGGCAGCACCAGCTTATATGTCCCTGACAGCCTCAGCTGCAAATAAACGACGGAATTACGGCAGGGGGTAAGTCTAAGAACTCATCCAACTTTAAACACAGTAATTTATGTAGCACATGAAAACCTTGCTTTGCAGAAATAGGTTGTCGGCAAAAAATACAAAATAAGCGTATGTTACTTGGGATAGACCAGTTTCCTGCTAGTCACATTGGAAACAAAGGCCTTCGGGCGCGCCACGGTTATTAGGTTAACTTTTTTCTTTTCCTGGCATGTGCTGCTGCCTCTATTGTCCTTTTGATCATTGTCCTACACCGTTTTGTTTTATTGTCATGTGAAGTATAACTAAATAATAAAAAGATGTAGTAGTGAAAGTTCTCTATAATCGCGTCTACAAGAGAATACTCATTTTGCAATATCAGGGATGTGATTTCTCTGTTTTTTCCTGGAAATCTGTTTTTTTACAACCCCCCCCCCCCCAAAAAAAATAAAAATAAAAAATAAAATAAATAAACAATTTATTAATAAAACTAAAGTTTAGTTTTAAAAAACATGAAAATAAAACCATACAGAACGCCCCAGATGGCAGAGTAGGGCTTTTAAAACCAAAGATAAATGTATAATAGTGGGCTTCGCACTGGCAGGCTTTTGCGCTCACAGTTCGGGTTTTTTCCCCAACAGCCTATCACATCCCTCAATATGCATATGACATCACTGCAGTAGAGCACCCTAATAGAGGGTTAGGGTTAAAAGGAGGTTGCCACTGGCCCATCCTGTGCACAACAGGTTTTACCTTCGCGTTTCCATTGTTTCATTGATGCATACAATCTTTTCAAAATTTGCTTTATAGCAACAACAAAAAAGGGTACCAGCCAAGACACTCTGTAGTGTGCATTGCTTCCAACAGGTTGCCAGTTAAAGTGACCAATAACTTGTTAACAGACAGTTAATAGTATGGAGTTGATATAAAATTGTTCTTCTTCTCGGACAGATTGCCATCCTCCCAGGAGAACCAACCCCCGGCAGGCCAAAAGGGTCCAATGCGTCTCCAAAGATCTGAGAGCCTCAAAAGACCGCCACTCAGAATACCGTAAGTGTTTTCTTTGAATTTTGGGTTGAACAAAGAAAAAGTGACTGGAGCTGGATTTGAACCTACGAACTTCGGATTAACATGCCAGCACCCTACCAACTAAGCTATCTAGTCCTAATATTGGCAGTCTCCCTGTTTTGCCAATATCTTTGTTCAGGGTGCCAGTTGGAAGGGTTAGGCACTAAAAAAACAATGGTATGAAATCTAATACTTGAAATTTAAAAAGCACAAATTATTTAAATTTCTAATTTTAAAACATTTCATCAACAAATTTATTGTTGATCTGTCAGGTCGTTTAGCATCAAGAGCCGATCAGTGAGCAACCTGCAAGGAAAAGGGAATCCTTGATGGAGTTTTACCTCTCTCTGCATCAAGGCGCAGGTATCATGTATGCAGCTGCTGATACGCCCCTCCTCCCAATTATTTGTAATAAAACATTTAAACAAATAAAGATTGCTTTGCCATGGGTTCTGAGGAAATAAACACATTACAGCCTCCTATATTAACTGAGTAAAGCCTGGTTCATACAAACGCCAATGCAATAATAGGTTAGCAATGTTTTTACAATTATGACGCAAGATATTTTGCTTCGCTTTGCGTGAAGTATGAACCTGGCTTGAAAGAAATTCTCCAAAGTCTGTTTGCAATTATCCTAGTAGTACTGTCAATAGTAATCAAAGTTGATCCCATCCCAGTTAATTTTAGTGTTTGTAAATAACAAAAGCACAATTTGTAAAAACAGGAAAATGCCAAATGTACATAAAAGCGCCGAGTCTCAAACGCTTTCCAAAATTGAGCATAACAAATTCTCTTACAACAAAATTGTTAATATTACCTAATATTATTCAGTGCACAATTCATAATCATTGGCTCACCCTATCTAAAACTTTGTTCAATGCAAGAATGATGTCAGAAACTTGGCTGTTAATATGTATATAAACAAAAAACGTGACAAACTTTTAGTTGTAGCTGTACATCATAGTGAAAATTGTGTAGGTGTCGTTGATCGTGAATTATTGAAAATGTTTTTAATGTGGAAAGATTCATTTTACTTTGATTAACCGATGACGATTTGAATTAAGTATTTTAAAGAGTGCAATACAAGCTTGATTTCATGTATCATGGTTGTACGGAAACACTTAATAAATTGCTTTTGCATGCAAAGGAAGACATTTCAACTTTCATTATTTTAGGGTCAAGTGATACCAGGGGTTGGGGGCAATAAATTAAAATAAAGTCTGCTAAAACTTTGAAAAAAATGGAGCGCAAAGACGGTGCCCCAAATGTTTTGAATTGGGCCTTCATTTTCAATTTTTCCAATGAAATAGTTCCTGGTTACAGGCCTGTGTGACACAAGACAATTTACAAACTACAACATTCACAGTTCACAAAGAATCCAATTGTGACAAGTCTCCGACAGGAAATGCACATGAAAAAATTCAGTCTCAATTAACACTTTAATTATGTTTTATAAATTTAAATAAAAGTATTTGACATGATATGCTGGGCTCAAGAAAAACAAACATTTTTCACATCTGGACAATATATATACTTTGATTAAGAATTGCAGAGCTGCCCGGTCTCTGCAGAAAATTTCCTAAAAACTAACCAATCTTTCCATGTTCTGATAAACAAATTAGAAAATCTCCCCTATTATGTTGAATGTAATTCTAAATATTTCCCTGATTGCAAGATGCAGAAGTTGGCAGCTCTGTAATTGCTGAGGTTTAAACAATTTTAAATGCCTAGTTTTATAGATGTTTTTACACACAAATCTACTATGCACAAATCAATCTGATTGCAGAGGATTGAGGACTGTGGTTGCTTATCACTGGGCCATGAATACCAATCTTATCCAAGTCCAAATGCTTATAGGAGGTGAACTTAGAGTGGAGGATTGTGGGCCCAAGTAAGAATTGCTTATCACTGGGCCATAATTTGTTGGTGCTGGGTGACCATAGAGTGAAGAATAGTGGTCACCTGTTGACAAGTGGCCTATTGTGCATTTTAGCTTCTTGTTCATCCATTCTTACAACAAGTGTCCCAAATGAAATTCAAATCAACTGGCACTGTGCACAAAAGGCTGGCAACTTTACACCAATTCCCTCTTTTTATATTTAATTCCCTCTTTTTATACAAAGTTTTGTATTTCAGGCAGTTATAAAAATGCAAAAGCAAATCACATTGAATTTTCACAGTGAACTTTTTTCAGAAAAAGTGGTAACTACATTTAGTTTGATTCTCCCTGTTAGACCATAGCTGCTGAAAGAAGCTGCATTTGTTGTTAACATTACATATATTAGCATGACAATATTGTTATAAAAGAGTAATGTTACAAAGATGCTATCACCATTTTGAAAATCTCTAAATAAAGCATTCCAAGCAAAACCATTTGTCTTTTTCCATTAGGAAAATATAAAAGTTTTTGGAAATTCATAATGTAGTGCCTCAATGCCCTTTTTCATTACTTCAGTGATTCGTACGATGATCAAAAAGAAGAAGATGTGGTACATCATAGAGGGGCCTACAGACACTGCAAGTTTCGTGTGTATCAAAAACGAGAAAACTCAAATAAAGACTAAACTTTTCTTTTGGACTAGGATGGTTATTTTTTAGAAACCCCATTTGCCAATCAAATCCAAATTTGTTCAACCATTACCGGTACATAGCTTTAATGAAAACATGAACTTCAGTTTTTAGGTAAAATTCAAAAATTTTTTTTTACAAGTAACCCAGCACTGGAGGTCAAGTCTTATTCTTGGGTTTCTTTGTTAAATTTATTTTACTTTCAAATATTTCATGGATAAATGTTTTTTTCCTAACAATATATAATTTTTATAGAAACATGGTCAGGCATAGTTCAAGGTGGTCGAAGTTATTCACTCCGAAAACCACAGCGTAAACCCACCCATGTACTGTACACTGTGCGTTATTTGTGTATCACGCTGAGCACGACGTGCGTAAGTCATCCGCACTAGTATTACTGTCTGCATACGGAGGCCGTCAGAGAGTCCACATATACATCAAGCAAGCACTGCGTATACATACACATGCATGTGCAAACAGAGATTGCGAGTAGCGCAAAGGGAAAACAAACTAAACAAATTAATGAAAATAAAACTCCAACGCCTAGGTCAAGGCTAAATCAGGCATACAGGTAAACTTAATATGGTTGGGACCAGCTTGGTTCCTGAAGTTTGAACACGCGCAAGACTTGCACAGTCTATAACTGTTGGAATTTGGTCCACCCCTTCAAGACCTAAGTTCACAATTTGCTGACAAAATCCATGACAACCAAATCAAGAGTTTTTTACCAATAATGCAGTAATCGCAACAATCAGCAACAACAAAAACAACCAAAAATCATGTCCAGTTTAGAGTCATCCTGAGACTGCAACGTAAAAATCAATATTTTTCACTGAAATAGAAATCCATTAATATTAATTTTACAGCATATTACTAATATACATCAAATTTTTGTGAAACCTTCGATATAATCTGGACTCTGGAGTTTACAGTTAAGATAAATTTAATATATCAAATAATAGTTAAGCCTTGTTTGTACTTTATGCGAATATGAAGCGAATTAGACGTTAAAAATTCACAACAATTCACTCAAGATGAATTGTGCTCAAATCTTGCAAAACATTTACTTTGAACATACAGTTTTAACGTTGAACTTGCTTAGCATTGGCATTTGAATCAAACTAAAAGGGAGGGTATATCTTTGGTAATAAGTCAACAAATTATTGACCATAAAAGCTGACTTAGTAAGAAGCACTGCAGCTGTTGATAATGAATTACATTTTCAGAAACAATTCCCTTTAACAGAATGTGGTTTTAGACAGAGGTACTCAAAAACAATCTGAGAACTGTTTCTGCATATAAAGTTTCCTGGATTGTGTATTCCAAATACGGATTATTTTTCCTGTGTGGACTTGACCACTCCAGATTTTTTGCAATATCTCAAAAACACTACCACCTTTTTGAAATGAAATTTTCACAGATTGGTTTTATTGTAAATAGGATTTAAACAATCGAACGAATCCAAAATCAAAGATATACTTTGCCGTACAGCCGTTTTATGACTTGGTAGAGAATATAAAGAGAAAAGCGATATGTTTAACATGCCGCCTTTATGTTTACTAGCGGAAGAATTTGTAAGTTATGCATGTAATAACGTGTCAACCCTGAACAAGGATTTTGAATCAAAAAAATACAAAGATGGCACAAACATCATGCCAAGGAAGAAAAAATTCTACAATCTTTATACCAAGCTTCAGACAAAATGGTTCGTCTTTACATCGAAGCGGCTTCAAAATCAAGCATATTTGTTTGTTTGTCTGTTTGTTTGTTTGTTTAGATGATCTTCCCAACAAGGGAACTTGGCAATGCTCCCAAAAGGGGATATAAACACCAAGCTGGCAACAGCCAATCTCTCTCATACAAATATTGGTTTAACGTCTATGATTATGAATTGCACAAATCATTAAATTGCGTTTTGGTAACAAGACGACAATACTTATTCTAGTAATTGTAAAATTACCGGTTAGCTTGGCTGGATTCAAACCCACAACCTTGTGATTGCAAGTCCTGCAGTCTAACCACTAGACCAAGGTGGCATATTAGTAAGGGATGGGCAAATAGAAATTTTTGAACAGCGTGGCAATTTTTCTATTGGGTGGAGCTTGTGGCACGACAATACCGGAGGAACTTGAAGAAGAGATTTAACACAAAATACCAAAGGTTACGAGCCAGTTGTGATCGAGCGATGAGAACACGCCAGAAGATGACCAACAAGACGGTGTTGAACATCCAACGAAGATTGCGAAGCCTGAGGAAAAAAAATAAAAAATAAAAAAAATCTCTTAATTTTAAACAAATACAGCAATTATTTTACAACCCTATTACACATAAATATAGCTTTGAACACTTTTCAAACTTTTTTCAAGCAAAGTTAAAACATCTCTTTCTGAGAGCATAAGATAATGCCATTTTATCCACACATAGACGACCTGTTTGTTTGTTAGGGTGTTGGGGTGTTTGTTTGTTTTGTACTGCTTGGTGAAACCCAAAAATATTGCTGTGATAGGCTCGTGCATGCAATGCGCCACACCGGCTATGTGATAATTGAGTCGTGGTGCTCAATGTAAAGAACGATGTGTTCACGTTCCCCACCTGCACAAGCGCCCTCTGATGATAAGTTGCGCAATGTATTCTTATTAAATAGAAACATTAAGAGAAGCATAATGATGATATTCTATTTGTAAATATTACATAAGAATAACCTGAATAACTATTAATAGCGCTTTTTATTTTTAATGCTTGTGAATCAAAATGTAATTTAAAAAAATGGTGTCACAAAGGGCCACAATAAAGATGTACTTACATTCTGATGTGTCGTCTTGCAATGTGTATAGAGTTGAGGTCTTCCTTAAGAACGTACTGCTTCGTACCAACACAGTAGGTCTCAATGTAGGTTCCCCAGTGAAGGGGACGAACGTCAGTGTAGAAGACCTGTTGGAGGAGATACATAGTACAATGAATGCTTCCATAAGATGATTATCTGATCCAATTAAAGCCCACTTTAACCCATCTACAACCTAACTCTATCCCACTCTCAACCCACGTGTACCCAATTGAACCCATACCTCAACCTTCTCGCTCCTCTGCAGAAATAACAGATTGTGGTGTACAGAGTGGTTACCAGAACTCATCCAAGGTCACCAATCTCATCTCCCCCCAGCCCCATTTATCTGCACCCATTGGCAAGCCCATCTTAAAACACTCATACCCATCTAAAACCCCACTTAAACTCATTCTCAGCCCAGTTGGACCCTCACATCTTGGTCTTCTCTGACAAAACAGCTTGCAAAGCTTCCAAATTGTATTCTCAACACCTATGACCACCCAATTTACACACCAGAACAATCTAAAAACAAACACTTAACCCCAACGTGCCCAATTGAGCCTAAATCATCACCTTGTCCTTGTCCAACATGAGCTTACATATGTAGCTTCCAGATTTTGAATACCTCAAACACCCATGACCACCCACTTCAACCCACCAGAACCAATCTGAAAACAAACACTTAAACCAAGTGTACCCAATTGAGCCCAAGTCCTCACCTTCTTGTCCTCCTCTGACATAACAGCTTGCAAAGCTTCCAGATTGTGATTACTCCATTCCCAGTGATTGAAAGTGAAATACTTCAATGTATCCACACTTTTGTAGATTCTATCACACATTTTCACCATCCTACCATACAAACCAGAAGACATTAATTTCTCCCAAAAGTCAAATGTTAATTATCAAAATCGTTCAAAACTTTATTTTTTTTCACTTTACCAGAATTATTAATCTGACTTTTTGAAAAGAATGTTGATGTGATTTGTTTACTGTCCCTGTTAAACAGACCAGCCATTTCAATGTTCTATAACACTGAGCAACAAGTACAACTAACCACTCTTTCCCACAATAGGTCTGTGGCCAGATTCTTTTCTACAGATATTTTCATGGCAAATGTGCCTCATTGGGAAGAGGAATATCAATTCCTGCTTTCGGCTCCCCATAGTTATTTTTCCTCTCAAATGTTTTCTTCTTGTCGCCCCCTACCAAGAGTGGCTTTAGCCATGTTTGGGGTGAACTTGTGTACTTTTTTTTTTTTTTTTTCAAAGATGATAAAAGAAGAAAAAGGAGCTCCCTCAACGTACCTGGGTTTCTGTCCTTTCAGCTGAAGAACCATATCAATAAAATAACTTGGAATCTTTGCTCCAACCGTTTGCCAGTAATTGTATATGAACCTACAAAATGAAAAATCAAAACACTCAAAATCAATTTCAAATACAATCTTTAATTTTTATAAGCTGTGGTAAAATTATGATAATCTGGCAAATAAAATGCCAGAAGTGAATACTTTGTCAACTAGCTATTTGTGAGGATTATAAGAAAGTAGGGCATTTGGTGTCTCCTATAGCATAGAATGGAATAATCCTTACTGGTTCTGTGTGAAGAAGGCATTGGGTCGTCTCACTGTCATCTCAAGGGGTGTTTTTGTGTAGTGCTGAGCAATATCCCCTACAAGAGACAAATAGTTATCAATTATTAGTTAAATTTGAAGATCGCAGACTTCTTATCTTATACATGTACTACGACTCAAATTTAATGTTATTTTTTAATTATTAGTAATTTTGTTATCTCAAGATGAACAGGGACTGATTTTTTTAAATAAAATAATTGGCAATGTTAGGACACTAGGTGGGAGCAGACTCACTGTGTACACTAATTTATGTATGAGCACGCTTCCCAAAATCAAAGCATTTTACCTGGTAGGTCTGCTATTTTATGTATGAGCACGCTTCCCAAAATCCATGCATTTTACCTGGTAAGTCTGCTGCCACATTGTGTCACCAAAATAAAATTCTAAAAAGCTCATTAAAAATTACAATCAGTTGAACCTCAAATATGGAGAAATTATTTTTGTTGAGCATAATTTACCATTTGTAAGTTCAAAAGTGTATTAAAAACTGAAATACAACAGTAGGACATTTCAAATGAAGCAATGAAAGAAAAACTAAATAAAAAGAAGAAAAACTAAATATCTCACTCATGACCTCCCATCTTGTGGGGTTGGTTGTACTTGTTACACAGTTGTAGATCGGAGGAGTGGCTGGTCTGTTTTGACAATAACAATAAAGAATGAGGAAAGTTAAGCATACCACAAAGATGCTAAGTTACATGAATTAAGAACTCACTCCACGGCAGTGAAGTTAAAGAAGTCCCCTCGATCAACTAAGCAAAAGTAGTAGTCCCGGCTGACTTCCTAACTTCAGCTCAGGTAGTAGTTAATAAGCAGGGCAGTTCTTTTCAGAACTGAGAAGTCTCCCGAATTACAAAAAACTACTCCGCGGCAGTAGAATAACAAGCAAGACAAGTTCTCAAAGAACAAAATCTATCCAGCAAGTAGATATACACATGGTGTTACCGCAAACATTTATACCTAACCATGCAGTGCCTCATTTCCCACACATGAGGCAGTTTCAAGATCCAGGGGCCAATCACAAAGATCTAAGATTGATCTTAAATAGTGTATCAATTGTAATTGCTAAGCAAAATGTGACGTCCCAATATAAATCACTACAGTGATATTGACAACTCATCTTAAGATGAATCTTAGTGCTTTGTGAAATCGAGCCCAGGCAGACTCTAGGAAAAAAAAACAACATTTTGTCATCATTTTATTTCTATTGTGGCTTGTCGAAGAGCACCGGTGTTTCTGATGAGAATTTTTATTTTTACCTCAATGGGGAAAGTAAGGCCAAAGACTTGATAAAAAAGGAGCAGAAGGTTAGTCTATTCATTTCACCATTTCACTCAAAAAAATTGAAAGAAATATGAAAACAAGAAAAATAAACAATTTCTGGTTTGAAAGAAACAAAATAGCATCAATCAAAATGATATCAAAATAATAGCTAAGAGCAATCTCACAGGCCGGTGATGGTTTTTACCTGTGTACTCCTGTATGCCAAGACGCAGCAATCAGTGTGTTGCAGACGTAATCTACTGGTGAGATGTCAGCAACAGCATCTGTATTTCCCAACATGGATCGGAGCATACCAATTCCAGTCTAGGGGTGTTGAGGGGAGAATAGACAAAGAAAAATACAACCTTCAGACATGATAATTTCCAATCACAAAAAAGTTAATAATTATCGCAAAATACTCATCATAATAATGTTTAAAAAATAATAATGAATAAACAAATAAACAAATGAGTGAATAACTAAATACAAGAATACAGGACCCACTTTATAATAATAGTAAAAATACTGGCTTCTTATATAGCACTCAAATCTGTCACTCAGTGACGCTCAAGGCGCTCAAACATTCAGTATTTTTCCTGCAAGGTATGTGGAGCTATGTTTTGAAGTATGACACCTATTCCTTTACATAGCACCGTGTAATGGTTTCGCAAGGTTCTGTGGCGCAATATGCAGCCAATCAAACCAGGACTACCGGGGTGAACCATTCACTTATCGATAAGTGCACTGTGTATTTTTTTACGTGCATTACAGAATACACAGGACCTACGGCTTTACATCCCATCAGACCCTGCAGTTACAGGGCCTAAAGGTGATAACACATGAAGTAAAAGAGTATCAAGAGGTAGAATTCAATTACAAGTAGAAATCTTGCCATGGATTGATAACAATAAGTTATAAACATTCATATGAATATAAAAATATTCAAATAAAACAAACTGTTTTAACTTCATTCAATAAAGATTTTAAGTAAATAACACAAGAGGAAAATAGTAAAAAGAAGTAGAACTCAAATAGAATTAGAAAAATAGCCATGGATTAAGAGCAACAAATTATGAACATATCAATCATATAAATTGAAAATATGCAAATAAAACACCTTGTTTGTTAATTTATTTGATCGAAGATTTCAATGAAAGAGAAAAAGATGTTCCCGTAAAACGCACTGTTTCTTTAAAAAAGTCAACACTTTCTGAGAATGCCTCAACAGTTTATTAAAAATGTTGTTTAAAATAAAATACTCACTGCAATGAAGAGACCGCTTGGTCCATTAAAGTTGTCTATCCATCCCTAATTGACGAAAAGAAAGAAAAGGTTTAAGAAAATCTACGCCGCGGCAGAAGGCAAAATAGAAAGACAAATTCTCAAAGAACAAATCTACACAGCAAAGTCGATATACAAAAAGTGTTACCGCAAACCAAATAATTGATACCTCAGCACACAATGCCTCAAAACCCACATATAATTACTTTATTTTGTTGGTTGGTTTGATTTTTTTTTTGGCTTTCTAAATTTGCTTAATGTTCTTATTAACATTTTTGTTATCAACGTTGACAAAGTAGGCCCATTACATAATTCCCTGATGACGACTAGCATGACTAGAGCACACTCATCGAAATGTACAGAAAGGCAAGACAACTGGTTCTTTTCTGTTACTGCAAACTGAACATAACACCTCACCATGCAATATGCACACCGACAAACTGAGAGTGTGTAGAGTGTTACTTTGGACTGGCAATGAGGTCACTATTGTGCACCGATGACCCCTTTCTTTCATTATTGTCTCACAACTTTGATTGTCTGATCGCAGGTTTCTTATTTTATGCATGTGTTGGGATTAACCAAGTGGGGATACTTGTCTTTAACAATTACCAAAAGTGTACCCTGCCTTTAAATGTTTTGGGTTGAATAATATTTATTTACCGGCAGTGGTTCTTTCCAGGCAGCTCCAACGATAGACGGTCTTACGATGCAGAACGGTAAGCCCTCTCCTTCCTGCATTAAGACATATTCAGCTAGTGCCTTAGTGAAGGTGTACGTATTTGGTCGGTTCCCTAGGATCTTAGATGTAATGGATGTGATCATTTCTTCACTCATCCATCTTAAAGAAAAATGAGAGCAAAAATTAGTGATACACTCTAACACTTCAACAAATCTAACCCACCATGTTTTGATACCCTCCTGCATCCTCTATTATCCTTTACAACTTAACATTCAAATGTTAGGACTCTAATACAAAAGGGTCTTCCAGCCCTTTCTGTAGAAAAAAATTAACTACAAAACTAGAACTTCGGACAGGTTGCCATGGTTACTTACTCAGTTGCATTAATGAGTTTGTAGGGATCCATAGGAGGTGGGTAGACTACTTCTTCTATGTGTTTTCTGTCACAGTTTGCGTAGGCCGTGGACACATGGACCAAAACCTTTAGTTTATAAAAACAGAAAGGAAAATATTAAAACTCAAAAACAAACCTGAAGTCCATTGCCACTGACAAGTCACTGACACAGTATCGACAACTTTTGAACCCAAACATCACAAACATTCGGTTTAAGTTTATTGAGACATTAAAGTGGGTGGGTTTGAATCCTTGCAATTGCGCTTGTTCCTTTGGGCAAGATACACAATTTTAATTACTTCTCTTCACCAAGGAGTACATAAATGTCTCCAAGAGCAGAAAATTTGAAATCTTAGATGCACATTTTTAATTATAAAAACAGCTAAAGTCAAGAATTCTTTAGCAGAGAAGTTTTCTTCAAGAGTGGCTTTTAGCATAAAAAAGAAAGAGTCAACTAAAAAAGCTTAAGTTGTGATTTCTGAAATGAACTCTTCAGGATGCAAACTCTTGAGTAGAGGGGTAAGCCCAAAGGGGAGACATCCCTCAAGAACTTGGAAATATCTACCTCAAGTTTCTTCATGCCGTGACAAAGCTGAACCATCTTCTGAACGGAGCCAACGTTCAATTTTAAAGAAAGACTGTAAAGAGAAAGCAGAAACTCTGTTAAGCAAAACTTATATTTTCAAACCAGAACAAAGAGTCTATTTTTTCTCTTGAATTGTACAGGCATGATATTTGGCTCCTGGAGAAAAGTAGGCAAATGGTATCATGTACAAGGGCTGACATACATGGTATTGGTATAGGCTTTGATAGACTTTTAAGGCTATTTGATAACAATTTTGCTGATTTTTCTGAAAATTTGCATCAGAGAAAAATATTTCTATTTGTTTATACCCTTACACTGATGTGTCTAAAGCACTATATACTCAGTAATTTTCCCAGAGTCCTTTCATGACTGTGAAAAAAATCACAGGCATATTACTTAGGTGGGATTGAAGTCTGACAGCCATTCAGTCCTCTTTCTCACTGCTTCTCCTTAGGCAGTCAGCACTTACATTGTCTGATTCCTTGATGGATTCTATTTCAAACCTATAACTTATAAGAACCCAACGCATGACCCTTGCATTTGCCATCTTGGCTCAATGCATATTTATAAGAGACAGATGTATTAACCCTGCCCAATTAATCGGACCTGGCATCTTGAACTAAACTCACCTGAGTTTTTCGTCAAATTTGACGGTTGCGGCGCTGTGATATATAATAGACACTTCATCATGCAGTCTTGTAGTATCCTCGTCTGAAATACCGAGATTCGGCTCCTGAATGTCGCCCTCTATAGTCACAAGCTTTTTCAAGCTGTCCGGCTGTTCATCTTTCAATTTGTCGAACATCTGAAAAGTTACACAATCAAAATAAGTCAGTTCTGGAACCAAAGGAATAATAAAAAATTGTTTCAATTTCACTGCTTGAAAGAAAATGAATGCTCTAGTTTACTATCATTACCTTGCTAGATGTGATTTGTTCAATTCTTGATTTAGCAGACTGCCCCGCCTTTGGCCGAACCAGGAGGAAGATTTGTTTCACCATGGGGCAAGATCTTAGAAGTTTCTCCACCAAGACTTTCCCAATGAAACCTGTAGATCCTGTGACAAAAATGGACTTGCCAGCAAAGTACTCCGGAACGGAGGGCATTGTGTTGTTATTCGCCATCTGTGAATCGCAGATTTAAATAAAAAGACAAAACTATTAAGTTAAAATAAATACTTGTTTTTGAAGGAGTAGTTTTGTTGTTTGCTTTCTGCAATCGAAACCAAAACATTTAAATAAATCTGAGGTTAAACAGAAGGTTATTATAATGAATGGTGCTGTTTGCTCTATCATGTAGAGCCAGAAGGCGATAAAATATAAGACTTATCAGGGCTCAAATTTAGGGGACAAATCTACAAGACAGCTCAGGGCTTGTTGCTCATCTACTAGACCAGAATTTCTTTTTCACAAATCCAGAATCAAAATGAGAAAAGACATGAAAGACACCAGAATCAAAATGACAACACAGTATTAAAATATAAACTGTTTTTGATGTTATTTTTGAAGTGAGAATATTGAACTCTTATGTCTTATGGGTATATAGACTTTGATACTGAACAGAATTGAACAATATTCATCAGACTCAAAGTCAACATTTGCACGTCATATTTTTGTTAAAATAAAGATATTGATTTGAAGTAAACCAGACATGTCCAGTCATGAGTTCACTGGCCCGACACTAAATTAACTGGCCTCCAGCCAGCGGTCCAGTGTAAATTTCAAGCCCAGCTTATTTTGAAATTGATTCAAACAGCAATGTCCGAGAAACTTTCATGAATTCCCAACTAACTCCAACAACAAAACTTCACACCTATGCTTATAGCAACTCACCATGTCACAATTGCTTTTTATCTCAATTTTCCAACGTAAATGTCTTTACTCCTAACCGAACTATCCCCCTCAGCAAACGCAGGCATTATACTCAACAGTCTCCAAAATGTTCAGAAAGAAAGTTCAAGCAAAGTTTTACCTTGCTTGCAAAACAGTTTGTTGATAAGAAGTGATCAGACGACTACTCTACTTTCTACAATGATGACCTTCCAAGCCTCATCAACGGACCAAAAGGCAACTTGACGGATCTCTTTAATGGTTTACTCCAAACAATGAAAAGTCAAGTAAACACCATCAAAGGCTCTCACAAATATCGTGCACAATGGGTACAGGTTGACCTCAAGTAATAGTCTGTGAACTCTGAATACATTCGGTAACTTGTCGTCTGAAGGAATTGCAGTCAAGCTTACAGTACAGACCGATTCAACATGATCATCACACACTATTGCAATGTCGAACGATTGCAAATCTGTCAAGTGATTGGTAAAAAGAACAATGCCGTACCCCTAAGATGGCTAGTCAGACTGGTTAGACCTTAGCTTGCCAGAGATGGGTTTTATAGGTAGAGCCCTCCCTCTACGTGTTTGTCTAGATCTCATTGGTACATGTAGACCAATAGAAATATTAACC
Source organism: Leptasterias polaris (assembly GCA_037783415.1). Lineage (NCBI taxonomy): Eukaryota > Metazoa > Echinodermata > Asteroidea > Forcipulatida > Asteriidae > Leptasterias > Leptasterias polaris. Next base: position 4,681,141 of record JAZGTN010000119.1, read on the forward strand.
TCTATGCAGTAATCATTTACTTATTAATTCCTGACTACTGCACATATCCATCGACTTGTCCTAGTCACTGCGGTATGTGGCAGTCTTTGTTTGCATACTGTACAAAGGAGCTAACAAACTCGAAATGCCAGGTTTTTTGCTAAGTTCAATGAATGGCCGAGTTCAATCAAGCAGCAAAATAAATGCTGTCAAACTAAACAAAAATTGACAAGTCTATGTATTGTATTTGTGCTAGGACTACAAGGAGGGGGGTTACTTTGGTGGATTAATTTGTCAATACTCAACAGAACTAGATTGATAATGTATCTTGGTAAAATTTACCTTAGCTTTGTGGGTCAGTCCCTTAGTCATTGCGACACAGGATATAACAATACAATGAATTGACAGCTCTAGTTCAGAGTCCAAATTGCACGTGTCACTAATGGTGACACGTGCAATTTGGGGGAAAAAATAAAAAAAACTAAATACTTCAAACAAGCTGGTGGTCATGGTCTTATCCGATTGGGTGCTGGGTATATTTTTGACTACCTTAAAAAAAAAAAATAATAATCTTTGGTTTTAAAAAGCAGAGAGCATACAATTTTGTCCATTAATGTTGCAGGCCTGATGCTTTGTTTTTGAAAGAGCAGGGGCACCACAGGCATTTCCCCTTGATAAAGGGCAATTTTATCATGTCTATGAGGAATTTGTACATTTCCATTGAAACATTTTGAGTGCCAACAAGCCAATGACCAGGGGCAACAGAGGTAATTTTCTCCATTGCCTCCATTTTATGCCTCAATGTTGCAGACCAATATACTTAGGCTTAACATGAACTACATGTAAGTCTAAATATCCTCATCTGCTATTCAATAATTAGAATATTATCTAGTTATTACTAGCCAAAATATCATGTGACGTGTACACTTTTTACCTGATATCTTGCACATTTTTGCAAAGCCAAACAAACAAAATGTTCTGTTTCCGATTACATGCCATTTTAAAATAGGGTCGGTAGGTCGGAATGTTTTTAGTTTTTTTAGTTTTTTTATTCTAATAGGTTTGGCGAGTGTGTAAATACCCTACTTGCCCGATTCAAAACTAACACTAACACTGGTTTTTTAGTTCAATTTTGTTAAAAACATAATATTAGTTTGGTCAAAGTCTGACATTTGGTTCATGGTACCTTCATTTTTTCATATTTTTTTGTTATTAAGCCGAATAAAAAGTTTAGGGTCGCGGCATAAAGTTAGGGTCGCGGCATAAAGTTAGGGTCGGTCGGGAAACCGGAAACGGAACCTTTTTTTGTTTGGCCTAAGCAGGAAACTGTTCAGCAATATTTTCTTGTTCAAAACTGCTCTACGAAATTGGGCCATGGTACTGGCCTTGGTGCTCCTTCAAAAGCGTCCCATATTTTTAGATTTTCTAATTGAAGTGCCCTTAATAAAAATGGCCTTGCCATTTCAAAAATTAAACGCCAGCCATTCAGACAGACCCTGAAAACCTGGTTTTCTAATTGTGGTTTCGTTTATCATTTTGTTAAATTTATGTTTTGTCCTAGTGTTTATTGTTTTTATTTGAACTCCTACCCCAGACAGAATGTATTTGTCCACCATGATGCATATATAATATACAGTATAACTTGGTAGTCGGATCTTGCAGTCGTTTTGAAAGAAGAAAGAAATCTTTTGTTTTAAGTGAGAATCTTGACAATTCTTGAACCTATTGGTTTTTTCTGTCCAAAAAATGCAGGGGGAGGGGGCGCAACAGCTTGAAAAAATATATATATCTGGTAGCAACCTTGATTTATAGAAAACTTATCAATCAGCTGATTTGTTTAACATATCAAGACGCTATATTTAAAACATTAAATTGACACAATTTAGAAGCTCTAAATTTAGCTGCAAATATTCTTTTTATAGTACATGTAAGTGTAATGTAAGATAACAGTTCTTTTATTCCCAAGTTATGTTCTTCCTCTGACCCATAGATAAATATTGATTAATTAGCGATATGTGATTAATGTTATGTAACAACGCTTAAGCTTAAAGTATCAAATAATAAACCACAAGGGAAAATTTTTAAATGATTTTGGGTTGAACAAAGAAAAATTGACTAGAGCGGGATTTGAACCAACGACCTCCGGTTTAACGTGCCGGCGCTCTACCAACTGAGCTATCTAGCCCTATGTTGGCGGTTTCCCTATTTTGTCAATATCTTTGTTTGGGGGTGCCAGTCAGAAGCCATTCAACCGCAAACTGCCGTGTAGCCAGGGATCACACCCAAGTATACGATACAACCTGGGAAGCGACAGCCAGGGGATCACCTTAAGGGGATGCGACTTTTTATATAAGCTTAAAGTAGGATGATGTTTACAAAGCTTTAATTCTTGGGTTAAATATGATAAGATCTTAATCTACTAGGTACATTGGTAAAAGATATCATACAATATGAATTCTTCAAACTTCCCACAGTTTAATCAATTTAGCCCCCCTTTCAAACCGAATGAAGAAAAGCCGTCCCTTTCACACTTTTGTCGCTTTACCCAGCAATTGGGCGTACCTTAGGGCCCCTGCTCTAGGGATAAGAGATACAGTGTGAAAAGGGCTTTAAAGTAAATAGACCATGCTACCTGTGACTTGACTGACTTTACATGATTACAAAGTAGCCATAGAGCCTGGACTTCCTGCAAGCATGAATTGTACACAGCTTAATGGAGTAAAACTGTAAATCTTATAATATGTTTTTATGGAGATTGCACTGTCCGAGTGTTATCAACTGTGATATAAGACAGGGGGCACATCTCAAAAGTTGTTCAGCTGGTTTGTTTTTGTTTTTTTAATCTTCAATTAATGTCGAACATTAATGTCAAATTTCCAAAATGACCAGTGCAGTATACATGACACACATACAATGTATCTCGCCTGCGAAAAATGCCAACGAAATCTGCCTCCGTTGGGAGGTTGACGAGTCGACCATTGCCAGCCAACCTTAAATTGTTGAGCTGAATGGCTCTCTTTTAACAAATTTATTTTGTCTTATTTAACCAGGGTAGCCCCTTCAGTTTTCAATGAACTGTTCTCCCTGGGGGCCCTGGATACATATAAAAACACACAAGAATTAAAAACACTAGCAGCTACGAATTACCTAAGAACACATAGAGTCCTAAGAAGTACATGTATAATGACTATGAGGCCTAGGTAAAAGTTACAAAACAAAAAACAACACACACAACCACACACAGAGAGGCATTTGGAAAGAAAAAGTACAAGTTTAAAAGTGTGCTTGGACAAAGAGCCAAACAAGTTTTCAAAAATTATATTTAAAAAATTGAGACAATCTCGAGGGTATGAAAAAGGGGATTGTTTAACGGCATTTATGATTTAATAGAAATTAAAAATTCTAAAATAAAGACCACCATACACCGAAAATTACTTATTTTTCATGATAGATGGCTAAACTTCTGCCACCACTTAGTTTATCTCACTTAATTTAGGTCAAAATATGCTGTACACCTTTTTACAAATGTTGTAGCCATGGTAGCTGTCGAATAGTAAAAGCGAGTACAGCACCCCAGTTACATGTAATAATAATAATAATAAGCAGTTCTTATATAGCGCTTTATACTCCCGATCGGTGTCTCAAAGCGCTCAGTATTTTTCCTACAAGGTAAGTGGAGTTACGTGTTGAAGTGTGAGACCTATTCCTTTGCATAGCACCATGTAATGGTTTACAAGGTGCTGTGGCGCAATATGCAGCCAATCAAACCAGGAACACCGGGGCGAACCCCTTCTCTTTACGATAAGTGCACTGGGTTCTTTTACGTGCATTACACAACACACGGGACCTACGGCTTAACGTCCCATCCGAAGGACGAAGCATGTGGTTATTAAAGTGTCTTGCTTAAAGACACACGTGTCACGACTGGGATTCGAACCCACACTCTGCTGATCAGAAACAAGAGCTCGAGTTCGGTGCTCTTATCCGCTCGGCCACGACACGCCATGTAGTTTGGCCATCTGTCCTTGCTCTATGATTGAATGGACTAACACACACATCTCGCGGCAGCTAAAATTCCGCAGGGTGCCACCACTCTAGCTCCCTTAATATCTGGCCGATTACACTAAATTTTAGTCTTACCTGTCAAGATGGGTTAACTGAATACTACAGCAAAAAAACAGGAAAATTGAACAATTCTAAAGGCCTTAAAAAGGCGTCAGAAAATCGCAAAAGCTTCGTCGAAAATAAACACCATTTTGTTTTCGTTTTCCTGCTGTGTGTGTGTCCGGGTAAATGTGCAATACTCCAATGAGTCGGTCATCGTTCATGCATTGGAAAATTCACCAGGACTTGTTGATTTATGGAATGGGTAAGCCAGCTACAGTGGCCTCTGATGTGATGAACATACCCCCATTGAAGGATGATTCAAAAAAGGGAAAAATAGCCCAAATTCCACATAATCATAACTACATGTATTGCCGCTACAAACATACCCCCATTGAAGGATGATTCAAAAAAGGGAAATAATAGCCCGATATTGCCCTTATGAACATGAACTTACCCATGACTTGTACTAATGAAATAATCCAAAAGAACCTTTCAGCACGTGACTATATGTAAAGCAGGTTTTAGTTCATAAACTCCTGAATATTCAGTTTATATGCAAACTATTCGACAATGAATAACTGCTGATTTTAATATTCATGACCTTTTACTAAACAGGTAATGGGAGAAATTTGTAGAACTAACAAACCAATTTTGGTATCAATCCCTCATAGCCTAGCGGTAAATAGGCTATCTGTATCTGTATAGTACTGCACACAAACTCCACTATCGGGATATCAATGGTGCAGGCGCGTGGTGGCTAGTAGTGGATTAGTAGTGGGCCCCCCGAATAAAGGTAGACATATGCATGTCACTTAGTCTTGTCTTGAAAGTGTCTATAGTAGGGGATTTGCGAACGTTTACAGGGAGAAGGTTCCATTCGGCCATGGTTCTTGGTAAAAATGAAAATTTATAACAGTCTTTCTTTGTTGTGGGGTGAAGAAATGAGGTTGCGGAGGATTTCCTTGTTTGAATTCCTACTGTGGCAGGTTGTGATTGATACCCGTCAGAGTTAATGGCTACAGCGTGATGAATAGATTTGTACAGAAGTGTGAGTCTTGAGGTAGCTCGTCGATTTTCAAGGGATTCCCATCCCAGCTCCGCTATCATTGATGAGACACTGCTAGTCCTCCTAGAATCTTTACAGACAAACCTGGCTGCCCTGCGTTGCACTGCTTCCAATCTGTTCTTTTGATCTTGGGTATAAGGGTCCCAGACTGATGCACAGTAGTCCAGCTTCGGACGGACTAGGGTCTTGTAGGCTATGTCCTTCACCTTCCGGGGACAGCTATACAGGTTCCTCCGCAAGAGGCCAAGAACTTTGTTTGCTTTGAGTGTAGTGATGTTCACATGATCTGCCCAACTTAGTTTGTTGTTTAGTTCGATGCCTAAGTAAGTGTGACTTGTGACAGGGTTGAGAACTTCACCGTTCATGTTGTAACAGGTTTGAAGAGGTTTCCGTTTGTGGGTGATATGCATTACATAACATTTGTTCGTGTTGAATTTCATCTGCCATACAGACTCCCAGTTACACAGTTTATTGATGTCATTCTGGAGTGTCTTGCAGTCGTCGGTTGACGTTATCTCACGATACAGTATACAGTCGTCTGCCAGAAGTCGTACTTGGGAGTTGATGCCGTGAGGCAGGTCATTTACGTAGAGGATAAACAACAGAGGTCCCAGCACAGTGCCTTGTGGGACGCCGGATTCGACTGCTACAGAGGAGGATGAGACACCGTCAAGCACAACGCACTGCGATCTTTGAGTGAGAAAATTGGTAAACCAGTCGTGTAGCGGGCCTGTAATGCCGGACTGTTTCAATTTCAGGAGAAGTCTCCGGTGAGGTACCGTGTCAAAAGCCTTGCTGAAGTCTGTAATAATGACATCAGCTTGGCCCTGATGATCCAGTATCTTGGCGAGATCGTTGACTGTAAGGGAGAGCTGCGTTTCACACGATCGTCCTTTTCGAAAACCGTGCTGTTCATCGTTGAGGACACCATATTTCTCAAAATGCTTCATGATATTTGAATGAATAATGTGTTCTAATATCTTACAGGGTATGGATGTCAGAGAGATGGGTCTGTAGTTACCTGGTTCTGAACGATTACCTTTCTTGAAGATTGGGGAGACATTTGCTTTTAACCAGTCCTCAGGTAACTCTCCTGTATCTATGGACTTTTGAAAGATTTGCTGCAATAACGGTGCGACACTTTCGGCACATTCATTCAGTACCGACGGTAAGATCCCATCTGGGCCAGGTGCTTTATGTGGCTTCAATTCCTTCAACAGTTTAACAATTCCTTGACTTGTGAATGTAATAGGGGCCATGGGTGGTGATGTGGCACTGCTATTCCTAGGTAGGTTGTGACAATCTTCATGGGTAAAGACCGACTGGAACTGGTTGCTCAGGGCGTTTGCTTTGTCGAGGGGAGACGCGGCTATCCCGCTTCCGGTGGCAAGTGAGGCAACTCCCGTAGAGCTCTGTCTTAGGCTCTTTACAAATCTCCAGAATGGCTTGGTGTTGCATGTTGTCAAGCTCTCACCTACATTGCAGAGGTGCTCACCACGGGATTTCCTTAGGCTGCGATCCAGGGCTCGACGCAAGGTTCGAAAGATGTTCTTATCAGACTCGGAGTTTGTATGCTTTGCTTTGTCATACGCCTTCTTTTTATGTTTACTAAGTTTCTTGTGAGTGCCTGTAAACCAAGGTAGATTGTTGCTTGGTGCCGTAAGTTTTGAGGGTATGTGTTGGTTCATGGCTATGCTCTTGTCTTTTGTGCATATAATTTGTTCTCTCTTGATACAGGTTCAATTCCTGGTAAGTACATTGCATTATTTAATTGCTTGCAAATGTTCAATTCCTTCCACAGAGAGTGAGTGAATGATGGGGAGAGGTAGTGGGGGGAGGAGGAAAGAAGACTGGGGAGAGGGGGAAAGAAGCGTGTTTTTTATTTTTCAAATTTTAGGATTTTACAAAAAAATATTTTTTTTTAAAATCGGTCCCCTATGTATGAAAACTATTTATTTTACATTTTGGGGTACTAACCCGCCACTAACCCTATCGATAGAATACATCCTCAGGTGTATATTGGTTTAAAAAAATATTCAAAAAAACGTCCAGAAGGCGGTGGCAGGCTCCGGAAACTTTTCCCTCGCGGCAGCTTGGAAAAACGAATACTCAGGAGTACACATGGAGCATAGAGAAAGGACACAGAGTATTGAGTCTGCGTGCTGGAGACATTCACTGATTCATCACAGACAGGGGGGGATAGGCCGGTTACAAAGCAAATCACACTTTGTACCTTACTACAATTCATTTCAATCTAATAAATCCACAAACAAATTATAGTTAAGAAAAAACACAAACAAATTGGGAAATTACCTTGTCTTTCCACTCTGTTTCCATCAACCGTTCGACCTCGGCTTCTAACAAATTAACGGAGAATGAAAATCACAATGAAGGACAAGTTGCCAACTGTGCTACGCGTAACACACACAGCGTGGTGTATTGGTCGCGATACGGGCTTAAATTCTTAAATTCAACATCAGGTGTTTATCTGGTACCTGGTAGCCTACCAGTTTAACCTACCGTAGCCAAAGCGTTGAATTTCCATGTGTCAAAACATCATCGTTGGTATCAGACTACATTGTGTCAGAATTAATAAACTTACAAATAGTCCTTCATTATTTTTCCTTTTCACTTTTTAAATAACATTAAACGCTAGTTGATTTGAACGATTGTGGAAAATCATACAAGATGTTTTAAAATATTTTGGGAAGTTCTGAGTTGAATAAATGAATTTTATTCAGAATATAATTATAACTTTGACAGAATCAGTATACTTAATGCCAAAATAAATAAGCCACCAAGAGATGGCGCCCTTTATGTTTGCAGCGATTCTGTGTTTTAGCCTCATTAATAGTTAAAACATAATTAATTTGAAAGTGAAAACCACGGGAGAGCGAGAGACAATAATCTGTTCAAAGTCTGTTTATGGTTTAGGAAATCTACAATAACACCTATTTCAATAACTGCCAATTATACTTTCTGGCATTCAAGCAATTAACCATGTGAATCACAAAATGTTGACTTGAGCAAAAATAATTTGCATAACCAAACATTATTTTAATTAATGATCAGTATAAACAAATGTGGATGTTAAGATTTTTTATTTTGTTGTGAGTTGTTGTGAGGTTTTTCTCTTACAATTTAAAATGAAATTGCAACAAAGATTGCAAAATAATACAGAAAGTTCAAAAAAAATGTCAAAGTCTACTTTGTTGTAAAAAATATAAATATTTATTGCCTAAACAAAATCACGCCACAGGGCTTGTGTGGGGAGGCAATTAGTTGAGTTTTGAAACAACACACACACACCCACAATTAAAAATGGCCGCTTCCATGGACATGGCGGATGTAAATTTTTATTGTAAAATTGTATGCTAGAAAACTTCGGGTCTGAAGGAATTTCGAAGCTTATCGTTCGCTACGCTTGACCTCTTTTGACACCCTGGGTGTGTGGAATTTGTTAATTGGCCGTATATTATACTACAGACGGTACTTTTGTGGCCGAGGAACGAAGGGAAGAAATAGACATGGCGGATAACTGGGCAAGCTTCCCGAATGCTGCAGCCCAGGCTGAGCAGGCTGCAGCGGCCGCGGCCCAGGCGCAAGCCCAGGTAGGCTACATGTACGTCCGTCAGGCGTTATTGGTCTCACAAGAATTCGGGGTTATTTATTTAGGAAAGGAATTAAGATAAACCTTGCGCACTTGATTTTTTGTTGCAGGTTTCTATTCTACTTATAAATACTCCTACAGTCCTAGAACTATGACTGAGCCCCTGAGGTTCGATCCGCTATCGTCTCCACGAACGTTCGTGGAGACGATAGCGGATCAAACCCATAATGTAGAAGTATTCTACTTCTACCTAACCTAGGTGTATATAAGTTAAACAATAACAAACAATTAACATTTAAAGGCCCTGTACACTAAGTATTGGTAAGATCGAAAAACACAAATCCCAAATGTTCACAGATTCACACGTAATTTACATGATTTAAAGTAAGTAATAATGGTAGAAAGGGTTCCTTAAAATATTTCTGCCTAAAAATGCTATCGTTTCTGAGAAATTAGTAAAACAATAGTTTTTATCGCGCGCGATAATAAACTCGATGTTTGGAAAACAGAAAACACATAAGGTTTCTTTTCACTATTTTCTCGTGACCTCGATGACCAATTGAGCTCAAATTTTCACAGGTTTGTTATTTCATGTATGTGATTACACAAAACATGAACACTTAGTGATTATTTTGTCAGCTCTGCCAATCCTGTATAATACCTTTAACAACTAATTTGTACAGTTTAATCTTAATTGAATTAATTTCTTTATATTAAAATCTAGACTATGAAATTGTTTAATTGAGATTATTGAGAAATAATCTTGTATTTATAACAACTGTTATTTTGTGTTAAAAAGTTACTTTTGTGAGCTAGCAACAACAATTGTAAATGTATGTAAGCTGCTACTGCAACTGGTGACTCAGGAGACTGTGTTACTGTAGTGTAGTGCACTGTAGTGTACTGTTAGTGTTAAAAAAATTACTGAGTTAAGTTAAGTTTGTGCTAACTAAACTACACCAACAAGTGACCAACTATTAAGTTAGTGCTTATTGCTAACTGACTATACTTGGCTGCTATTCATTATTTCCCCAAAAACATCATATTTATCAGTACAGTAGCTGTGATGATCAGGGACTGGTGGTGGGAGTACGCTGTAAATCCAGTTACTTGGGCACTGTACTCTGTTTTTGAAATTTTGACATGCAGAAAAATTAAGAGTACAGTGCCCAAGTTACTGGGTCTAGCACGTAGGTGTGTTTTAAACCTCGCAGCTGTATAGTTTACAATAACAATTATGAATTTATAGAAAACGCAAATGAAAGTTAACTGACATTTTTTAATGTCATTTGACCTTTTTATCTTGATTTGGGAGGGTTTTTGCTTGTGTTTTGTCTTTTTTGAGAAAGATGCTACATTCAATTGCCACCTTTTCAGTGCGGTTGGATGGGGATTTTTTTCTGCAGGGTATGTACTCGTAAGGTCAATGAGAACACAGTCATCATAACTGCTTAGTTTCGATGATCAGGCATAACCCTCCTCTAGCAGTCTCCGGTCAGAGAATATCGGGGAGGGTTACAACTTACAAAACAGCTATGTTCTAAGTCGTTTCGATGCTCGTAATGTATTTTCCTAACACTGTCGGAACATGCTGGATAAGCCTTAAGGGGTGTCAGAACTAGAGGTTTTAGAACATAGGGGTGTCAGAACTAGAGGTTTTAGAACATAGGGGTGTCAGAACATATAGGTGTCAAAACTTAGGGTGTTGGAACATAAGGTGTCAGAACAGAGGGTGATGGAACATAGGGGTTCTAGGAACATAGGATGTTGGAACATAGGGGTGTCAAAATATAGGGTGTCGTACTCGTAACATAGGGTTTTCAGAACGTAGGGGTGTCAGGTCTTAGACAAAGTCAACTTTAGGGAGGAGGGTTACAATCATGACAACTACGGGGGTTACATGATTTGTTCTATCTGTTATATGGTCACAGTTACATGTAGTCTCTGACTATAAATTGATGTTTTCTTCTTATCATTTTGGACTTCAGGGTGCAGCAGGGGAGATTGATGATGACTGGGGTGACTTTGGGGGGTTTGAGGAAGCAGCACCGCCCCCTCCAGAGCTAGGTCACCAGGTGCCTGGTCCAGGGGTAGAGGCCAGTCCTTCACCATGGGCATCATTTGCTATTGGTAACTCATACATGTACTTCACCTGTCCCTGTCCCTGTCCCTGTCCCTGTCCCTGTCCCTGTCCCTGTCCCTGTCCCTGTCCCTGTCCCTGTCCCTGTCCCTGTCCCATTCCAAATATTTCAAGAGCATTACTGATCATCATCATGGGAGTACAGAAGTTTTGTGTGGTATTTTGGGGGGGGGGGGGGGGGGGGGGACCCCAGGACACCAACAACATGGCATTATTCAGTGAATTATAAAATCCAAGACAACTGCATGGTCCATCAAGCAGTCTTGTTGGTCTGGACACCAGAAATTGAATTCACAAACATGACAAAGCAATAAGATTCATCTCGAGAAGAGCTGTCATTATCACCATTGATTTGAATTGAGACATCCCACTCTGATCTGTAATTACGATTGTTTTGCACTTAAAGGCACCTGGCAGTGGTATTTTGTCAAAATAAAGCTTTTGTCATTAATATACATTTTTATGAGTGGAATGTGAATAAACAATTAACTAAGGTAAAAAAATTGTATTTTAATTACAAATAAAAAAATAGGCCCCTCTTTACATGGCGCTGTTCGTGACGTCAATCGAGGCAGGAGAAAATGTGTAGTCTGGCCCCGTACATTACGTCTGGGTACCTGATCAGTATGATGCGTTTTCGTATTCGGACGTCACCACCCAATGCAATCCTAGGACAGTGTACAGTCGACTAATACGAGACGCCAGTTTATACGAGGTTTTTCACCGGTCCCGAACTGTCCCATGCGCGTTTCTATGTCTTAAAAACGGAAGATACGAGCATGGTCATAACGAGAACACGGATTGTTTTTCCTACTTTGCCAAACTATTTATCGGATCGGCGTGCGGATCACCAGAAACATTTCACTGGTAACCTAAGCTTCACTGCAACTTCCCTTGCACACTACTACCAACGAAAAATCCCCGGTATCCAAGCACGACGGGGTATCCAAGTGTTCGCTGCATAGCGCTGAAAACGACGTCGGACCGGACCACTTTGCCCTCGTTAGCCTGACTTTCGATGCCCGTAACTGCCTATATTTGGGATCTGCAGGAAAAAAATGCTGGCTGACCCCATCTTTAGTCATTTTGCTGCATCCAGCAGCAATTTTTGCCGGAAAAATGCAAGAAAAATCCTCTTTTTGGATAACCAAACGAAACGTACAATCTCACTACTTGCACGTGTATATATACAACGTAAATGCAGGCAAGTTCAAGGGGGTCGATGTTCGATCGAGGCGAAGTCTTCCTCGATTGACGTCACAAAAAGGGATGGGCGGAGTCGCCCCCAAACAACTTTATCTATTTTTTTTACATATAAATACTGACAAACAATTACTCAAAATTTTTTTGTTTTGTTAATAAACATATATTATACTCTTATATTAAAAAAAAAATAAAATTCTATTTCCAGGTGACTTTAAGATTAGACTTGGCTCTTTCTGAAATCGTGGCCTTGTCTCGGTTTAGTTTCTGTCTTAGTTAAAGGGTTTGTATACGTTTGGTAACGACTCTGAAAATTAATGGCAATAAAAACTTACTTGGTAAGAAGTACAGCAGCTTTGGATAGTATAATGCATTTTGAGAAACTTTTCACTTCAAAGTACTGGGGTTATGGAAAAATATATCCCTTTTTATCCCCCAAAATTTGAATCTGAGAAGCGTTACGGCCGTAACGCTTCTCAGATTGTGTATTCCTATAGGGAATATTCTTCCTGCGTGGAAATATTCGCTCCGGTTTTTCGGTGATATCTCAAAAACGCGACCACCGGTTAGTTTTATGGTATATACAATTATATAGGTTTGAAACAAACAGTAGGCTCCAATTACCAAACGTATACAGCACCTTTAAGACTATTTTGGGGGGTCTTGGGTCTCGGTGGCCCCCTCGGATGTCAAGGTGTTGGTCTTGGACTTCCAGGTCTCCACTACAACACTGCCATCAAGTTAACGAAATTGCTGACATACTGTGACTAAACTAAACCACTTGCATATGAAGTAAAATTCAATGGGTCTAGATATAGTGTACATTTTTTGAATCCCTCATAAAAATGGAATTTTTAAAGTGCAGCTTGTTCATTAGTTCCCAACTTTGTAAAGCTGTTCATCGGTAAATATTGCTTTACTTAGTATTCTGCTAAGCATAGTGTAGCAAAGAGGCAATGAAAACTACATGTACATATGCACTTTTTGTTCTGACTGGTTAACTGTATCTGCTTAGCAACTTTGGGGCCCATTGCATGTTTCCCTTGTTACATATTTCATTCATTCAATCATTCATAATGTTTTATTAAGATAATGTGTTGCAGCCAAAAGCTGAATTGCACTCGATTTACAGTAAAAATAACAAGAACAATTACACACACAAAAAAAACGCTGAAGATGCGGAAATACAATACACAGAAAACCAACAAACTTTTTAAAATTTAAATTTTTTTGAAATGAAACCTCCTGTTTTACCTGCAGCTTCTGTTCAAAACCCAGCAGCTGGCCAACCAGACCTCCTTATGGCCCAGACCCAGCCACCCCTCCAGCCACAAATTGACCCCCCTTTTGCTGACCCTGTCCCCCAGATGGTTGCTGCAGCAGCCCCTGAACTGACATCTCAAGCAGAGGCTTCCAGACAGCAAGCTCAGGTAAATGTAGCTTGCAGGGTTGACCCCCCCCCCCCCCCCCCCCCCATATCTACCAGCTTAGTTAACTCTTCCCATTGCAGGCCTCGAAATAACCATTGTCACCCACAGCAATTGCTGTGGTGCCCTGTGCAAAGTCCCAATACAAGTTTACTTTTTCTTATAGAAGAGCCCCTTACCAGAGGAAAACTGCTGCACCTTTTAGGAGCAAAGTTCAAGGCCTGCCATTGAGCTAACTTTACCATTATGGAAGTCTCAAAAGTCGGAATGGTAGGAATGCTCTAATTGAACCAAATTTGATAGTGATGAATAAAACAGTTTTCTTGCATCCATTTCCACCGTCAATGCTTTGTTCTTGAAAGTTCTAGGGCTTTAAGGCATTTTCTCCTTTGTAAAAGGCACCTCTATGAGGAAATTGTGAATAACTATTGAAACATTCAGGGGGCACCAAGGCAATGACCAATTGCCTCCATTGCCTCCATGAAGCATCATCCGAGCCAGTAAATTCACATCTGAACAAGTCCAGCAGCCCACTGTGTACCACCCAATTCAAAAACAAACACAGTACATTTTTAGATTTACTAAATTATTGGGTAGGTTTTGAAACTCTTATTCTTAACCTTCCCCCTAAAGCTCAGCAAAGATATGAAAAAGAAGGAAATATTACCGGTCTTGTCAGAATATTTCTGGAGCAGTTAAAGTTCTGAGCCACAAGCACTGTGGTCTTGTGGATATTGTCTTGACTTGAGTGAGTCCAGGATTCGGGGAACCTTGGAACGTCTCTAAATGCTCTAAAGCGCCCTGACACAAGAAATATTAATGACTATCATACTTTTCTTCTAGGCACAGCAGGCTGTGGCGCCTTTGCAGAATCAATCTATCAAGAATAATCTAGATGATGTTGATGTCAACCTTCATGACGACTTGGCTGGAGTAGAGGTAAGTCACTTTAATTTCAGGTCCCAGAAAAACCGTTGCACTTCTGATCAGCAGAGTGTGGATTCAGGTCCTGGTCATGGCACTTGTGTCCTTAAGATCTTTTACTATAATTGCGTTGTCCTTCGGATGGGATATTAAGCCGTACAATCGTGTAGTAGGATTTGTAGTGCACGTAAAAGAACCAAGAACACTTATCGTGGATGAGTAGGGGTTAACCCTGGTGTTTCTGCTTCATGGCAAGCACCCTTGTTTACAGGTTTCCTCAGGCTTGGGAGCTACAGTGATAAAGTTAACTTATGAGACATCCTTGGTTTCATTACCCATGGATCACTCTTGAATTATGACTTCATGAATGTGATTTTATAGGGTGCTGTCGGGCCTCTCCCTGTTGAGAATCACAACGCAGCATCATCATCGGCAGAGGGCGAGCATTTCCAAGACACAGCGGAGTCTCCAGCAGGCCAACGCCTCTTCAAACGTTCTTCCTCATCCATTGAAGTTTTTGCAGCGGAGATGACAGGAAAAGTTGGAAGGCTTGAAGATCGCCTGTCAGCTGCAGACAGAGAAAAAAGTCGCTTACAGAGGGTCGGTGAAAGCCTTTTTAAAGCAAGTTTTGGTGTTTAAAATGCTAGAAACAAATGTTGATAAAAAGTAACTTTCTGTTGACCTGTGAAGATGTTAACATACAACCAAGTTTTGATTAGAGTTGGGGATGTCTAACAGGATAAACATAAGAAATCATTCAAATCTTGTTTCCAAATTGCCCCAATGGTTAAATGAAGCCAACTTAAAAAAAGAAATTAAAAATTTAAAGGAACGCGACAATTCAAACAAAATAATAGCAGGCAGCCAGAGATGGTAGTTGTTCAAGTCTTTGCTGCAAGGAGAGTTGAAAAGGTAGTGGAATATTGCCCAGTTTTGTGATATAGTATAAAGCTCACGGTGATATCATTTATACATTCAGATTAGAGACGAGCTGACCCAGAAACTAGAAGCCCTGGAACAAGAGGTTGAAGGTCACCGTCAAGAAACAGCCGAGCAGAAGCAACGCTACGAGCAAGTCCAAGCCAGGCATGCATCAGAGATGGAAGAGATACGCAAGGCAGGGCATGATGCGTTGGCCATCATTGTGGAAGAATACAAGGTATTTTGTCTTTCTGTAGAGGCAAACAGGAGGAGGGAAGATTTGAGAAACAGCAGAATGCTCCTCAATACTTTACTCGTTCTTTATTTAATTTTAAAATTATGTGTTCAAATTTATGTAGGAATTATGTAAATGTGCAGTCCTCCAGCAACAAGAAGCAAGTGAAAAACAACTGCAGGTGGCCATTACCATGGAAACAGAGCGCTGTCAAGAAATCCTCAAAAGTCAGGTAAAGAGAACCCTTTAATTGTTTTACCCCCTGCCACTCTTACTCCCCCTCCCCCCAAAAAACACAAACCAAACAAACATGATGTATTGTGCTTTAACAAAAACAACAATAAAACTTGTTGATATTATTGATTTTACAGCATGACAGATTGGCAAGTGTTCTAGACGAGGAAAGACAGAAGAACGAGGACAGATTAAAAGAAGCTTTGCAGGAACAACTAGAAACTCAAAAGACAATGCTTCAAACATGTTTACGAGAAGAACAAGATAAAAATAAATTTGAACTCCAAAAAGCAACTGAGGTATGTTGTGTAAAAGCCACCACAAAGCAATCATTATTTTCTATCACACAAGTTTATTAGGCTGGATGTGAGGTTTGGTTTTAAAATAGTCGGGTGTCTCTGTTGTGATGAACCATTGTATTACAGCTTTCCCTCACACAATTTTATTAGGCTGGGTGTGACCGTGTCTCTGTTGTGATGAACCATTGTATTACAGCTTTCCCTCACACAAGTTTATTAGGCTGGAAGTGAGGCTCGGTTTTAAAATAGTCGGGTGTCTCTGTTGTGATGAACCATTGTATTACAGCTTTCCCTCACACAATTTATTAGGCTGGATGTGAGGCTTGGTTTTAAAATAGTCAGGTGTCTCTGTTGTGATGAACCATTGTATTACAGCTTTCCCTCACACAAGTTTATTAGGCTGGAAGTGAGGCTCGGTTTTAAAATAGTCGGGCGTCTCTGTTGTGATGAACCATTGTATTACAGCTTTCCCTCACACAATTTATTAGGCTGGATGTGAGGCTTGGTTTTAAAATAGTCAGGTGTCTCTGTTGTGATGAACCATTGTATTACAGCTTTCCCTCACACAAGTTTATTAGGCTGGAAGTGAGGCTCGGTTTTAAAATAGTCGGGCGTCTCTGTTGTGATGAACCATTGTATTACAGCTTTCCCTCACACAAGTTTATTAGGCTGGAAGTGAGGCTCAGTTTTAAAATAGTCGGGTGTCTCTGTTGTGATGAACCATTGTATTACAGCTTTCCCTCACACAAGTTTATTAGGCTGGAAGTGAGGCTCGGTTTTAAAATAGTCGGGCGTCTCTGTTGTGATGAACCATTGTATTACAGCTTTCCCTCACACAAGTTTATTAGGCTGGAAGTGAGGCTCGGTTTTAAAATAGTCGGGCGTCTCTGTTGTGATGAACCATTGTATTACAGCTTTCCCTCACACAAGTTTATTAGGCTGGAAGTGAGGCTCAGTTTTAAAATAGTCGGGTGTCTCTGTTGTGATGAACCATTGTATTACAGCTTTCCCTCACACAAGTTTATTAGGCTGGAAGTGAGGCTCGGTTTTAAAATAGTCGGCTGTCTCTGTTGTGATGAACCATTGTATTACAGCTTTCCCTCACACAAGTTTATTAGGCTGGAAGTGAGGCTCGGTTTTAAAATAGTCGGGTTTCTCTGTTGTGATGAACCATTGTATTACAGCTTTCCCTCACACAAGTTTATTAGGCTGGAAGTGAGGCTCGGTTTTAAAATAGTCGGGTGTCTCTGTTGTGATGAACCATTGTATTACAGCTTTCCCTCACACAAGTTTATTAGGCTGGAAGTGAGGCTCGGTTTTAAAATAGTCGGGCGTCTCTGTTGTGATGAACCATTGTATTACAGCTTTCCCTCACACAAGTTTATTAGGCTGGAAGTGAGGCTCAGTTTTAAAATAGTCGGGTGTCTCTGTTGTGATGAACCATTGTATTACAGCTTTCCCTCACACAAGTTTATTAGGCTGGAAGTGAGGCTCGGTTTTAAAATAGTCGGGTTTCTCTGTTGTGATGAACCATTGTATTACAGCTTTCCCTCACACAAGTTTATTAGGCTGGAAGTGAGGCTCGGTTTTAAAATAGTCGGGTGTCTCTGTTGTGATGAACCATTGTATTACAGCTTTCCCTCAAACAAGTTTATTAGGCTGGATGTGAGGCTCAGTTTTAAAATAGTCGGGTGTCTCTGTTGTGATGAACCATTGTATTACAGCTTTCCCTCACACAATTTTATTAGGCTGGAAGTGAGGCTCGGTTTTAAAATAGTCGGGTGTATCTGTTGTGATGAACCATTGTATTACAGCTTTCCCTCACACAATTTTATTAGGCTGGAAGTGAGGCTCGGTTTTAAAATAGTCGGGTGTCTCTGTTGTGATGAACCATTGTATTACAGCTTTCCCTCACACAATTTTATTAGGCTGGAAGTGAGGCTCGGTTTTAAAATAGTCGGGTGTCTCTGTTGTGATGAACCATTGTATTACAGCTTTCCCTCACACAAGTTTATTAGGCTGGAAGTGAGGCTCGGTTTTAAAATAGTCGGGTGTCTCTGTTGTGATGAACCATTGTATTACAGCTTTCCCTCACACAATTTTATTAGGCTGGAAGTGAGGCTCGGTTTTAAAATAGTCGGGTGTCTCTGTTGTGATGAACCATTGTATTACAGCTTTCCCTCACACAATTTTATTAGGCTGGAAGTGAGGCTCGGTTTTAAAATAGTCGGGTGTCTCTGTTGTGATGAACCATTGTATTACAGCTTTCCCTCAAACAAGTTTATTAGGCTGGAAGTGAGGCTCAGTTTTAAAATAGTCGGGTGTCTCTGTTGTGATGAACCATTGTATTACAGCTTTCCCTCACACAAGTTTATTAGGCTGGAAGTGAGGCTCGGTTTTAAAATAGTCGGGTGTCTCTGTTGTGATGAACCATTGTATTACAGCTTTCCCTCAAACAAGTTTATTAGGCTGGATGTGAGGCTCGGTTTTAAAATAGTCGGGTGTCTCTGTTGTGATGAACCATTGTATTACAGCTTTCCCTCACACAAGTTTATTAGGCTGGAAGTGAGGCTCGGTTTTAAAATAGTCGGGTGTCTCTGTTGTGATGAACCATTGTATTACAGCTTTCCCTCACACAATTTTATTAGGCTGGAAGTGAGGCTCGGTTTTAAAATAGTCGGGTGTCTCTGTTGTGATGAACCATTTGTATTACAGCTTTCCCTCACACAATTTTATTAGGCTGGAAGTGAGGCTCAGTTTTAAAATAGTCGGGTGTCTCTGTTGTGATGAACCATTGTATTACAGCTTTCCCTCACACAAGTTTATTAGGCTGGAAGTGAGGCTCGGTTTTAAAATAGTCGGGTGTCTCTGTTGTGATGAACCATTGTATTACAGCTTTCCCTCACACAAGTTTATTAGGCTGGAAGTGAGGCTCGGTTTTAAAATAGTCGGGTGTCTCTGTTGTGATGAACCATTGTATTACAGCTTTCCCTCACACAATTTTATTAGGCTGGAAGTGAGGCTCGGTTTTAAAATAGTCGGGTGTCTCTGTTGTGATGAACCATTGTATTACAGCTTTCCCTCACACAAGTTTATTAGGCTGGAAGTGAGGCTCGGTTTTAAAATAGTCGGGTGTCTCTGTTGTGATGAACCATTGTATTACAGCTTTCCCTCACACAAGTTTATTAGGCTGGAAGTGAGGCTCAGTTTTAAAATAGTCGGGTGTCTCTGTTGTGATGAACCATTGTATTACAGCTTTCCCTCAGGGCACCAAGCACACACACAACATTAAAAAAAAGTACTATCACCAAATCTCTTCTTTCGGCAGGAAATGCAAACAACTAGTGAAGAAGCACTCCAGAGGGCACTAGGAGAGGAAAGATCAAAGGGCAAGGAGATGCTTGAACTACAAAGATCAGAGGTGACGAGGTCACTGGAGGAAGAACAAAAGCGCCACTGGGAAACGTTACAAACAGAATTGGAGAGGGAACGACAAAAGAGCAAAGTAAAGACCACCTTACAAAATATTGAACAGCAAAATTAAATGACAAATTAAATGTATTGCGGATAAAAAACATGTTTTTCCCTTAGCATGGTTGGATGTGAAACCCAATAATGCCAAGAAAAGCAGTTGGGGAGCATCTGAAAAGTCTGGCAGGGATGAGAGTCATCGCTGGCAAAAAAGTATGAAACTACATGTTGGATCCAAACTTTAGGACGTAGGGCCTACATGTATATTGAAATGATGGCGTTTCTACCTTTTTGTAACCCCTAGGGAGGGTTTGGAATTCAAAAGGCTTTTAGGAACAGTGTCCTAAGCACAAGTGAAGTAGATCAAAGGGCAGTTTTTCTTTTATGTTGAAAAATGAAAGGCTTTTTTTATTCACCAGGCTGACATAAAAAGTCCGACAAATCTCATCCCTGATAATGCCAAGAAAGGCAGTTGGGGAGCATCTCAAAGGTCTGGCAAGTTTTAGGCACAAAAGAATGTTAAAGTAAAATCTTCAAGGCTAGTTATTTGAATTAAATGGGTTTTCACTTGCCCTGTGCAATACATTCACTTTCTTCTCCATAATTTTATGTTTCTTATCGCAACACCTCTATATATTTTTTGCTGATCCATAGGAAGCTATACAAAATGCGCTTGAGGAACAGAGAAAGCGCCACCTAGAGGCCATCGAAGAAGCTGCCATCAATTCTAGGAAAGCAATGGAAGAATACAATGCAGAGCAAAAGAGGGTGAGGGTTTGTAATTTATTCATGGTTTGTGCATATATAATATAGTTTATTGGCCAAGAAAGCAAGTGCCCACCATACTGGTAGGCTGAGCTTGTTTAAAGAGAGGGGAAAACCTTTGGTAATTACTCCAAAATTTACTGACCATAGAAACTTACTTGGTGAGAAGTACTGCAGCTGTTAAATGATGTGTAACATTTTGAGAAAGGGATTAAAACAATTGTCAAAGCAGAAACATGTCTCAAATTTTGCATATTCCAATTATGGATTATTCTTCCTATCAGATTTTTGCCGATATCTCAAAAAATGCTACAACCTTTGACAATCAAAAGGTTGTGGGTTCAAATACTACCTAGCTAACTGCTGGTTTCATAATGACTAGAAAAAGTATTGTCGTCTAGTTACTGCACAGTTTATTGATTAATTGTGCAATTCATTCTTATAGACATTGGCGGCATGCAATTCATGGCACGTGATTATATAAGTGAAACAAAAGAGAATCTTTGGTCTCTTGGTTTCTGGCAATTCTGAGGGAAAACCCATCAGACTGGAAGTAGCAAAAATGGAACATCCCGTGCTAACTAGTTAATTTATTATGATTTTTTGCAAAGCATATTGACAGAACCTAAATGAGCTTCACACTTGATAAACAATGAAATTCACAGATATAGTCAAAGGAAAAAAAATTTATACTTGAAATCGACTTGATTTTTTCATTTTTAAAATTCAGAAGCGTTAAAATTGAAGTTATGCTTTAAAGTTTTACAGTTGGGGGTTGTCAAATAAACTTGAATGTTTTTGTCTGTTCTCCAGTTGGATACCGTTTCAAGACATCGTTCCTTGGCAAGTCTGGATTTATTCCTAGAGAGTGCAAGACAGCAGCTGAAATCATTAATGGATGACAAACCTGTAGAAATGCCAAAAAGCTCTTCCTAAAGTTCATATTTTAGATTTGTGTGTGTTTAATATTCAGTAAGTTGTCAATTAGTGGTGCGGCGATTTTGTTTTTTTCTTCCATTCATGTCAATGTAACCAAACCGAGATTAGGAGTAACCTACAGAGTAATATAAACAAGTCCAGGAATATACTAGTCTAGTGTTTCCCATGGCTGGTGGGCCAGACCAGGGCCACAGTGGCCATGACCGTGACCTCTCATTCCAGGCCTGGATTGTTTGGGGTAAGAGTGACAATGTCTGAAAATTGGTTATTAATACACCATGCCCTATATGGGGGCAGAGGGTACCTACCCCCCCCCCCTTCTCCGTGTTCCCATACTTTAACACATGATTTTCCTCTTGTACTTCCCCACCGCAAACAATAGAGGGGAGTACCATATCGAGCACTTTGTACATTCTATTACATAAGGGTTAGGAAAGCACTGCATAAAGAAGTGCTCAGGTACAAATTGGACTTATTTGTGAAACTTTATTTCAATTTGATGGTATGTTCTAGACTGAGATTTTTAAATTAAATTTATGAATAGACACATGTAGCAATAAAATATGAGAAAAATTGTGGTTAACATTAACAAAACCAAGTATTTTTCATTTAGGGGAATAATTTAAGCTTTAAAAGACAGTACATTGTTGTTTTGGGAAAGAATACATGAATTCCTCTCGTTTATGATTAGCACACCATTCAACCGATAGACTTATAGCGTAATAGCTCTCTCTCGGAATACAACTGCTATCTTGAGTGAGCAGCAGGCAGTCTCACAGGAACACCAGCAAGGTTCTCCCAAAACTGAAGCGGCATTCTGGACCAAAATGTTTGGATGTTTGGCTGAATTTAAACAAAGTCTTCGGAATGTTTTCTACTTGGTATTTATCTTGGTTTGAAAAGCCCTACTGTGCAATCTGAAGCATTCTAAATGGTTTTCTTGTGATGTTTTTTGTGTGAAATTATAATAAAGCAATGGGGAGAACCCTCACCTAGCGGCCTCACCGCCATCGCAACTTCCAGTATCGCATGAGAGCAGTTACGCCATCGCATACTTCCTATCCACCAACCTTCTGAGAACTCTGTCAATTTAGAGTGAAAACAACATAAATACAGTTGAAATTATTTTAATTTAACAATTTTATACTTAAATCATGATGTATCTTCCTTAAACAATAGTTTTCCTGACACCGTTCAAGATTAAATGGCTTGACTGCTCGGGAAGCTGACACAAGTCAGGTCTATGAATTTGGATCAAAACAGCAATCCAGATGATTTTTTCTTCTTCTCCAGTAATTTGCGTTGCAATGTTGACAAAATGAACTTCGCCAATCAAGAAAGGTCCCAATCCCACCCAATAGGTGTAAACATTATTGGTTAAAGCTACACTGAAATCATTTCTTTAATGTCTGTGCACAAACATTTTCACAAGGGAGGGCACCATACAAAAACATCTTGGCACTGTGGTTTGTGCATTATGAGGGTTATCTTGTCAAATACAAACTTATCTTTTTCGTTGAAAGGTTTACAAGTAAGGCCATGTAAAACAACCGGAACGGATTTAATAGTAAATGAATTACGATTTAATTGTTTCATGAAAACAAATCTTCACAAATGGGCAATTTATTTTCTTTCAGTAACTAAAAAATGAGGCAGCACACACAAAGGAAGCAGGTGAGACAATAAACTGATAAACATGTATGTTTTTGTCTTATATGACCTTTATTTCTTACAAAACAATACTGAATTCTTATAGCGAATTATCACACACCTAGGAGTGTACCAAAGCGCTCAGTGTTTTTTCCAGCAAGGTACCGGTACATGTATGTAAGTCTCTACATTTTGAAGTATGTGACCTCTATCGAAATGAGGATGTCTCGGAAATCACGTTTACGTGTTAATCGCCATACAAAAGTTGGTGACAATCAAAAATCATGGAAAAAACCGATTCCGTGATTTCGGTGGCATTAGGTTAAACAAAACTTTAACTTTCTTGTCGTCGTCTTACCTTTAATTGAAAAGATGAATAAATCCACAAAATTGAAGTAGGTTTTTGTACGCATAGCTACAAGAGCGAGCTGTTGTTAATAACGTTTATCTAAATAAACACAATGCAAAATAATGGAAGTGGCCTTTTCTTGTAGACTTTATTCATTGCTCGATAACTTCGGACTGGAGTTTAAAGCTTCGGAATTTCGGAAATAATAATGGTATTGCTGGAAAGCCAGTGAGTTACGTGTCAACATAGTATGCATTTCAGAGACATTCCTTAATTCGATAGAGCAGGTCACATATGTATTTCTTTATGGCACCATGATGTAATGGTTTACAAGGTGTTGTGGAGCAGTATGCTGCTGATCAGACCAGGAACACCACCATGAAAAGCTTCAAATCACAGGATCTTTGCAATTTGTTTTCATCAATTATAACCAAATGGCAAAGGGAAATTTGTTAGTCACCCCTCCAAATTTTTAAAAAAATTGTTAAAATGATTGTCATGAAGATTTGTTAATATTTTGTATTCAACTGTACTCTGTAAAAATGTTGAATAATATATCATGTACACTCAGTCTGTGACTTGCTTTTGTGCCAATCGGAGTAGTTTGATTAGGAGACCATCGACATTCTTATTCAGAAAAGGGAGTACCATTCGAGGTACCATGTAATATGTATCCCTTATCAAGATCAGTCTTTACAAAAAGTTGTTCTAAGTTTGCAAGGAGTTGAGGTCTTTTAATGTCTTCTTGCAAGAAAAAAATTCCCCAAAAATGTACTTCACTTGAAGGCTCTTAATTAGGAGAAATGGTACATTGGTGCTTCTGCCTTTAAGTGAATGGGTAGGTAGCACTTCTAATCACCAATGAGTTTTTTCAGATCTGCAGGGTGGACTCTTTGATGTTGTTCTAGATAAGTTCTCAAGGCAAAGGATTTTCCACAAATGCCACAAACAAATCGCTTCTCTTCTGTATGGATCTTTTGGTGCTTCTTGAGGGTATAAATTTGAGTAAAAGTTCGCCCACATATCTCACAGACACAGGTTTTCGCCGTCACATAAGAACCCGTATGGTTCCTTTGATGGTCTGCAAGTATAGATTTGCGTTGGAAGGCTTTTCCGCAAATGCCGCAAACAAATCGTTTTTCACCAGTGTGTACAACCTGGTGTTGGACGAGATTGGTTTTATGTGAGAAAAATGATCCACAAATGTCACACTCAAACGGTTTCTCTCCAGTGTGGACTCGTTGATGCTGAGTAAGGTTGTTTCTTTGTGAAAAACCTTTACCACATGTGCCACAAGTAAATGGTTTCTCTCCAGTATGGACTCGTCTATGTTTTACCAAAGCATCTTTAAAAGAGAATGCTTTTCCACAAATGTCACAAGCAAATGGTCTTTCTCCGCTATGAACGCTGTTATGTTGTGTAAGAATAGTTTTACTTGAGAAGGCTTTTCCACATATTTCGCAAACAAATGGTCTTTCTCCACTGTGAACAATCTGGTGCCTTTTTAAGGAGCTACTCTGCGTGAAGGATTTTCCACAAGTATTACAAACATACGGTTTCTCTCCAGTGTGGACTCGCTGATGGTTTGTAAGATTATTCCTACATGCAAAGTTTTTTTTACAAATGTCACACTGAAATGCCTTGCCTCCTGGGTGAACTGGATGATGCTCCTCTAGACTTTGTTGATCTGGGTGATTTTTACCACATATGTCACAAACAAATGTGGACTCATTCATGCTATTTGAGTTAATTGGGTTCTACCCAGTGAAGTTTGTGACTGCTTCTCAACAAATGTCACCAAAATGAATAGGCTCAACTCCTTCGAAAAACCTTCCACAATTTCATTTCCATGCAGGCCACAGACACTGATTTCTGACTAGAATAGAAATAAATCCAAGTTGGTTGACATTGCACAAATTAGTTTTCCTTGAACATGTTGAATCACTTCCTGCTTTGCAAAATTTTCTATTGACATTTCTGTCAATGAGTTGATAACAAACTTGATCACAAAATTTGTAAAGTTAATGAAACCATAGAGCAACTGGTCCTTGCTCTATGATGAAACAAAGGACGGTTTGTTACCAAACGTTCTTGTACTGAGTTTCTTCTTTGATGTGATGTCAGTTCCTTTCAGCTGTGTACATAAAATGAAATTGAAAATAGTAATACAATTATTTAACAAAAATATTACAGAGGATGTCATCAAAGTAGAACATTGTCCTCACCATATAGGATAGGATAGGATTTATCATGATAATTGTTGTGATTTGGGGGATTTAGTGACTATATAAACACTAACCCTAACCATACAACAAGAACATGTACCTACCTACATGTATGCAGTAGGCCTATACAGGCAAAAATTGGTCTGAAATAAACTATGGCCGTGGAATCTCTTTAAGACTACAAAAAATGAGACTACATGTAGAGAGATACGGCGGACCATGTGTTCAAACCTAGGATTGTCTGGATCAAGGGTTATGATAAATCTCAACTAAATGTACTTTTTTAGGCGGCAAAGCCTATCACTAGTATCAGGACCATCCATTCCGTGGAAAGGGGTGTTACAAAATACCTTGCCTCTTCATCGCAGCACACAAGCCCTGTTCACGCATAGCACACAAATAAGGACAACACGCTGTGCATTGAGTGTGCTTTGACACAGGTGTTTTTGCCTGTAGTGTAAACTCAGCAAAAAGGCCTCCAAAGCATTCACCATTGTGAATGTATGTAACGTGTTGAGAAATCAGGGAAACTGATGTTATTGCTGGCTGAAGAACAGAAAAAATTGTATAGCGTTCCGGAGGCCTAAAATGTTAGACCCCTAAAATAAGGCTCATGGGGAGCCTTATTATAGTTTCTAGAATTAGGCTCCGATGGTGCCCTGTATGTATTTAGTGCGATCCCAAGTTGGGATGCCCTAGGCCTGTGATGTCTGTCAGTGTCTTTTTTTGCACTGCGTTATACCGTTGTTGTATGCATCGACGACGGAGGAGTCCAACCTTTTTGCCTCAAGTTTTGGGACCAGTCCCAGTTCATTGGGGCGATTTGTCATATTTGGACTGAACATTGCCACCGAGACTGCAAGTACAAAACACAACCTGCTACTGCACAGTACTACTACTAGTATGTAGTACTAGTACAGTAGTACTAAGTAGTACTAGTATAGTCTGACCTCATATTACCGCGGGTCTCGTAATACCGCGGTACCAGAAATTCCGTTTTTTCATTGTCAATACGCCCTCAAGTGACGACTTTCAATAAAGTGAACCGGTAACAAGGCCCTGACAACTATTTTGTGGACTTCAGAGGAAAAATTTATCGTCTCCTGGAAAGTTATACAAAAAAATGGGAAAAAATGTACTTTTTACTGACCTAGTGAATTTCCGTTGACCATGCCCGTCAAAACGTACTCCTAATCTTTTCACACTTTATTGCAAAGTTCATTTTGTTGACGCAAATTCAAAGTGCTAGCCCCAATTTTCACTTTTGCAATTTGAATTTTTGTCATTGGACGTGTCACACTCTCGAAATTGTACACAGAAGTACGGAGTTAAAACAAGTTTTTTTTCCGTAAAATACCATTTGTTGCCGCTGTGAAGAAGTGCTCCCTCAACCTCAATATCCTTTACCTTATATGTCACATGTCAGCATGATGCCGCGATGATATGAGGCTCTCCTCCAGAATCGCACCACGCGCATGCTCACTTTCAGAGATGTCGTTGATGAATTAAATCAGACAAACGATGTAATTTGTTTAGCTCATAATTATAGTGGAAAGTAATACTTCAGCAATGATTAACAGGACACTTTACACAGGTTGGTAATATTTTTTTATTTGGATACAAAAAAGCGATGGCTAAAATTCCGCAGCACACCACCGCGATAATAGGGTAACCGATCCTACTAGTACTACTAGTACTAGGGGCTAGTGCTAATGAATGGTGCTATCGCAATGCTGGTGCTAATGCAGTTAAAATATGTACACCTACGATCCAGTTTATAAAAAGAAATAGCTGTTCAACTGTACGGTCAAAAGCTATGCACTATAATATTTTTAATAAATTATTAAAAACTTAACTTACCCTTTTTGATAGACTTGTCGACCTGAACACTAGCCAAACCATTCCAACAGCACAGCTAAATGAGAGCTGTAAACTACTACTACTACTAGTAGTACTAAAAGTACTATGATAATTATGATGATGAGAGCTAGCTAGCAAAGGATAAATAGAACTTAGACGTCTGCTGAATGATATTGGAGCTCTTGGCTGCAGCGCCCTCTATGCGTGGTTCAGGTTTGTCAATTTATTGGGACGGAACATCGACGTCGATCGTCCAAGGGGGGCGGGGGAGCAGCATGCTACAACACATTGCTATAAAATTATTTTTCGGAGGAAGGCGATGGGGTGTTTTATAATGACTAGCGAATCTTTATTTCTGGTGTGGGACACGTCGGGAGTTTGGAATACAATCGCCTAATCAATATATGCCTTTATTTAAAGTTGTGTTTTTAGATTTATGAGCCAAGATTTTTTGACAAAGCTATTTTGATTGGGCGTTTCACACTGACCCTTCATAAGTTCATAATTATATTATTTTTCAATTTACCAGGAAAATATTACTTGACCCCTTCTACCACCCAAACATCCTGAGGGGAGAAGTCATCTTACCATTTTACTTGTTACATTGCTGTAAACTAAAACCCAAGAAGGCTGGCAATGACATATACATTTTGTTGTCTTGTACCACTATCATCACAATAACTGTCCAAAACCCGCTCTGCTGTGTCATGTTCCCTTAGTGACGAATTGGATATGCATTGGAATAGGAATTGGAATTGGAATTAAATATGCATTGGACGAATACTGGTTTTCAAAACACAAGCAGGGACCAGACTTGTTTACCCTTCCAGCCCCATTAGCTTGACTAAAACAATCAATTGTAAAAAACAACATCATAAAAATAATAAATACTTTCTGTTCAAAGTTAATCCTCAAAGATATTTTTATTATCATCCTTGGGTTTATTGACAAAGCATTTGTAGGACAGGGGCTAAATTTCTACAAAGTTTACCAGTTAAAAACAACACATAATTGGATACAGACTTACACACGAAACTAAAATACAACAAGATTATACAATAACATAGCACACATTTAAAAAGAAAAGAAAATTAGCTGTTACAAATTGCCAACAAATAGTTGGGCTGACGTTTCAACCCTATACCAGAGTCTTCCTAATGTATCTTACAAGGCACTAAGTAACCACATCCAATATCGTTTTGTCTTCAGCTGCCTTCTCCTTTTCCCACAGATATTCCCCCTTTTAAGTCTACCTCATTCACCAATTAATTACATTTCTCTCCCTCAATTCCCACCTTGAATTCTCCTTTGTGTTTCCAGCCTCTTGTGGTCAGCCCCTAATTAAAATAAGCTTGCCCCTCCACCCCACTAGTGTCTCCTTCTTCATTGTTTACCCCCTTGTTTTTCTGTGTGCTTTTCCGTCTCTCTATCTCTCTTTGTGGTCACACTAGTCTCATCTTATAGTCTGATTGCACAAGGTTTACACGTTTGATTTGCTTTTCCCCTACACACATCTGAGTCCTTTCTCTATGCTTAAATGTGGACATGCTGATGGGTGGTCAGCCTATATTTGAGTACATTGGCTTTTCCACAAAAGTAAAAATAAATTGCTTTCTCTCAGTGTGGACACGCTGACGGATGGCTTGTCAGGGGACTTTTTGATCAGAAGTATTTCCCACTAAAGTCACAATCACAATGCTTTCTTTCCCAGTGTGGACACGCCGATGAGAGGTCAAATTCCCTTCAAATGGGAAGGCTTTACCACAAACATCACAAATTGAACAAAATAATGGTTTCTCTCCAGTGTGGAGACGCTGATGATTTGAAACGTAAGTTTTACTTGAAAAAACGTTTTCCACAAAGATCACAAGGAAAAACTAGGTTTATCTCCAGTGTGGATAAGCTGATGGGAGGCCACAGTTAGTTGAGAAAAATTTTCCACAAACATCACAAGCAAAAGGTTTCTCTCCAGTGTGTACACGCTGATGCCATGCCAGAGCATCTGTTCGTGGGAAGGCTTTTGCACAAACTTTGCAAATAAATGGTTTCTCTCCAGTATGGACAAGCAGATGACGTTTCATGTGTAACCTGTTATAGTTGAGAAGGTTTTTCCACAAAAGTAACAGTCAAATGGTTTTTCTCCAGTGTGGACACGCTGTGGCACCTGATTGTCTGAAGGCTTTTCCACAAAAATCAAAAGTATGGTTTCTCTCCAGTGCTGATGTACTGTCAGATGCCGTTTTTCAGAAAAGGCTTGTTTGCAAACATCACAAATAAACGGTCTCTCTTTCTCTGCAGAGTGGACACGCTGCTTTGCCAGGCTATATTTTTCAGTGACTGAAGAGTTCTCCACAAACATCTTCACGAGATGGTTTCTCTGCAGTGTGGACACGCTTATGATGAAGCCGTTGGTGATATTTTTGTGAGAAGTGTTTTCCACAAAGATCACAAGCAAACGGTTTTTCTCCAGTGTGAACACGGTGATGGCTTGTCAGTTGAGATTTCACTGCGAAGGCTTTACCACACAGAGAGTACAGTTAAACGGGGGGCAGGGATGATGGATGCGGATATGGATCAACACGCGCGATTGAGTCCTTAGCAACACCTCGACGATATATAATAATATACCATTATTTTGCAGGTGTATACAATAATTTCAAAGTGCCAAAAGTAGTTTTGTATCGTTTATAAAGCAAAACATTTATGTTATAACAGCCAGTAATAAGACTCTTTTTAATTGAAACAAAATAACAAAATAAAAATGGATACAAAAGCAAAAGAGAAGACAGAGAAAGAGAGAACGCCAACTAAGGCATTAACACTTACCTATTACATAGTGGTATCATCCAAAAACATCCAGAGACAACCAACCGGGGCAGGGGCGGAAGGGGTGTTGCGCAATCATATTTTGCGGTCGCAGTTTGGGTACACTCCATTTTAAAAAGAGGTGATGACCATTAAAAAACAAAAAGAAATCCATGTATACCGTTAAAATCCTCTCTTTAACAGCACTGAAAACAGTATACATGTATATTGTAAGACATTTTCAATTGTTGACGTGCTTTAATAGTTTTAAATAAAATGCGTAAAAATATTACCCAAAATATTTCCGTTGGTTTATTGCAGCGGCTAAAACGTGTATGAATCATGGGTCCAGGTGGGAATTTCATTACAAAACGTCTCCCGAAAATGGCTGCAAATTGTATCGTTCATCCTCTGATTTGTTTCGCTGAACGTAATATTTAAGGATAGATCTTTCGATACATCCTCTAGATATTTGACAATTTTCAGAAGGGTTTTTTGACGCCTAAGTTTAAGCATCTATTCCTACCTCCATGGTTTAAGCATCTATTCCTACCTCCATGGTTTAAGCATCTATTCCTACCTCCATGGTTTAAGCATCTATTCCTACCTCCATGGTTTAAGCATCTATTCCTACCTCCATGGTTTAAGCATCTATTCCTACCTCCATGGTTTAAGCATCTATTCCTACCTCCATGGTTTAAGCATCTATTCCTACCTCCATGGTTTAAGCAATTCCTACCTCCATGGTTTAAGCATCTATTCCTACCTCCATGGTTTAAGCATCTATTCCTACCTCCATGGTTTAAGCATCTATTCCTACCTCCATGGTTTAAGCATCTATTCCTACCTCCATGGTTTAAGCATCTATTCCTACCTCCATGGTTTAAGCATCTATTCCTACCTCCATGGTTTAAGCATCTATTCCTACCTCCATGGTTTAAGCATCTATTCCTACCTCCATGGTTTAAGCATCTATTCCTACCTCCATGGTTTAAGCATCTATTCCTACCTCCATGGTTTAAGCATCTATTCCTACCTCCATGGTTTAAGCATCTATTCCTACCTCCATGGTTTAAGCATCTATTCCTACCTCCATGGTTTAAGCATCTATTCCTACCTCCATGGTTTAAGCATCTATTCCTACCTCCATGGTTTAAGCATAGTCACTCTTTGAAAAAATTAATTTTTAAGTATGCATGAGGGTCTGCACGATTATAGCCCAGTGGCGGCAGTCTGTGCAGTAAGGACAAGACAAAGTTGATGACATATACACAAAATATCCGTGTTGACGGCGAAAGAACGCTCGATCCGTACCGTGTCGAAACCATGGAGGTCAAAATCAACTGCTGGCAGATTTTGTAATCAGTTGTCAGCTAATAGTGCGACCATAGACCATTTCTGTCCTTGCTCTATATAGCTTCCCATGGCAACCAAAAATGTTTCCTTTAAAAATAGTCCCCCTCAGCCTCTCATTTGAAGAAATAGCCATTCATGCGGTATCGTGCCCCAAATTGATGTGTCCATGCAGCCCCCCCCCCCCCCCCCGCCCAGATGGTCCTCCCTCATTTGCAATATTGGTCTTTTGAGAATGAAAATTACCAGAATAACTTAGTGTCCCATTTTATAAGCTTTCCATAAGTGTAATTTCAAAGTATTCTACCATTTACATGCACACGCAGACAATGTATTTGTTTTTACACCAACGTCTGATTATCTTATAAAAAATAGCAGGAAATGACATAACAAAAGTCCTGCTAAAGGGGTTTATCTAAGATAAATGCAAATATAAACTACAGTTTTAACTTCCCAAAAGTCCCCCCCCAAAAAACCCCAAAACAAACAAACCAAAAACACCCCAAAACAACAACAAACAACATAAAAAAAAACTACATAAATGAAATAAAATAAAATAGTGCACCCCATCCCTAGTGCCCTCGAAACGAAATGTACCCTATAGTGCCCTTGAAAAAAATGTACCCTAGCTTCGGAGCTGCATTCAGCTTTGAGCTGTGTTCAGCTTTGAGCTGAGTTCAGCTTTGAGCCGAGTTCACCTTTAAGCTGAGTTCACCTTTAAGCTTAGCTAATCAGGTGGGGTTGGGGGTTGGGGTTTGGAGGTGCATGTAGGTATTGCACAAGCATTTGCAATTGCATTTTATAAAAAGAAAATCACCTTTACCATTATAATGCTCTCTTTATTATCACTGAAAACATATAACATGTATAGAAAGGTTTGGGCATGGAGGAATAATTTCAAGAAATGTTGAGTACAAAGCCTATGTGAGGATGGCAAGTACAAGGCCAAAAGGAAACAAGGAAAGTACGATAGAAGTAAGCCTTATATAGAAGTCATCTTGATGCATTTTTAAGAATGTGTGTGTGGGTAAGCATTACATACG
The DNA here is from genome assembly GCA_037783415.1 of Leptasterias polaris. Classification (NCBI taxonomy): domain Eukaryota; kingdom Metazoa; phylum Echinodermata; class Asteroidea; order Forcipulatida; family Asteriidae; genus Leptasterias; species Leptasterias polaris. The sequence continues at coordinate 4,713,746 of JAZGTN010000119.1, forward strand.
AAGTGTGGACCTGAGAACAAAAGAGGTCCACATAAGGCAGGGTTTTGAAACACTGGGTGTGTGTGTTCGTGGAGGGGGGACCATTTTCCCTGTTTCTGTTTTTTTTTTACACCAATCTAAGTAATGAGTACATGCATTTTTTCCCAATCCCTCATTTTGTTTTAAATAAGATTACTTAAAGTGAGGGCCTGCCATTGGTTGATTTTTGTTTTTAAAATTCTGATTTATTGGCAAAATTATCAAAAAAGTACTACAGAAGTCACCTGTGAAAGTACATGTATTAGCTGGAAACAGTGCTGACTTGCTGAGAAAACAGCAAACAAAAAATCACTGTACATGTATTTTCACATAGAATGTTAGAATCCATCCACACAGCATTCGCGAACGAACATCAACATCTGAGCAACAATTCATGCATGAATCATTTCTCAGATTCAAATGTTTTCATTGATTTATAATTAACGGGGAGTTTTCAGACGAAATTTATGTTGCGGACAGTAATTCGTGTTGTGATATCAGCAGGGGCGGATCCAGGATTTTTTAAACCGGGGGGCACAACGGCGCAACCAGGATTTTGTATTAGAGGGTAAACCAAAGATGGGTGGGGTCCAGGGGCCGGCCTTACGGCCCCTGGTGGGGTCCAGGAAGCTCTGAGCTTTTGCCATATTGAGGGGTGAAAAACCAAGCCTCCATGTGCCTAAAACAGAGAAATAGACACACTCTTATTGAAAATCAGATCCATATAAATCTTCTAAATTTACTGGAAACATTTCTGTAACATCGATGGTGGGGGTTCAGGAAGCCCTGGTGGGGGTCCGGGGCCGAAGCCCCCGGAAGCTCTGAGCTTTTGACATTTTGAGGGGTAAAAAATCAAGCCTCTGTGTGCCTGAAACCGAGAAATAGACACACTTTTTAAGCTCTTCTGATCCATACCATTTTTCAAATTTTACTCAAAGAAACTGTTAATCCCACAAATCTCGCGTTTGGATCTGGTCGCTGCAATATCTGGTTTCATGCATATTCATTTAAAAATTATAGTTCAAGCTTAGTGTATAGTCTTTACTTGAATGCCAGAACGACATGAAATATACTTTATCCAGGACAAATTGGCACGTCAGGTTTCAAACGCTTATGTTATCGTGCAAATCTAAGCAATTACAAGTGACATATCATGAAAGATTCATTTTGGCAGAAAGAAACAAATTTGATAGGCATAGGATGAAAAAGAAATCCATCCTGCCTCTTGGGGAAAATACACCACACACACTTGTGGCTAATTTTTAAGCAGGCAGATATATATATATTTTTTTTGATTTGTTTTTCTTCAAATTTTACCCGGGGGCACGTGCCCCCTGGGCCTCCCCCCTGGATCCGCGCCTGATCAGGGACCAACAAAATGAACAGCACCAATCAAGCCTACTTCAACCCATGACCACAGAACACAGCCTTATATCGAAGGTGTGTTATTTTTCTGGGAGAAAAACCTGATTGCCTTGTGATAAAAACCTGCATAGGAGAGAACCAATGCACAACTCTACTCACAAAATGGCCGAAGATTCTTAACCGCAAATGAATCTTAATTGTGATGTCACAATACAATGATACTGACGACTCATCTCAAGATGAATTTTTATTTTTTTTAAAATCAGCTCCAGGGCCACAGGGGTGAGAGGCAAGCGCTTTGCCCACAACCACCAAATGATCAATGATCAATGCCATATCAATGCCATATCAATGCCATATCAATGATGAATATACCTTAATCATGATGCGACCATCTTGAATTTGTTCAATACACCAGTGTAACCAGACTGAGGCTGAAAAAAAAATTAGTCTGACCAGCTCCTTTTTGTGAAATGAATATTAGCATTAGATACAGGAAACATGACCAAGATTGTGGCAGCATAATAGAAGTCTATACTATAGGTTTTCCCGGCCAATTTCAGCAAAAATTCATTCAATTTCATTAACATGCATTCAAATTCACGCATTTTCCCCTAATCCTCTCAAACTAGGGTTTCTTTTTAGCTCTAAATGCATTCAATTTCGTTTTTATGCACACATGATTTCGTTTTTCTCGTTCAGATTCGCTTCGGTCATTCTATTTCGTTTATAGGCATTCAAGACTACACTTTGACCATTCTTAAGTTAAATTTCTACTACGTATTCACAATTGATGCATTCAAATTAAGACTCATTGAAGCGAACATGGTTTTGTTGCTAGTTTGCGTTTTCTTTTTCGTTTATGGGCAACGAATTTCAACTTCTTTGCATTCAAATTAAACATGAGTTATGGCTTTACGAGTAAGCTGGAAATTATAGCCCCTTTCTGGCACATAAGATGTCCTTTGTAAGAGGTGTTTCCATGTATTTTACTTGTTTTATTGTATCGTTTGTTTTTTGTTATTGAAACAGTCCGCTGTTCCTTTTGCTTTGTTATACACTTCGAAGTTAAAACCTGCACCCAATAACTTTAAAATGAAAACTAACTCTTTTGCGAAAGTCTTGAGATTTTTTGCCCTGGTATTTATGTTCTTGTCTTTGTTTTCTGCTAATGCCCGGACCATGTCAAATTTGAAGTTAACAAATGTTTTAAAGGAAACAAAAGCTTAAAATGATAAGGGGTCGTTATAAAATCTAAAGATAAATTAATCTTTTTGTTTTCTTGTGGATTTTGTTCACAAGTCTCTTTTTTCGTGTGTTTGATATACATTTCTTCTATTCGTTTATTTTTATCTGAAGTTGGTTTCTTTAACCTTCAATGATCTGACGTGCCAGACATCTCGGCATGTAAGTTTGGTTATAATTATGCCAAGAGTCACCATGCTAGTTGTAGGTGGGCCTAGTCATGCCTGGTTATTCTCGAATGCTTCAATCAGTGTCTCCCTGTTAACATTATTCACTACTCTGTACCGACCACGGGCAGCCACCTTTTCATTCAAAATCGCTTAGGCCTATATTTGGAGATAACGCGAAACTAGTGTAGAAATGAGTTTTCCCTAAAAACATTTGCCTTTATTACAGGCAGCTACGAATCAGAAGGCATATAGCATAGAATTTGAATTTGAATGCAAACATTTTGAAAAAGATTGCCCATTAATGAAATTGAATGGTTGACCACCTCTTGCCGCTGGCTTTTACGAAATTGAATGAGTCTTGCGGTCTGATGAAATTGAATGATCTTATTTGACCAGTGAATGCTAAACTGGTGAAATTGAATGACTCCTTTAAACTGTTGAATGCTGTTTCAACGGAGCATTCGTTTTCAAACGAAATTGAATGAGCCAGGAGTTAAAATGAATGGATTTTTGTTGAAATTGGCCGGGAAAACCTATATTAAAAAGATAATAAAATGTTGGTACTTGGTTCTGTTACAAACATAAAAATTACTGTTTCAGTGACAAAATTAATATGTCCTGCAAAGTTGTGAGACTCAGAATTAACAAGCAAGAAAGAACCCCTTACAAAAACCAGAGCTGGTGTGGTCTTGACGTTTCATTCGAACATTATACATGTACTCTGCTTGTATTCAGCATAGGACACTGTTTGACTAGATTCTACTGTCCAAAATGTTGAGAGCACACCAGCTCTTTTCAGAGCCAACACTCTTTCCAAAAGAGATTAACAAAATATGTAAGTTTACCACACCATGCAAAGCTTCAAACATCACTCATTTCTGTGTAAATTGTCACAAATGAATTGTTTCTCTCGAGTGAGGACACTCTGTGGAGTAGTCAGATGAGAAACCTATCCCACAAATGTCACAAACAATGGTTTCGCTGCAGTATGTACACGCTGATGAATTGTTAATTGGCCTTTGCGTTTGAAAGCTTTTCCACAAGCATTACAAACAAATCGTTTAAGTTCAGTATGGACAAGCTGATGGGTTGTTAAGTTATTTTTATGTAAGAAGGCTTTTCCACAAAGGTCACAAACAAATGGTTTCTCTCCAGTGTGTACACGCTGATGAATTGTTAAGTGGCCTTTGCGTTTGAAGGCTTTTCCACACATGTTACAAGCAAATCGTTTCACTTCAGAATGGACAAGTTGATGGGCAGCAAGGTTAGGTTTATTTGAGAAGTTTTTCCCACAAAGATAGCAAACAAATGGTCTTTCTCCAGTGTGAAATCTGTGGTGATTTTTTAGATCTCCTTTCTGTTTGTAACTGTTTCCACATCTGTCACAAATGAATGGTCGCTCTCCAGTGTGGACTCCTTGATGGTTGGTCAGGTGATGTTTATGAGTGAAGGCTTTCCCACAAATGTCACAAACAAAAGATTTCTCTCCAGTGTGGACATACTGATGGATGGTTCGTTGGCCTTTGCGCTTAAAGGCTTTCCCACAAATGTCACAAACAAATGGTTTCTCTCCAGTGTGGACATCTTTATGACTAATAAGGGTCTTCTTACGAGAAAAGGCTTTTCCACAAACATCACAAACAAATGGTTTCTCCCCAATGTGGGCACGCTGGTGGCCTGTCAGGGTATGTTTATGTGAAAAAGCTCTTCCACAAATGTCACAAACAAATGGTTTCTCTCCAGTGTGGACATGCTGATGAGTGCTAAGGTTCTTTTTATGTGAAAAACCTTTTCCACAAACATCGCAAACGAATGGTTTCTCGCCAGTGTGGACACGCTGATGGTATGTAAGGGTGTGTTTATGTGAGAAGGCTTTCCCACAAAGATCACAAACAAATGGTTTCTCTCCGGTATGGACACGCTCATGAATGGTCAGTTGAACTTTACGCTGAAAGGCTTTTCCACAAATGTCACAAACAAAAGATTTCTCTTTTGGACGATCTTCCGGTTGATGTTCCATGTTTTGTTTGTCTTGGACCGTCCTGTCAAAAAAGAATAGTTTTTTTGTGTGTTTACACCGTTTCTTCTGTAAAACTCATTGCACATCCAATCACAAATTAGGACAGATTCCAGATGCAATAAACAATTACATGTACTTTACATAACAAGTTCTTAAGGAGAAGAAATCATGCAAACGTGATGTAGTTACCTTCTCCCCCTTTTATGAGAACAAAAGGGAGATTGTTGTGTGTACCTACAGAAAAGATCCAAAGTTAAAGGTGTATCATGTAACAAAAAGATACAAAGTTCAAGGTGTATTATACAGGAAAGGTAGACTTGACAAAATAGTTGCAGTGTTCATGTTGTGTGTGATCAACCATACACAAAATAAAAAACCTGTGAAAGAAAACTTTGGCTTAATTCCTACCATGCACAATTTTCAGCAAGGGGTGTTACAATCTGGAGCACACTGCCTTGTCTCTATTTGTGTGCTATGTGCCTGGTATCCGGTACATTCTGTTAACCATTCTGGACAGGTAGTATATAACTTGAGCTAAATAAAAAGAGATAAAAAATAAAAAAATTGCCAGATGGATCCCGTAAACTATTTAATCGCACTCCCCAGCTCACAGTCAGTGTGTAACAATTACAACTGTACACAATGTATATGATGCACTTCATATTTTATTTTTATGGAGCTTAGTAATAAAAAGTATAGATAATGACTGAAAAATGAACAAAGACTTAGTCAGTGTAATCTGGTAATTACTAAATCATAGTTGGGCTGTTGATAACAGTTATTCATGATCAATAATAGTTTATGAATCAAGACCGATGTAACAGAGCCATTACAGCCCAACAAGGTGGGCTAAGGTTTAATTTTAAAGGAACAACAACCGTCTTTAATAATGTACTTGAAAAAAATATCGGTGATTTGTCAATTTATGATTAAGGGAATAAAAGAGTGACGACGAGTTCTTATACGGCCGTTTAAAACCGGCAGGGTCGTGGCCGTGCGATTAAGGCCCGAGCCAAAAGTCTTAAACAGCTCCAGCTATGTCTTTATCAGCCGTTTAAAGGGACACGTTGCCTTGGAGTTGGACTGGACGAGTTGGTCTAATAAAAAGCGTTTGTAACCATTTGTTATGAGATGCATAGATATGGTTAGAAAGAAAACTCCCATAAATGGCCGACCGTGTTAGTTCACAAAGTAAAAGGAAAACCGACTCGAGTCATAGTTCTAGTCTACATAGGTAGGAGTTAATCTTCCCCTAGCCCCACAATTGTGTGGGGGTGGCCTGGCCCCACTAACTTGTGTGGCCAAGGATAGCTGAATCCTTCCCTTGGCCACCACACGTTCCGACCATTTCTTTTTAAGCTAAGAAACAGCCATTTTTATAAACAATTATAGCGCATTCCCTACGGGCCAGTCGGCGGTTTAAACTAGCTAGGCCTAAATGTCCTTGTGTGTTTTGGATGTCCAAACAAATAACTTTTTAAGAAGATATTTCAAACAATAATTGTGCGACTTGCATGATTGGGGTGACGGGTCATGTCATTCTAAAATGGCGGCTCCCACATCGCGGAAAGTAAGTCGCACAATTGAATTATTGTTTGAAATATCTTTAAAAAAAGTTATTGTTTGAACATCCAAAACACACAAAAAAGTCACAAGGCAAGCTAAGACTAAGAGCTTAGTGAACACATTTAGCTGGTCGGAGGAAGTCCAGAGTATTGGCACTAAAATAAATGGGGCTAGATCCGTTAGCGCACAGACAGAGAAGATTAGCCCCGCTTGAATTGTGTGGGCCAAGTCAGCAAGCCTTGGCCGGCTACACACTGTGAAGTGGCGCGGCTGAGTGGGGCTGCCTAGATTAAAAGATATGAATTGAAAATAAAAAAATAAAAATGTACGTACCCTTTAGGCTTTACATACAGACGAGTGAATCTCATGAGTCATAAGATTTTCGAGTCGAATAGCTTTTATTTCGCCTTGTCGGATGTACTCTGACTTAGTCCTTTTCACATTTTTCTGTGTGTTGTGTGTGCGTTTTACTAACCGCACTAATCTCCGAGAGTTCTACCTCGTTGATTTGTGTTTATACCGTGTACGTAAAATTTAACATACTGAAAATAAATACATACACAGTACATACATGTACATACATACATACATGTATATACTTACATACCGTACATAAACACGTACATCATTATAATAATAAACGCCCTCTACCGAAACTTCGACATTAACAGCCGATGAGGAGAAAGGGGGAGGGGGAGGGGGGGGGGGGGGAGGGTGGGGGGGGGGGGGGGGGGGGGGGGGGGTAGATGAGGCGGCCTAGCCTCGAAGGGGAGGGGTGTGGTAAAACAAATGCACTGGTACAAGTTCATCAAGAAACAGTATTTTGAGCACCCTCATTTTTCTTTGGGTGGGATTAGGCTGGTGTGACAGGAAAAAAAGTTCTTAATTGTTTTGGAGGGGAGAATAAGGGGGGGGGGGGGTGTGTTCACAGGAATCTGCCTAAGTAATACAAACTACGATTTATCAGAGTCTGCCCAGGGACTAGCCGGCAGACAAAATATACCCTGCCTTTTAATAAAGCAGGCAACCAGTCACAAACTGTGCAGCATGGTATTTGGGCTGTATGATGGTACGCCTTTCCAGTAAGCAAAACTGTTTGGTGCTTAGTAAATTTGTGCGCTTAAGCAGCTCTATGAAGTTGGGCACAGGTCTTTAAAACAAAATCAAAACAAAGAGTCTTCTTTTCCTTTAACAATATTTATGTCGCAGTAATCATTGCTACAACCCTTGACGGTCTACAAGTGAAATATTCACATAAATTATTAGTTTGATGGAAACATTTATAAACACTCTTTGACTTTTCCTTGAAAGTCACAAAGAAAAGGGCACTCCCAGCGTGGTTTTGTTTGTTTGGTTAACAAGGTTCTTTGTGCCAAAGCATTTCCACCACAAAAGTCACAAAGAGCTAGGTCTCTCCAGTGTTTTTTTTTTTAATGTTTGGCTAAATCCATACCTTGTGAAAAGGCTGTTCTACAAAGTTCACAAACAAATGGTTTGTCATGCTCTGTGTAAAAAACCCTTTCCACAAAAGTCGCAAACAAATAGTTTCTTTCCAGTGTGGATTGGTTGATGATTTGCCAGAGATGTTTTACGTGTAAAGGTCTTTCCACAAAAGTTGCACACACATGGTTTCTCTCCAGAATGGACTAAATTGTGGTATCTGAGGCTGCGTTTAAGTGAGGAGACTTTTCCACAAATATCACAAAGGGTTTCTCACCAGTGTGGACACGCTGATGGGAGGTTAGTCCTTGTTTAAGCAAGAAAGCCTTCCCACAAAAGTCACAAACAAATGGTTTCTCTGCAGAGTGGATTCAAAAATGTTTGTTTAAATAGCTTATTTCAGGAAAAGCTTTTCCACAAATATAACACAATCAAATGGTTTCTTCCCAGTAGTTATGTGGACATTCTGATGGTATTTCAGGGAGCTTTTTGTGAAAAGGCTTTTCCACAAGAGTCGCATCCAACCTCTGATAAAGTGGTACCATTCTAGCCAACTGTTTCTTGTGTCAGATGGTGACATTGATGACTGGCAGGCACTCTGACTCTAGCCAACTGTTTCTTGTGTCAGATGGTGACATTGATGACTGGCAGGCACTCTGACTCTAAGCAGCTCTGTGGTTCCCATCACCCCCCCCCCCCCCCCCCCCCCCCCCCCCACTTGTACAAAACAAAGGTGTGATTTTCGATAGACAGCACTCGGTAAAGGGTTAAAACAACAAAATCAAAGCAAACCAAAGGTTCCTCTTTTTTGATTCTCACTGTTATTTTTAATTCCATCTTATGAAAAGGCAATCTTCAGTATACAGCAGTAACTACTTAATCTATTCTAAACAAACTAATAAAAGAAAGAAAACAAAACTTGCTGAACACATAACTTTTATAAATAAATAGTTCCTGATAGATGTCAAATTAACACATGACTTTGGTTTTGGTTTTGAGCTGCCTCATAATTTCTTAACGTTTTCCACCAGCCAAGTATTTATGTAATCACACGAGCAAGGAATTTGAGAAACTGCAATATGTCATACACACACAACATATAGTTTTGCATTCAAGGGAAGGTATGCATTAAAATTAATGGCAATGCAAATTTACTCGGTTGGAAGTAAAGCAGCTTTCGATAGTATAAAGCTTTTTGAGAATCATTTCACTTCGAAGTAATGTTGTTATGGAAAAAGATATCAGGTTTTATGCACCATACATCCCCGTACCAAAATGTAGAGACCCACCATTTGTGTCAGAATGATGTAATCAGATGTTGACAAATTTTGCACTGGAAGGGTATCCAATACAATGGCAATTTAAATTCATTTTAATATGAGGTTAAAGAGCACAAAAGCCGAATAAGGTAGGCTATTAACTAATCTAATATTACTTGAAATACTTGACAATTAATAATGTTATAAACTCAAAAATCAAAGGCACAAGAGCTTCAATCAAGGTCAGTGTACATGTAGTGGTCAGTGAGTACATCTAAGAACGTTAAAGAGCAGAAACACATTTGCATTTATTGAAATACTTGACAATTAATAATGTTATAAACTCAAAAATCAAAGGCACAAGAGCTTCAATCAAGGTCAGTGTACATGTAGTGGTCAGTGAGTACATCTAAGAACGTTAAAGAGCAGAAACACATTTGCATTTATTAATTTAATTACTAAAAATAGTTAGTGGCCTGACGTTTTGACCCTAGCAGAGTCTTTCTTGAAGGCTAAAAAGTTCATTTCTTTCATGAAGTTAGGATTATGAGTTAATTGAGAAGACCTTCCCAGCATTCATTTCTGAAAGAAAAAAGTTTTCTCTGGAAGTTGCAAAAGAATGTATCTTTTGTGGATGCTTGACTAATGACTTCAAGATCGGCTTTTCTCTAATCAGGGATGTGATAGGCTGTTGAAAAAAAACCTTGGAACTGTGAGTGCAAAGCACGAAACCTTGCGAGCATGAAACCCACTACTATACATTTATCTTTGGTTTTAAAAGCCCTACTCTGCAATCTGTGGACGTTCTATATTGTTTTATTATTATTTGTTTATGAGTTTGATCTTACAATAAACAAATATAAAAAATTATCATTATTATAATTGTTTGTATTTTTTCTTTTTTTGTGGGGGGCAACAAAAACGGATTTCCGGTTAAAAACAGAGAAATCACATCCCTGCCAATGTTGACCAAATGATGGAATGTCCAATAAATATTTTGAGAGAAGGCTTTTTCACAAAAGTCAGAAACAAATCATTTTATTCATTGTCTGATTCAGGTAAGAACATAATCAGGGCCCAATTTCATAGAGCTGCTTAAGCACAAAAAGTAGCTAAGCACAAAAAGTAGCTAAGCACAAAAAGTAGCTAAGCACAAAAAGTAGCTAAGCACAAAAAGTAGCTAAGCACAAAAAGTAGCTAAGCACAAAAAGTAGCTAAGCACAAAAAGTAGCTAAGCACAAAAAGTAGCTAAGCACAAAAAGTAGCTAAGCACAAAAAGTAGCTAAGCACAAAAAGTAGCTAAGCACAAAAAGTAGCTAAGCACAAAAAGTAGCTAAGCACAAAAAGTAGCTAAGCACAAAAAGTAGCTAAGCACAAAAAGTAGCTAAGCACAAAAAGTAGCTAAGCACAAAAAGTAGCTAAGCACAAAAAGTAGCTAAGCACAAAAAGTAGCTAAGCACAAAAAGTAGCTAAGCACAAAAAGTAGCTAAGCACAAAAAGTAGCTAAGCACAAAAAGTAGCTAAGCACAAAAAGTAGCTAAGCACAAAAAGTAGCTAAGCACAAAAAGTAGCTAAGCACAAAAAGTAGCTAAGCACAAAAAGTAGCTAAGCACAAAAAGTAGCTAAGCACAAAAAGTAGCTAAGCACAAAAAGTAGCTAAGCACAAAAAGTAGCTAAGCACAAAAAGTAGCTAAGCACAAAAAGTAGCTAAGCACAAAAAGTAGCTAAGCACAAAAAGTAGCTAAGCACAAAAAGTAGCTAAGCACAAAATAATTAAGCTTACCAGAATAAGGTTGTATAATTGGTTTGCGCTAACACCAATTTTGTTCTTTGAGAACTGTCTGCAGAATATGGTTACCAGCCAAAATAACGTCACATGTAACATTTATGACTGTATCCAGCTCCTTTTCGTTAGGCAGAAACTTGTTCAGCAATATTTCCTGCTTAAGCAGTTCTTTGAAATTGGGTCCTGAGCTCAATTTCATAGAGCTGCTTAAGCACAAAAACTAACTAAGCACAAAACAATTATGAGCCAATCTTTAAATGACTTCCAAATGTGAGTTACATGTATTTGATGTTTTTACTTGGTTATGAACGTGTCGCTGAAACATGAATTAAAACAATTTATTCCAGACTCTCAAAGGTGGGCAAATTACACATACCTCCATTTAAATGGCTTGTTTCTGAGTACCCTTTCCTAAAAAACCACAAACATTTGGTTTTGGATCAGTGTGAGTTCGATGATGGCCAGTAAGAATGCGCTTATAATTAAAACATTCTCCACAAATGTCACAAACAAATGGTTTCTCTCCAGTGTGGAGTCTCTTGTGTGCATTTAGACCTCCTTTTTGAGGAAATGCTTTTCCACAAATGTCACAAACAAAAGGTTTCTCTCCAGTGTGGATTCTCTGGTGGCCGGTAAGGGTGGTTTTGAGTGAAAAAGCTTTCCCACACAAGTCACAAACGAATGGTTTCTCCCCAGTGTGGATTCTCTTGTGGCCGGTAAGGGATGTTTTGAGTGAAAAAGCTTTCCCACAAAAGTCACAAACATATGGTTTCTCTCCAGTGTGGACACGCTGATGGGTGGTCAGGCGATGTTTTCGTGAAAAGGCTCTTCCACAAACACCACAAGCAAACGGCTTGTGTAAAGTGTGAACACGCTGATGAATGCTTAGGTTACGCTTACTTGCAAATGATTTTTCACAAATATCACAAACAAATACTTTCTTTCCAGAGTGGACAAGCTGATGGGAGGTCAGGAGACATTTTTGTGAAAAGGCTTTTCCACAAACATCACAAACAAATGCTTTCTCTCCAGTGTGGACATGCTCATGTTCTCTAAGGTTCTGTTCACAATCGAAGGCTTCCCCGCAAATGTCACATACAAAATGTTTCTCTCCAGTGTGGACACGCTGAAGGGTGGTCAGGTTACACTTTAGTTCCAATGTTTTTTCACAAATGTCACAAACAAGAGGTTTCTCTTCAGTGTGGACAAGATGAAGGGTGTTCAAGTTATTTTTTGGTAAGAAGGCTTTTCCACAAAAGTCACATACAGAAGATTTCTCTCCAGTGTGGACACACTGATGCTTGGCCAAAGTCTTTTTAGAAGAGCAGGCTTTTCCACAAATTTTACAGGCAAATCGCTTCAAACCAGTGTGGATTCTCTGGTGACCGGTAAGGGTGGTTTTGAGTGAAAATGCTTTCCCACACAAGTCACAAACGAATGGTTTCTCCCCAGTGTGGATTCTCTTGTGGCCGGTAAGGGACGTTTTTAGTGAAAAAGCTTTCCCACAAAAGTCACAAACATATGGTTTCTCTCCAGTATGGATACGCTGATGGGTGGTCAGGCGATGTTTTCGTGAAAAGGCTCTTCCACAAACACCACAAGCAAACGGTTTGTGTAAAGTGTGAACACGCTGATGAATGTTTAGGTTACGCTTACTTGCGAATGATTTGTCACAAATATCACAAACAAATACTTTCTTCCCAGAGTGGACAAGCTGATGGGAGGTCAGGAGACATTTTTGTGAAAAGGCTTTTCCACAAACATCACAAACAAATGCTTTCTCTCCAGTGTGGACATGCTCATGTTCTCTAAGGTTCTGTTCACAATCGAAGGCTTCCCCGCAAATGTCACATACAAAATGTTTCTCTCCAGTGTGGACACGCTGAAGGGTGGTCAGGTTACACTTTAGTTCCAATGTTTTTTCACAAATGTCACAAACAAGAGGTTTCTCTTCAGTGTGGACAAGATGAAGGGTGTTCAAGTTATTTTTTGGTAAGAAGGCTTTTCCACAAAAGTCACATACAGAAGATTTCTCTCCAGTGTGGACACACTGATGCTTGGCCAAAGTCTTTTTAGAAGAGCAGGCTTTTCCACAAATTTTACAGGCAAATCGCTTCAAACCAGTGTGGATTCTCTGGTGACCGGTAAGGGTGGTTTTGAGTGAAAATGCTTTCCCACACAAGTCACAAACGAATGGTTTCTCCCCAGTGTGGATTCTCTTGTGGCCGGTAAGGGACGTTTTTAGTGAAAAAGCTTTCCCACAAAAGTCACAAACATATGGTTTCTCTCCAGTATGGATACGCTGATGGGTGGTCAGGCGATGTTTTCGTGAAAAGGCTCTTCCACAAACACCACAAGCAAACGGTTTGTGTAAAGTGTGAACACGCTGATGAATGTTTAGGTTACGCTTACTTGCGAATGATTTGTCACAAATATCACAAACAAATACTTTCTTCCCAGAGTGGACAAGCTGATGGGAGGTCAGGAGACATTTTTGTGAAAAGGCTTTTCCACAAACATCACAAACAAATGCTTTCTCTCCAGTGTGGACATGCTCATGTTCTCTAAGGTTCTGTTCACAATCGAAGGCTTCCCCGCAAATGTCACGTACAAAATGTTTCTCTCCAGTGTGGACACGCTGAAGGGTGGTCAGGTTACACTTTAGTTCCAATGTTTTTTCACAAATGTCACAAACAAGAGGTTTCTCTTCAGTGTGGACAAGATGAAGGGTGTTCAAGTTATTTTTTGGTAAGAAGGCTTTTCCACAAAAGTCACATACAGAAGATTTCTCTCCAGTGTGGACACACTGATGCTTGGCCAAAGTCTTTTTAGAAGAGCAGGCTTTTCCACAAATTTTACAGGCAAATCGCTTCAAACCAGTGTGGATTCTCTGGTGACCGGTAAGGGTGGTTTTGAGTGAAAATGCTTTCCCACACAAGTCACAAACGAATGGTTTCTCCCCAGTGTGGATTCTCTTGTGGCCGGTAAGGGACGTTTTTAGTGAAAAAGCTTTCCCACAAAAGTCACAAACATATGGTTTCTCTCCAGTGTGGATACGCTGATGGGTGGTCAGGCGATGTTTTCGTGAAAAGGCTCTTCCACAAACACCACAAGCAAACGGTTTGTGTAAAGTGTGAACACGCTGATGAATGTTTAGGTTACGCTTACTTGCAAATGATTTGTCACAAATATCACACACGAACAATTTCTCTCCCGTGTGGGCACGCTTATGGGTGGTCAGGCAATGTTTTTGTGAAAATACTTTCCCACAAACATCACAACCATATAGCTTTTGCAAAGTGTGAGTTCTGTGATGGTCAGTGAGTAAATGCTTATCAGTAAAACGTTCTCCACAAATGTCACAAACAAATGGTCTCTCTTCAGTGTGGAGCCTTTGGTGCTCTCTCAGTCTGTATTCAAGTGGGAAAGATTTTCCACAAATGTCACAGACAAATTCTTCCAGTGACTTCCAAATATGGGTTGTTCGATGTTTTTCCAGTTGACCTTTTTTGGAGTAGGTTGCCCCACATAAGTCACAAATAAACATCTCCTCTAGAGAGCTCATTTAATTACTTGTCAAATTGTTTTTAAGTGACAATGGTAGACAGATAACCCTTACATTTACTCAAAAGCATGGAAATGTGTCTTGGTGGAAGACTGTAGATTCATGAGTGGCCGAGAATGGTTTTCCCCAAACCTCACAAGAAATGCCTTTTCTCTAGTGTGGGTACGATGATGGATGGTCAGGTTAGTCTGATATGATTTTTTTTCCCCACAAATGTCACAAATAAACGGTTTCTCTCCAGTGTGAGTTCGGTGATGGCCAATAAGAATGTGGATATAATGAAAACAACGTTCACCACAAATGTCACACGTAAATGGCTTCTACCCTATGTAGACTCTCTGGTGTGTACTAACACTACCTTTTTGAGATAATGTTTTACCACAAACATCACAAAAAATGTGTTTTTCTCCAGTGTGTTCCAGCTGGTCATCTTTATAGTAATTGCACATTTGCGAAGTCTTGGTTCAAGACCAACCCTTGTGTTCTTAATGTTCTTCCTTTAAGCTTAGTGTCAAAGTTCATGGTTGTTGTAGATTTAAAAGCTCACAGTATTACATTTCTCCTACCTGCAGATAAAGAAGAAAAATAGAAAACACTAAGCCTATTAGTCCATGACACTACATGTAGGTTTGGGAAGTTAAATGCACATAATGTAATAGTAATCCCTGTAGTCACTGTTTAAATTTTCCGAAAATGGTTGTAAGTTATTTGTTTAACATTCGCTTGTAAAATATTTGTTTAATTGTCTTACAAAAACAAAATTATTTTACTTTTCTTTTGTGGTGGTAGAATAGGAATTAATTTTACTTGCTTTTTATTTACTCATTTTCAATTTTAAGTATTTTTTTGTAACCAACTTTAGATAATTATAAAGAGCCTCTCCCGTTGTCAGGGCGCCTCTCCCGTTGTCAGGGCACTAACATAAATTTTTGTGCCCTCACTTTGTGATTGACATTAATAAATCGCTCAAAGTTTTACACAGCGACTCTGTTGAAATTATTGGGTGGTGACTATGTCGCTGGCGTTTTTCAGAGAGGCAAGTTTGTATGTGAGGAGACACGTTGTATTGGACGACTTTGCTGGGTGGTGACTATGTCGCGGGCGTTTTTCAGAGAGGCAAGTTTGTATGTGAGGAGACACTTTGTATTGGACGACTTTGATGGGATTTCTTTTACTTATTATTTTTTTAAAGGGGGGGGGGGGGGGCTGTGAGTTGACTGGCATGGCATTCAATTGGAATTGTGGGCACAAGTGTGTACATACATTCATGCCCTGCAACTTCAAATTCAAACTTAAATTCAAATCACTAAAAAGGGAGTGACTAAAAAAATGCTTTAAAAAACCATCAAAGACCTCTTTGTATTATACTTTAAACTTAGACCCAGTAACTGGGGGCGTTGTAGTGTACTCCTTTTTTAGAAATATTGACATCTTTGGACGTACTACGTACGATGATTTACACACCACAACGCCATGTCATCTTAATACTGGGATCTAAAGAAAGGGCAGACTTGACATTGTTTCTACAATGTGGATTTCAAATTATCGATTTGGAGCACAAACATTTTCGTGGGTACATTTAAATGCATGATGTTGCATCCGTGACATATTGGGAAACCTCTGCTGGTTGCCGGTCGGTAGATTATTAAAAATTTTGTTCATTTGGGGCTTTTTTTTGTGGCAAATTGAGGATCTTGTCATGAGATTAAAACATAATCTGGGGCGCTACCTAGCTAGAGTAGAACTAGAAAAATTTCGAAAAAAGGAGTGCTAATCCAAGGATATGTCGAAGTCGATTGCCTATATTTATGGCGATAAAAACAGTAACACTACTACTTCTACATCTACATCTACACTGGTACTCGGCAAAGTCCACTTCTGGATGTAAAAGCTGAGGTGAAGACTATGTGTGCGTGAAAACAGGTGGAAAGTAAAAACAAAACTAGTTGGAGCTAATGGGTGTAGACGTGTGACCTAAAGACGTCCACTGATGGAGTTGTGATGACGTCTGCAGGTAGTGCGTTCCAGAGTCTGACTGCTGTGGGCATGAACGAAGGAGAATTTGTAGATATATCCTTAGAGGAATGAGTTGTAAGGAGCTGGTATTTTGCCGGGTGGTAGTTTCTGAGTCTAGTAGTACTAGTAGTATCGGACATAGTGGAGAAGTACTGGTCTCTGTCAACTGCGATAAGGCTGTGTGAAATTTTGTACAGCATTGTCTTAATTGCTGCTTCCCTTCTGGATTGGAGTGAAGTCCACTGCAGATTTTGAAGAGCTGTGGTGATACTCTCAGTACGGTTATGGATGTTAAGCACAAATCTGGCTGCCCTCTTCTGAATAGCTTCAATCTGGTTGATGGTGGTTTGGTGATGGGGGTTCCAGACAGTTGAGCAATATTCTAAGTTGGGTCTTACAAGGGAGATGTAGGCCTGCTCTTTCAATTTTGGGTGGCACTTTCTTATAATATGTCTTCGCCTCCCTAGGTGGTAGTCAAAACTAATGTTGTTGGTATGGTGGAAGACTTGCTTTACATGGCATTTGTCTGAATTGAACTTCATCTTCATCATACTACAAGGTGTTGGTAAAAGTCGGAGGTCGGAGCTAGCCGGAGGTACCCGGAGGTTGCATTTATTACGTGATATGTCATTAAAACTAACTACTCACTCACTTCAAATGACGTTCTAGAGATTCTTTGGCAGTATGGGGGTGGGGATTAACTTCTATCCCCATGGGTGGGGAGAATTAGCGAAAATTACGTCTCCGGGAGAGCCCAAGTTGCAGTCACACAAGAATAGTATCAGTGTTATAATGTAGTGCAATACAACTTGAACACAGTCAATGTCAAAACGCCCTCAAGCGGAAGCAAACGAAGACCACTCTGGCGCTCAATAGACAACAATTCATGCGCCAAGCTAATAATCATAATTTGTAACCGCATAGAATCTTTTGAATGTTAACGTTTTGGGGATCGTGCAATTAATAGGATGTGTAATTATAAGAATTTAGCACAACCTGGGGGTTCTGTGTTTCAACTTTTGTGGATACTTGATGATTTTTATTCATTTAAGTTGGCCCTATTTTACTTGGTGGTAAAGAATGGCTTCACGGAACAGGCAACAAGTCGGTGTAAACAACATACAAAAAGTGATTATTATTTAGCCGAGATGGTCCAACCCGGAGGTCCCTTTTTAAAGGTTTATTCCTCGTCGGAAAATTATCAAAAAATCACACAGCACTCTCCATATATGTGACCTTATTTCTATCCAAAAAATAACATGTTCTTTACTTCGGAAAGTTACTTAAAACACGTCTTTTTAAAAGCCCGTCCTGGAGGGCTCTCTGTGTACATGACACCGTGGTTTGTGTGCTACACACACCAACATAAAGAGATGATTATTTAGCCAAGATGGTTCAACCCGGAGGTCCATTTTTAAAGGTTTATTCTTCGTCGGAAAATTATCAAAAAATCACACAGCACTCTCCATATATGTGACCTTATTTCTATCCAAAAAAATAACATGTTCTTTACTTCGGAAAGTTACTTAAAACACGTCTTTTTAAAAGCCCGTCCTGGAGGGCTCTCTGTGTACATGACACCGTGGTTTGTGTGCTACACACACCATACATAAAGAGATGATTATTTAGCCAAGATGGTCCAACCCGGAGGTCCATTTTTAAAGGTTTATTACTCGTCGGAAAATTATCCAAAAATCACACAGCACTCTCCATATATGTGAACTTATTTCTATCCAAAAAAATAACATGTTCTTTACTTCGGAAAGTTACTTAAAACACGTCTTTTTAAAAGCCCGTCCTGGAGGGCTCTCTGTGTACATGACACCGTGGTTTGTGTGCTACACACACCATACATAAAGAGATGATTATTTAGCCAAGATGGTTCAACCCGGAGGTCCATTTTTAAAGGTTTATTCTTCGTCGAAAAATTATCCAAAAATCACACAGCACTCTCCATATATGTGACCTTATTTCTATCCAAAAAAATAACATGTTCTTTACTTCGAAAAGTTACTTAAAATACGTCTTTTTAAAAGCCCGTCCTGGAGGGCTCTCTGTGTACATGACACCGTGGTTTGTGTGCTACACACACCATACATAAAGAGATGATTATTTAGCCAAGATGGTTCAACCCGGAGGTCCATTTTTAAAGGTTTATTCTTCGTCGGAAAATTATCAAAAAAACACACAGCACTCTCCATATATGTGACCTTATTTCTATCCAAAAAAATAACATGTTCTTTACTTCGGAAAGTTACTTAAAACACGTCTTTTTAAAAGCCCGTCCTGGAGGGCTCTCTGTGTACATGACACCGTGGTTTGTGTGCTACACACACCATACATAAAGAGATGATTATTTAGCCAAGATGGTTCAACCCGGAGGTCCATTTTTAAAGGTTTATTCTTCGTCGGAAAATTATCCAAAAATCACACAGTACTCTCCATATATGTGACCTTATTTCTATCCAAAAAAATAACATGTTCTTTACTTTGGAAAGTTACTTAAAATATGTCTTTTTAAAAGCCCGTCCTGGAGGGCTCTCTGTGTACATGACACCGTGGTTTGTGTGCTACACACACCATACATAAAGAGATGATTATTTAGCCAAGATGGTTCAACCCGGAGGTCCATTTTTAAAGGTTTATTCTTCGTCGGAAAATTATCCAAAAATCACACAGTACTCTCCATATATGTGACCTTATTTCTATCCAAAAAAATAACATGTTCTTTACTTCGGAAAGTTACTTAAATCACGTCTTTTTAAAAGCTCGTCCTGTAGGACTCTCTGTGTACACCACCCCGTTGTTGGTGTGCTACACATACACCATACAAAAAGAGATAATTATTTAACCAAGATGGTAAAAGCCGGAGGTCCATTTTATAGAATTGCTCTTTTGTTGATCAATATATGTTTTCTCTTTTGTTGGTCAAAATATGTTTGCTCTTTTGTTGGTCAAAACAATTTTCTCTTTTGTTGGTCAAAATATTTGTGCTCTTTAGTTGGTAAAAATATGTTAACCCTTTTGTTGGTAAAAATATGTTTACCCTTTTTGGGGTAAAAATATTTTTGCTCGTTAGTTGGTCAAAACATTTTTGCTCTTTAGTTGGTCAAAATATTGACCATCTTTTGTTGGGTTTTCATTTGTTGTCAACCATTACAGTTGGTAATGTTTAAGTTTTATAATTTTGGGTAATTTTTCAATAATTGGTTTTTACTTTTTTAGCAAGCACTGTTGTTATTAACTTATCCCCACTTGTGTTGCTTGTATTGCTTTTAAATCATTTTTGGTGCACTGCGTTCCTTTTTGAAGGGCTGATGTTTTGAGGTTGGTATTTTTCAAAATAAAAACAAAAAGTAATGATTAAGCTAGTTAAAACACTTTTATTCCACTCTGATTCAACTGAATAACAACATGGAAATGATTGGGGAGGGGGAGGTCAGCAAAAGAAACACCAATGTTACCCTTTGTATCACTCAGTGTATTTTTGTTCAACTAAAACGCTCTTGTGTGAAAAGAAATGAACCGAACCGTACAATTTTTGATTAATCTATGATGGTCACAAGCAAATAATCACCTTGCATAAAACAACTAGGGGGTTTGTATACAACCAGATACACTTGGGGCAAAGGTAACCGAAGAATGTGGTTTGGTTTCTGAAAACGAACATTTAATAATGTGGTGATTTCAAGAATCTCCTGTGCTCCAATCAGTAGTTACAATAGATCGAGGGCGCTGTGTATTGTTGACGTGTCAGAGGTCAAGATGCGGATTAACACGTGGTTGTCAAGGGTACACTACGGGCTTCAAATAGGTCGTGAATAAGTAATTGGGGTCAAACTGAATTATAACTTTCTTATGTGGCGGTTGTATTAAAGTATACGGGGTGTAATTAATTAATTATTAATACTTTGAGTATTTAGGGATCGATCAGGAGGAATTCACCAGTCTTCCAGTCTTCTGTGTGAGTCACTCTTTTTTTGGTGACTGCGCAGTAATCGGTGGGTCAAGCTGCAGGTGGGGTGGTTTCCCGCTTGGGGAAAACGGCCTCTTTCTGCTACGGGCCTTTCAGGCAGCTACCTGCTTTGACTTATTTGAGCCATAAATTACTCTTTGGAGGGCCAAATCATGCCTTAAGAGTATGTTCTACAAGAGGTAGTTCTTCCTGGTTTACCCCAGCACTGGCTGGTAAGTGATACATATTTATAAAAGCTGTTGTTATAGAATTACTTGAAAAGTGACACGAATTGTGAACGTGTAAAATTACCTTTCAAATGTATAACGTTATGGCACCTTGTACCTTGTTTGAACACAGTTTGGTTGGCTGTATTTACAGGTTTTCTTTGAGGGATAAATAAAACAACATATTGCAATACCCCGAACAACGACTCCACACCGAGTTTCACTACATTAACAACATTCTTGGAAGCAGTATTGGCTCTGAAAAGAGCCGGTTGGTTTTGAAAGACCTGCTACTGACTGCCCGTGACGAAATCGTTGTGTTGCAAAGTCAATGAAGCTATCAATCCATCCTGTGTAGATGATGCCTTTCCCCCTTCAACATACTGTTGTTTCTCAAACAGAATAACTACCACAGAGCCAACATTCTCTCTGTCATGGTTACATGAACATCACACATCAACGGTCTGCAACACCCAAATTACGTCCACACCATCCATCTTTGATTGTGGTTTGTGCCTGTGACTTGCTATGTCCGAATGTATGGTACACTTTGCATTATGGGTAAAATGTTTCCACGAGGAGCAGTTTACCTCATTTTCAGTTAATTTTCACCTCCTGTTGAGCAAAAGTTACATAATGTTGTTTAACCCACTTCAGGAGTGATTTTCCCCTGCTATGGTTTGTTTGGACCAATTCCAAGTTTTTAGAAAGTGCGCGATTAACACATAGGTTTTAGAACTGCATAAAAACTGCAAGTTGTTATTAAAGAACAAAATCTTTTATCCAAGAAAGCTGTTGGCCCAGGCCAGTGATTCACAAATTATTTGGGAGGGTTACACATTGGATTAGGTTGAGCTTCAACCCAAAACCAAGGTTAAAACAAGCCTTAATGTTGGTTAAACACCTTTAAACCAATATAATGAAGAACAAGAGACCATTGTTGGTGTTAAGGTAAAACCAAGTAGGCCTATATCGTACCAAGTGATCTGGTTAAATGATTTTTCTACATGACCAATTACCATGGGAAGTTTTAACCATGACGGTTGGGCTTATTGTAGTCACCCAAATTTTCTGGTTGAGCTTTAACCAAAAACAAAGTTTAAAAACAACACTTTTAAACCAATATAATGGAAAACAAGAGACCATTTGTTGGTTCTTAGGTAAAACAGAGTGTCTTTTACCAAGGGATGGTTAAAATATTTTTCTAAATGACCAATTACTAAGGAAGTTTTAACCTTCAGGGTTGGGCTAATTGCAGTCACCCAATAGGCTTAGATTAACCAATAACAGGTATTTTGAAATTGACCAGCTCAGCTCATGTAAGTTGGGTAAATATTTAAAACTTACACCAATAATGGGATCATAATCGACCAAACGTTGGTCAAAATTACTTTACCCAATAATTTTTACCGGGACAAAGACGTCCTGGTTTCGTGCGGTTCGATACGGTATAGTATGACACTTAGCAGCTTGAACTTATTTGCATCAGTATAGACTAACAAGTCCAGGCACAGAACTATACTCGGGATTGTTTACCGTAGCCTAGCTAGGGCTGAATTTGTGTGCTTTCAGATGCCAATAATGAGTGAGAAATTACCTTTTTCTCAAAAACTAGGTTTGTTTTATACTTCAGAGGGAGTCGTTTCTCAAAATGTTTTATACTAGCAACAGCTTTCCATTGCTCTTTACCTAGTAAGTTTTTATATGCCAACAATTTTTTTGAGTAATTACCAATAGTGTCCAGTGCCTTTAAAAGGCACATGTGGTTAAGCAGTTTCTATTTCGTGATAATTAGTTAACACAGTTTAATGTTACTTCAGTTACTTGAAATTTAATGAGTGTTTTGTTCCTTAATCTTGCAGGTTTTACGTGAACATACTACATAGTAAACCTAGTGAACAGTGAATACAGTAGATACAGGAGAGAGTTGTAACCTGAGAACTTAGAGGAAACTGTACAAGTTGAGAAGAGTAATAAAAGACAAGACCTGTACAAACTGATACAACTCTCAAGAATTTATTGTCGTGTACACTTTGTACATGTAGCCGCCACACTCCGTAATCTAAATGACAAACGTAAAGATATCATGATAATGGGAGACTTCAACTATAGAGATGTGAAATGGGAGACCATACAAGCGGAATCAAGTAAATCAGAAGCATTTCTAGATGTCATTCAAGATAATTTATGGACACAGCATGTAACCCAACCTTGCCGACAAGGAATGAGTCACTGCTGGACTTAGTGATAACAGAACCCCAGAAATGGTCGACAGAAATTTCAGTACATGTTGAAATGGACATTGAACTTCCATCAACCCAGAAACAGCAACACCAAAACATGACTTCAAAAACCCAACTTATAACAAAATAAGAGAGGAACTGGATTAGATAAATTGGGTGGAAAGACTCCAAAAATGCTCAACAGAACAGGCCTAGGACAAGACTAAAACTATACTACATGACATGATCAAACTACATGCGCCTATTAATCAGCCGAAGGAAAAAAATAATAATCTGGCTCACAAAAAAGGCACTTAAAGCTGTACGACATAAGAAGAGAGCATGGAGGAAATACCAAGAGAGGAAATCAAACAAGACTAAGCAACACTATGAAAATTGTCATAGTGAAGCAAAAAGAGAAATAAGAATAGCCAAACGAGACTTTGAAAGGAATATCGCTAAAAACATCAAAGAAGATCCAAAGAGCTTCTACTCATATGTACGGTCAAAGCAAAAGGTTAAGGACTCAGTAGGACCGCTGAAGACAAAGTCAGATGAATTAATCTCACCAGGCAAAGAGAGTGCTGACACCCTCAACAATTTCTTTGCGTCCGTGTTTACAGAGGAAGCACCGGGTATGACGATGCCAACAGAAATGTTCAAATTAACCATTTGACAACAAACTACAAGACATAGTGATTACCCAAGAAAATGTTAAAAGTAAACTTGACAAACTTGACCCATCAAAACCATCAGGTTCAGATGGTATCCCACCTAGCATATTGAAAGAACTTTCCAACGAGCTATGTGCACCACTCACATCAATATTTAAGCAGTCAATAGCCGGAAGACTGGCGAACTGCAAAAAGATCTTCAAAAAGGTCTCAAGATCACAGCCAGGGAATTACAGACCGATAAGTTTAACATCAGTGGTAGGGAAAGTTCTAGAGAGTATCATCCGAGACCAAGTTACAGACCGCTTTCGTAAAGGAAAATCATGCACAACAAATTTACTGGAACACCTACTAAGCTTGTTGATGACGGTGCTCCTGTTGATGTTGTGTACCTGGACCTAGCTAAAGCCTTCGATAAGGTTCCACACAGGCGACTAAAGCAGCAAAAATCAAGGCCCACGGCATTGACTGGAAAGCTTTAACATGGATAGAGGCATGGTTAGTATTAACCATGTAGTGATATGAGTCTAGGAAGTAATTAAGGCGATATACGATGGTTGCTTTCCTAGCTCAAGAGTAAGTAAATTCGCAGACGACGCCAAACGTTGTCATGCGGTGCAGACAAAACATGAAGTTGACACATATGCAGAGCGACATCAACCAGCTCAAATCATGGGCAGAGAAGTGGCAAATGCAATTCAATGCTGAAAAATGTGGAATTATGCATTTTGGGTTCAACAGCCCAAATCATCTACAACATGGGGGAGACTGGAGTGAAGGAAACCACTGAAGAAAAAGATCTCGGGGTTTGGATACACAAATCCCTAAAAGTTTCCACTCGGTGTGCAGCTGCATCAAAGAAAGCAAACAGAGTCATGGGGATGATCAAGATAAATTTTGTATTTCGAAGCAAAATTGTCATCCTCCAATTATACAAGTCGCTTGTTCGCCTATACACCTAGATTACTGTATGCAGGTATGGAGCCCCTATCTAACCAAAGCCAAAAAAATTCTTGAAAAGGTACACGCCCGTCTCATAACAAGTCTAAAGGACCTACGTACGAGACCAGGCTGACCCGATTAAACCTCACAACACTCGAAGACAAAAGGAAGAAAGGAGATCTCATTGAAACGTACCGCATCATGACACAAATTGATAAGATTTACCCAAACACAATGTGTAAAAAAAGCAGAGTACCAGGGCAGTGGCTGAAACATAATCAAAATTATCGAAGAAATCAATGCTAGCACTTGGTGCTCTGTAAAAGGCACCAACCAAAATTTGGGATCTGTGAATGTTGTGCTTTCTTTCAATCCACACGCTTTCCAAAGCCTCAGACTCAAGACTTTCTCGCCTGGTGAACTTAACATCATTAGATACATATGTAACTACACCGCCACCATGTCTATTTCTGTCAGTTCTTACTAAGAAACTGTCGATACAGATTTCATCATCCGAGATACTAGAAGCGCACAACGTTTCATTCTGACAAATGACATCATGTCTATGTTTTAGTAGGTGACGAAGCTCATCTATTTTACTGACTAGGCTATGAATGTTAAGCTGACCAAATTTGATACCTTTTGTTGTAATTGGAGGAACCATCAATTAAGTCATTGTAAGTAGCATGAGGAACTTGAAATGTGTTGTTTACGGGCTTAGATGGTGTCTGTTCTGGGTGTGAAGTTTCTGGTACCGAATCCATTCCGACTCTTGTGTCGGGAGGGGGGATAGGGAGCGACTCGATCGAACTTGTGTCTGTGACATTGCTGGAAAATGTTACACCACAAAAGCTTGTTAAAACAGTCGATCAAGTTAGGCTATACTTTGAAGAAAAAAGAGACCATAGTTTGCATGCACGAATTTTAAGAAAAAACAATACAAAGGGTAATACAAATTCCTCTATTGCGGTTGCAGATCACTGTGAAACATGTCACACTTCATAAACTTATTTATTACATGAAGGATTGAAGAAAATGTTACACCACAAAGCTTGTTAACAGTCGTTATCAAGTTACTTAAAAAAAAAAATAGTTTGCATTCACTCTTACTTATAAGGAAGAAAACAACAAAGGGTCAATCAAATTTATATTACGGTTCCACTTCACTTATTTACACACAATATTGATAGGAATTGTTACGCTACGAAGGTTGATAACACTAAATTGACAGAACGGTTATTTTTCTAGCGTTAACGTTGCGTAATCTTCATGCAAACGTATTTTCATGACACTCGTTTTGCACGAGGTACAGGTTTTGCGGCAATTTTTTGGTGACACTTAGTTAAGCTTGAAAAGATCACGAGGGAAATAAATCAGAAGTCTAAGCACGTAATCAAAAACTGAAAAACGTATAATCGAAATATATGACCAGGTAATTGTCTCACAGGTTACTGTTCACACTACATTTTTCGCACATCCAATGGCTTTCATCAACTGACTTCTTAGCCATTCCGCTGTGCGAAATACACTCGACGTGTAGCCAATCGAGACAACCCTCACAGAACAGCATTTTTCTTGGCTTTGATGGCTTCAAACATGCATCACCTATGTAGCATGTTGACCACGTAGCTTCAATTAGACCCGTTTTGATACTTGTTAAATATGACATGGTATCATTGCCACGTGGTGGCTGCCTACATATTTTCAGTTTATCGGCGCAACTTAATTCAGGTGTCGGTACTTCAATTTTGGGCATTTTTCTGAATGAAACGCGTACCGATCGTCTAGTCCATGTGTCGTACAAAGGGGAATCATCGTTTAACAAAGTGTCTGCAATCCAGTCTCTCATTCGTGGCATGTCTGATTGAGAGTAACAGCCATACTTGCCGCGTATTATTGCGTGTGCTGCAGCACATACGAACACACCACAATCATCCCCATTTCCCTGGTAGGGTGTATCGATTGGTGAATAAACGCACCAGTCAGAAATGTCAAACGACTTGCCGTATGTGGCAGTGACAAGTGCTTGATACATGTCTAAAAATTGAGCGGCACTCAAAAAGTTATCCCCATGCATCGAGTCTACTATAATAAGCTGGCGCAACTTCCTCACCAGAACAACAAGTATCCAATGGTTTCCTCGTACTAACAGTGGGCAAAGCCATACATCCTTTTCAAACACACGATGAACGAGAGACCATTTCATGACAAACTCTACTTCACCTTTCTCCCAAGCAGCGAACACATGAGAGTCTGCAACAAGGAACTTAACTGCACTCTCATCCGTTTGCTGCAAATTACATTTTTCCAAGAATGCCAAAATTACAGCTTCTGTCAGCCAGCAGGCCGGCAACAACGAAGCAAGATCTGTCAAGTTGACATGGAATGGGCCCACCACGCAGATAACGGATGCCCCCCTTTTAACCTTTTCAAGTTTGAAAGGGCAAATTGTCCAAGGAGTGTCAGTTTTCGGGCCGATTCTATCTGATTGAAATTGATCATTTGGTGAGCTGACTCTTTCAGAGTTATTTTGAACAAATGGTACATTTGTGGAGTTTGGTGTGGAAGTCACTACTGGGGTAAAGTTTTCATCAAATGACGACGACGGGATGATTGGCGACGATGGAGGAGATCCTTCACTCATGTTCCAGGTATCTTCTGCCATCGTTGCCTGAATTGAGTCTGGGGCACACGTGATGTCTAGATCATCAACTCTTGGTTTTTTTCGACCTGATCGTTTCTTTTGGCGCTTGTTCTTTTTCAAAGTGGACAAATTCACATGGTTTTTGCCTCTTACTCCAGGGGGCATACCGACTGCCAGCCTACAAGCAATTATGTGATAGCAGGTTCCTTTAGAGAGACAAGGGCAGAACTCTGCAGGAAAGAGCGTTACCGAGTAGTAAGTTCCTTTGGAACCCTGGACTAAAAATACGCTCTTCTCAGCAATGCAAGTTATTTTTTTGTTTTGGATGACCATCTGAGCAAGGCTTAACTGGCTCCTGCTATCAGAGTTGCTCGATGTTTCTTTAGGGGCCATTACCTTTGCATCCATTACAGCTTGTACAACGTTATCAGGGTTACTCAACATGTAGGGGAAAACTGTCTCTGAGACACTACGTTTAAAGTTTGCATGATTAGATTTCAGTCTGAAATTTCCTAGACAACAAAAGCCACGAAGTATTTCATTGTAGTAGAATTTTTGCAGGTAGAACAAAATTAGTACCATGTTGTCGAGGGCGACCTCCTTCCTGTCAACAACTCGTTTTAGGACGGCATTGAAGCTTTCGCTGGCATTAGTCGTGATACCGGAATCGCTTGTATAAATGTTCAGACGCTCCAAAACCCATCTACCAGCTGAAGAAAGGATTGCCGGTTCAAGCTCTAAAAGAAAGTAGTCAAGAAAAGCTTGACTCCATTGAACCTTTAGTCTATCTCTAACTTCATGATACTCATTTTGTGTTGTACACATTAGTAGCTCTTTCACATGCTTTCTGTAAGCCTGACAATCCCCTGTTTTTCCTCCATGTTTTTTCAGCCAGTACTTAATGTCTGCTAGAAAATGATTCCAACAAAACACTTGTCTTGCCCATGGCCATTCAGTTTGAAAGGCATTGGTGATGGCCTTTTCACGGTCCGTGATAATTACCGGTTTATACTTCCTCAATTGGGGACATTTGGCACTCAAAACCTTCAGAAATTGACGGTGGTTCCCTTCTAACTTTTTATCATGTACCATGATAGCAACTGGGAGAACGGGGTCACTTACAAACAAGGTATGTCGCATTGTCAATGCAGAAACATAAAAATCACCCAAATTGAAAGTTGTGTCGTATGACAGCACGAGGGTGTCTTCTGATTTGCCAAGTTTGCAGAGTTCTTCTAACATCTCCGGCAGACCAACACAGACAACCAGTTCCGGAAGAATAGTAAAGTGGCAAATGAAATCATCTAATTGTTCATCGAGCTGGTACACATTAAACATTTCGTCATGTGACAGCCGTTTCTTTTCCTTTTCAAACTTGACCTTATTTCTCACTTGTGCTGTATCTTTCGGATGCAATACGGGCACACTTTCGGACGGAACATGAGTGGAAGTTAGGTTTTTGTAAATAGTATGAGGATTCCTGATCTCTGCATCTTCTGCCACTTTATTTAAGACAGAAGGGCAAGTTCTCACGTGAGGACGAGTGGGATGCCTTTTGGCATTGCCATGTGGATTATTTTCATTCTCATAGGCTGCTTTTTCATTGCCCAAGTACTGAATTAGCACAAGAGCGCTAGGTCCACGGACAAGATGAAATGCATGTCGTTTAAAGGTAGCACCAGTAGCATTGGAACAACTGTGGTATAGTTTTCGCAACCGTGCATCTTCCTTATTTGGATACAGCCTAACTCCATCATGCTTCCACTTTATTTGGTCACATCTCCAGTCTTGGTTACAGCTGGGATTATTTGCCCAAGAAAACAAGAAGACGTCACCCCCCTTTGGATGAACAGGTGGTTCGGTAATGGCCTTTGACATATCAGGATTTAAAAGCAGGTTTTCAACTTCTTTGTTTTGCAAGCCCATATGTCGTTTCATGTAGGGAGCCATTTCAAAGATCAATAATCGTGAGACAAAGAGCTTTCTTTGCGAGTGTTATGAGCTACCTCAGACAATGTTTCAAAACACACTTAACAAGCTCTTGTATTTTGGGTAGGGTTGCGCAGATACGCGTAGTTTTGGTAGAGCTACTACACGCAAAGACAGGTGCAAGTAAACTAAATGGTGTATCGAAAAAAGAGTTGACCTTTTTGTTTACAGTTAGCCTATGATACAGTGTAAAGAATAGGAGGCAGAGCTATGAATAAAAATCTTCTCTGAAGATTAAAGACAAATCAGACTTTTAATCTTAAGGCAACTCTCTTGGAATACTGCAAATCAACTTGATGCAGTATTTTATAACAAAAAGGAGGTACAAAATATACTCATGTTATATGAGTAGTTATAAGAACAAACCTCTAAGATAAACAGGCTTATACTTGCTTCAGTATACTGCAAATCACTTGTTGCAGTATTCTATAACAAAAAGTAGGTACAAAATACACTCTTACTAAAAGAGTAGTTATAAGAAGAAACCTCTTAAGATAAACAGGCTTATACTCGCTCCGGTATACTGCAAATCAACTTGTTGCAGTGTTTTAAAAAAAAATAAAAAATTTAATAACAAAATGAAGATACAAAATATACTCGTTTTATATGAGTAGTTAGGCTTATACTCGCTCCGGGATACTGCAAATCAACTTGTGGCAGTATTATTTATAACAAAAACAATATTTAATAACAAAATGAAGATACAAAATATACTCGTTTTATATGAGTAGTAAGGCTTATACTCGCTCCGGTATACTGCAAATCAACTTGTTGCAGTATTTATAACAAAAACAATATTTAATAACAAAATAAAGATACAAAATATACTCGTTTTATATGAGTAGTAAGGCTTATACTCGCTCCGGTATACTGCAAATCAACTTGTTGCAGTGTTTATAAAAAAATATATATTTAATAACAAAATAAAGATACAAAATATACTCGTTTTATATGAGTAGTAAGGCTTATACTCGCTCCGGTATACTGCAAATGAACTTGTTGCAGTGTTTATAAAAAAATATATATTTAATAACAAAATAAAGATACAAAATATACTCGTTTTATATGAGTAGTAAGGCTTATACTCGCTCCGGTATACTGCAAATCAACTTGTTGCAGTATTTATAACAAAAACCATATTTAATAACAAAATAAAGATACAAAATATACTCGTTTTATATGAGTAGTAAGGCTTATACTCGCTCCGGTATACTGCAAATCAACTTGTTGCAGTATTTTATATCAAAAACATAATTTATAACAAAAACAAGTTACACAAAATACTCTTGTTGTACGAGTAACTATATGAAAATATCTCAAGGACAAACGTTTAAACTCGGGCGATCAACGCAATTCAACTTGTTGCTGGTATCAAAAACTATTAATTTTTTTAAATAAAAGACCCACAGTAAACTTCAGCCCAGTAAACCAAGATAGTTGTAATCTAGTTTCAGAACGAAAAGTATGTATAGTCGTATAGTCCCTCGTCAACCTTCAGAGACGTAATATAATTGAAGGTAAAACAACAAATGCAAACAAAGCTGTACTTTTACGGAGGCGAATGGAAGTTTAGTTTATTTCCGACCACTTCAACCAAAAACACAACCGCTCTGGCTGCTTACAATAATGTCTGTTGTGTGTCGGCGTCCAAAGGGCTGTCTAAAATGCGAACCCAGATGATGCCTAAAAATAACCCTTTCATTATTGTGATACACTTGTATTACAGTTCTAATGTAATACATTTTGCTACTAAGTAATACAATTGGGGGGGGGGGGGGGGGGGTGGTTCGGGAGGAAACGCCACCAACGTTAAAATTAATCTCATTCGCCTCTTGTGACACCCGACAGTCAACGCTCCATCACATTGTTCCCGTACCCGTACAAATACTGTGTGTATAGTTTGTGTACATAGGCCCTAAGTATTAACCGCTCTTCGCTATTTCCTGTTCAGCTATTTTTCTTTTCTGTTGCATTGTGTAAATTTTTGAGGACCCCGATGGAACTTATGCTTTTTTGGCTTGTCTTGGCTTTGTAATCAGTTTACTTGTTACATTTTTTTTCTTTCTGTAGGCCTGTTGGATTGTGATGCTAAATAAATATTAAAAACTAAAACTCAAGTGCTCGTAAAAATGCATTACGTGAATTTCCACCTAAGAAAAAACTTTGAATTCTACTCATTTTATAAATATTGATTACTTTGAAGTTGACAATGTGACGATTGTGGAGAACATTGGAGGTAATGATTCTCACAATATGCAATCTGTTTTGAATGAGTTTAGTGAATGGGCTATTCAAAAAAAAAAAAAATCAATCTAAATGTGGTACAATGACTGTATGCTTTATGAAGAATATCCCTTTAGCTACCTTCTCTAAACATTTCATCCACTGATCTCCAAACTGTCGATTGTGTTCAGATTATTGGCGTTTTAATTAGTTCTGACCTCAGATGTTGATCACATTTTGTTAATGCTTAAACTATGGAAAAATATCCACTTATCCATTAAAGATTTATTAACAATTTATAAGGGTTACATGTACATACGACCGTTGACAGAATATGCAGCTCCAGTATGGACTGCAGGGTTACTAAAATACTACAGCTCGTGTCCAAAAATGTGAGATTATTCAAAAGCGTGCTCTTGGAATTATTTTGGGATTGGGTTATGTAACTTACGATTATGCACTCTTATGCAGAGAGAATAGTGTGCATTATCAGTTTAGAAACAGTAAAAATCTTTCAGAAACTAAGTGCAAAACAAATAAATTCCAAAATAGTTCGAAACCTTGTCAGTATTTTGAACCAAGTATAAATTTTACTTTTGAAAACTTGTGCCATGTTTTCATTTTCTGGGTGTATTTTTGTAAAATGTGTAAATCAATAACTATTTTTAAAGTAGTAATTTGATGTACATTGTATTGTTTTTAAGTTGTAAACTTTGTAGCAATTTAGCCCCCTGGCTACAAATACATTGTTTTAATAATCCAGAAATAATAATAAAATCTTCTGGAACAAACTCCCTGCCACAAGGCAAGTGATCCTCAGCCACAGCCCTATATACTGTTGGTGTTAAATAAGAGTAATGCTTAAAAGAGCACGAAAAAAGTTACTGTTTTTTATTCGTTTTCTCAAGAAAGACTTGGTTGATTTTTATGATTCGAAGTTGCTTTTTTTAGTTTAACATTTAACACTTGTTCTCAATACTTCACACTATAAATAACTTGTGAAATTGTGTAGATATTTGTGTGGGTACACTCATCACAAGCAGTGACACCCCAAGCCACC
Organism: Leptasterias polaris; assembly: GCA_037783415.1. Lineage (NCBI taxonomy): Eukaryota > Metazoa > Echinodermata > Asteroidea > Forcipulatida > Asteriidae > Leptasterias > Leptasterias polaris. The sequence continues at coordinate 4,746,132 of JAZGTN010000119.1, forward strand.
AATTCACGTCCCATTAACTTTTGATCAGGTAAGAAAGATCGTGTTGAAAACAGCCGTTTCCCAAACCGGTCAGCGCAAACCAGAGTTTGTCCATATAGGTGAACTGGGGTCTGGTTTTAGTGGGTGACTCACAATGAACACTGAGTGGTGGTTGTTTGCCAGATAAAATATCAATCATGATTTCATACTGAAAATTACATGTCATATCAAAATTATTCAAGTTTCTGGTCGTAAAACCTAAACGGACTCTGTATAAATATTAAGTGTTTCCTAATTAAAACGGAAAAGGGGTAATTTTTTTTTTTTTTTCACAAGAAAAACACGTGAATCCATAATCCTTAGATTCCAAATGAACCACATGTTATTAGCTTACTCTTCCTAGCTTATAAGTAACATGAAATATTGCATAATTATATTAAACTAATGATTTAACTTGGTATATTATTGAGGTCACGTACACGGTGTGGTGTACACAGAGAGCCCTCTAGAACGGGCTTTTAAAAAGACTTTCCGAAGTAAAGAACATGTTATTTTTTTGGATAGAAATAAGGTCACATATATGGAGAGTGCTGTGTGATTTTTGGATAATTTTCCGACGAAGAATAAACCTTTAAAAATGGACCTCCGGGTTGAACCATCTTGGCTAAATAATCATCTCTTTATGTATGGTGTGTGTAGCACACAAACCACGGTGTCATGTACACAGAGAGCCCTCCAGGACGGGCTTTTAAAAAGACGTATTTTAAGTAACTTTTCGAAGTAAAGAACATGTTATTTTTTTGGATAGAAATAAGGTCACATATATGGAGAGTGCTGTGTGATTTTTGGATAATTTTTCGACGAAGAATAAACCTTTAAAAATGGACCTCCGGGTTGAACCATCTTGGCTAAATAATCATCTCTTTATGTATGGTGTGTGTAGCACACAAACCACGGTGTCATGTACACAGAGAGCCCTCCAGGACGGGCTTTTAAAAAGACGTGTTTTAAGTAACTTTCCGAAGTAAAGAACATGTTATTTTTTTGGATAGAAATAAGGTCACATATATGGAGAGTGCTGTGTGATTTTTGGATAATTTTCCGACGAGGAATAAACCTTTAAAAATGGACCTCCGGGTTGGACCATCTTGGCTAAATAATAATCTCTTTATGTATGGTGTGTGTAGCACACAAACCACGGTGTCATGTACACAGAGAGCCCTCCAGGACGGGCTTTTAAAAAGACGTGTTTTAAGTAACTTTCCGAAGTAAAGAACATGTTATTTTTTTGGATAGAAATAAGGTCACATATATGGAGAGTGCTGTGTGATTTTTGGATAATTTTCCGACGAAGAATAAACCTTTAAAAATGGACCTCCGGGTTGAACCATTTTGGCTAAATAATCATCTCTTTATGTATGGTGTGTGTAGCACACAAACCACGGTGTGATGTACACAGAGAGCCCTCTAGGACGGGCTTTTAAAAAGACGTGATTTAAGTAACTTTCCGAAGTAAAGAACATGTTATTTTTTTGGATAGAAATAAGGTCACATATATGGAGAGTGCTGTGTGATTTTTGGATAATTTTCCGACGAAGAATAAACCTTTAAAAATGGACCTCCGGGTTGAACCATCTTGGCTAAATAATCATCTCTTTATGTATGGTGTGTGTAGCACACAAACCACGGTGTCATGTACACAGAGAGCCCTCCAGGACGGGCTTTTAAAAAGACGTATTTTAAGTAACTTTTCGAAGTAAAGAACATGTTATTTTTTTGGATAGAAATAAGGTCACATATATGGAGAGTGCTGTGTGATTTTTGGATAATTTTTCGACGAAGAATAAACCTTTAAAAATGGACCTCCGGGTTGAACCATCTTGGCTAAATAATCATCTCTTTATGTATGGTGTGTGTAGCACACAAACCACGGTGTCATGTACACAGAGAGCCCTCCAGGACGGGCTTTTAAAAAGACGTGTTTTAAGTAACTTTCCGAAGTAAAGAACATGTTATTTTTTTGGATAGAAATAAGGTCACATATATGGAGAGTGCTGTGTGATTTTTGGATAATTTTCCGACGAGGAATAAACCTTTAAAAATGGACCTCCGGGTTGGACCATCTTGGCTAAATAATCATCTCTTTATGTATGGTGTGTGTAGCACACAAACCACGGTGTCATGTACACAGAGAGCCCTCCAGGACGGGCTTTTAAAAAGACGTGTTTTAAGTAACTTTCCGAAGTAAAGAACATGTTATTTTTTTGGATAGAAATAAGGTCACATATATGGAGAGTGCTGTGTGATTTTTTGATAATTTTCCGACGAAGAATAAACCTTTAAAAATGGACCTCCGGGTTGAACCATCTTGGCTAAATAATCATCTCTTTATGTTTGGTGTGTGTAGCACACAAACCACGGTGTCATGTACACAGAGAGCCCTCCAGGACGGGCTTTTAAAAAGACGTGTTTTAAGTAACTTTCCGAAGTAAAGAACATGTTATTTTTTGGATAGAAATAAGGTCACATATATGGAGAGTGCTGTGTGATTTTTTGATAATTTTCCGACGAGGAATAAACCTTTAAAAAGGGACCTCCGGGTTGGACCATCTCGGCTAAATAATAATCACTTTTTGTATGTTGTTTACACCGACTTGTTGCCTGTTCCGTGAAGCCATTCTTTACCACCAAGTAAAATAGGGCCAACTTAAATGAATAAAAATCATCAAGTATCCACAAAAGTTGAAACACAGAACCCCCAGGTTGTGCTAAATTCTTATAATTACACATCCTATTAATTGCACGATCCCCAAAACGTTAACATTCAAAAGATTCTATGCGGTTACAAATTATGATTATTAGCTTGGCGCATGAATTGTTGTCTATTGAGCGCCAGAGTGGTCTTCGTTTGCTTCCGCTTGAGGGCGTTTTGACATTGACTGTGTTCAAGTTGTATTGCACTACATTATAACACTGATACTATTCTTGTGTGACTGCAACTTGGGCTCTCCCGGAGACGTAATTTTCGCTAATTCTCCCCACCCATGGGGATAGAAGTTAATCCCCACCCCCATACTGCCAAAGAATCTCTAGAACGTCATTTGAAGTGAGTGAGTAGTTAGTTTTAATGACATATCACGTAATAAATGCAACCTCCGGGTACCTCCGGCTAGCTCCGACCTCCGACTTTTACCAACACCCTATAAATGGGGCTAATCTGAAAAGGGCCTACGGGGGAGCGTTTTCTTGTTTCATATTTCAAGTTGAGTACAAAAGTAATTTGACAAAATAAAACTCTAATGATTCCTCAACTAACCTTTAATGCCTGAAGAAGAAAACTGGACGTCACTTCGCCTGCTATAGCCGGTAAATTCCAAACCCAAAGGCAAACGTCAAACGTCACCAAACGTCGATGGTGGCCATTTTGTCCATTTGTAAAAAATCACAACAAGCCGTACCGAACGTCACAATTCTAGTAAGCGCTTAGAAATGCCGACAAGGCACTATTCACTGCTTAAAAGTAAAGGCCTTACAGACGTCAGGGGACAAGACTGTGAATTGCTTGTGCGCGTGCGTACTACACGTTACTAGGCAATTTTCGCTTACTTACACACGGCGAGCATAATTTCGGTGCTTGCATGTACAGTAAGCGGCGAATGGCAATAACTCAGCAGTAAGCAGGGCCATGAAATCCCTCAGTCAGTTTTTGATGAATGAAATAATTAGGTTAAAACTTTGAGTCATTGTTGTTTCATCAATCATGATTCATTGTTGATTCATCAATCTCGACGAATTGATGACTTAAAAAGTAAAAGTAAAAATATAGCCCAATGTAGCCTAGTCTTGGTGCAAGACGTCCCTGTTCTGTATTTCCACGATCCGCCCCATTACAAATTGCCGCCAATAGAGGGCGCTATCATTCCACGAACCCGCTATCGCCCTAGACTTGTTGACAAGTCGTTAATGATGGTCGCGGTGAGTGGAGTCGCGTGTAGTGCTGTAGCCTAATTTAAAAAAATGTTCTCGCGAGATCACTGCTCTCGCGCGAAGTTGCTGGCTGCCGACTCTTCGTCATTAACGACTTGTGAAACCCGCCGGCGGTTCATATTCATTTATTCATGTACGAACGCAGTGTACATTACGGTTGCTGTAGCGACGATCATGAAGACGAGTCCATTTTATCTAAGGGTAGTAGTAATTTTAGTTACTGTAAATGTACTGAATGCTTGCGCTTGAGACATCTGTGGGTGTGTTTTGTGGGTGTTAACTCCTTCATTAATTTAGTAACTAAAGAAATAAAGTAAACTTATCTTAAAATTCATTATTATAATAATTGTTTAAGATGTGTGTTTTGCCTCATAAAAATAAATAATGCCTACCGTGAATAGTTACTGATTGCTCCAATCATTTAACCCGATGTGTTCTACAGTGATTGTGTGTATTAAGTGTGTATAAACAACAGACACGGAAACCAGTCAACTCGCCCCCCCTAGCAAAGTCGCCAATTTCAAAAAACACATGTACAAAGTCACCAACTACAAAGTCGCCCCAAGCAAAGTCGCCCCCTGACAACAAACTCGTCCCCTCTCATAGTCGCCCCTCACAAGGGAATTTAACAAATTTGTGTGATTGGACTACAGGGCTTCGAAAGCTATCTTGAGGGAACAAAAGCTAGCTCTCTTAAGGGAACGAAAGAGGAATTTTGGGGAACAAAATCTCATTGCGAAGGAACGGGAGCGTATATTAAGGGAACGAAAGCATATTTCGGACGAATGAACGTATATTTCTGGCAACTAATTCAAAGTCGTATTTTGATGAAACAAACGCTTGTTTTTAGGGAAAGAAACCTCCTTTCGGTGGGAAAAAATCTTATTTTTATTGAACGAAAGCATATTTCGGACGAATGAAAGTATGTTTCGGGCAACTAATTCAAAGTCGTATTTTGATGAATCGAAAGCTTGTTTTCAGGGAAAGAAATCTCCTTTCGGTGGAAAAAATAATTTTTATTGAACGAAAGCATATTTAGAGCGAACAAAATCATATTTTGTGCGAACAAAATCATATTTCGAGGAAACGAATGCGTATCTTTCAGGGAACAAACGCGTATTTCTGGGTAACAAAATCGTATTTCGGGTGGAGAAGGCGTGTTCGAGGGAACAAAAACGTATTTTCTCGGAAAAATCTATTTTGCTACCTAGAAAAACACAACTTTGTTTACAAATTTAAAAAAATATAATTTTATGTGACAAAATTATATTTTGATTGAATTAAATAATATTTTGAGGAAACGAAATGACTTTGTTGGAATTTTGTGTGTCGAGAGTGGAAAAAGAAATTCAGAGTGAGAATATTTTTTTCACATTTTAATTTGTAATTTATTTTTCACCTGTTCCTTCAGGGGCTCTGGTTTTGTGTGTTGTTGTTGTTGTGTTTTTTTGGGGGGGCTCGTTTTTGTCTCACAAATTGTTTAACTTAATTGCACCGTCAATATAAGAGTGGTTTTCCTATTTATTGACATAAATCTTATTTAATTTCCAAATCGGGGGAAAGGAACGTACACCGAACATTGAAACGTAACGATTTTAAAACAGCGGATTCGATCAGCGAGGTTTACCGACTAACAAACCCGCAATGACAAGGTAGTTGGTGGTCTGGCTCCCTACCCCTCCCACATGTTCATGAGCTTCCAGGTACAGCTATCTCTTGGCATGCTAGGGTAGGGGTTTCCGTCGTGCTGAGCCGGCCGGCCCCGCCGACAGAAACTCTGCGCGCCATGGCATGCAGCTGCACGATTTGCCCGTGTGTTTTACGTCATGTCCCCACACGCTGTGCACTGTCAAACCATGGAGGTACCTCCATGGTCAAACACGCTCGGACTCTCTGAAATAAAATCTTACGTTCGATTTTTTGTAATTATTTACAAGTTGTACCCATAATTTGAATACGTATTTTCTTGTGTCAAAATATTCATGAACACAATCACTCTCACCACTCAGTGTTTGGTTTTGATCGTGCGTGCATGATCGATCAAAGCAACATAAAACTCCATCCAGTACAGGATTTGATGTTTAATATTCATCTACAGTTTGAATATTCATAGATATAACGAAATTGACCAATCAGATGCGTCCGTACAAATTCGGCTGAAGTGCCCATAGGCCGTGCACAAACCGCCAGCGGGTTTCACAAGTCGGTAAATGTGACCAGTCTTGAGAGCAGTAATCTCGCACAGAGCAGCCCTCTCGCGGGATATTGCGAGAAAGCCGTTCCGCTATCACCGCGACAGACATTTAACGACTTGTCCACAAGTCTAGCGGTGCAGGGGCAACCCAAGGCGAGGTAAAACCCATACCGGTGTTGGCAACAAACTGCCTGAGGAACTCGAGAAACTCTCGGGGCCAAAGACGGAGAATGCCGTTGGGAAATAGGGCAAGGCGACCCAATTCCTGGCTCATGGCGGCTCTCAAACTGTAACTGTGCGTGAGCACGTTGATCTCGATCTCCCGCCCAAGGCAAGGCGGGGTTGATTTCTCTGCCACTTCGCTCGACCCAAGGCGAGGTCAGAGCTATGGTGTTCTAAAGACGACAGATGTGCGTCGCGTCGTGCCGTCGCGTCGCCTATTCCGTCGTCCGTCGCGTCGTCCGTCGCGTCGTGCCGTCGCCCGTCGCGTCGTGCGTCGCGTCGTGCCGTCGCCCGTCGCGTCGCCTGTTTTTCAATTGATTTGCATGGTGACTTGGACATCCGTCGTCCGTCGCGTCGTGCCGTCGTCCGTCGCGTCGTGCCGTCGCGTCGTCCGTCGCGTCGTCCGTCGCGTCGCCCGTCGCGTCGTCCGTCGCGTCGTCCGTCGTCCGTCGCGTCGTGCCGTCGTCCGTCGCGTCGTGCCGTCGCGTCGCCCGTCGTCCGTCGCGTCGTGCCGTCGCGTCGCCCGTCGCGTCGTGCCGTCGCGTCGCCCGTCGTCCGTCGCGTCGTGCCGTCGCGTCGTCCGTCGCGTCGCCCGTCGTCCGTCGCGTCGCCTGTTTTTCAATTGATTTGGACCTTCCTTCGCCAAAACGTTCTTCACTTTTCTGTCAATTGGTGGCGCTCTTTGATTATTTCCGCCATACTCGTAGTCAAAGTGAGTCTGATGAGGTCGTCCAGATTCTAGATGGCAGATGTGTATAGTTTGATCAATCCCTGCTTGCCGTGTCATCTCAACAATATCCTTTTAATTGTAAAAACATGTCAAGTATTAGTTTTTACTACCTCGGCTTCCCTACCATGCCTACTAGCCTGTAAAATAAAGCAATGTCAACAGCAGCATCGTAGGAAAATTACTACCAGTGCAGTACATGTACACCACATGACATGCACATCATGACATGGTTGGTGGGCTTGCTATTATTTTTATAGCCCAAAAAAACTCAATTAATCTAGGGATCGAATAGGGTTAAGACGCGAGGAAATGCAAAAAGTAGGACAGCGACTCAAAATGTAGGTTTCTCAACGAACCAAAAATGAAAAATTACTTTATTGATTATAAGGCGATGACCAAAATTCAAACCCGTGATCGAAATATAGCGATACATTAAGTGAACTCTAAACCAAGACCATAATAGTAACACTACTGAACTAACAGAATTCATATAGAAACCACTAAAAGTAAAACCAACAAAACACAGTGCCAAAGAAGGTTACAAATTAAAATCTAAATGGCTTTAAAACCGAGTCCATAGCAGTAACACTTGAAACAGGCAAATGAAGTTGTAGTTATATAAAATCGAAGATTGCGCTCCCAGGCTGCTATCTGAAGTCAATTGCAGGGGTGACTAACCACCAAGAATTATGCAAGACGGGTTCATTGTTATTACAGAATACAGAGGATTCCTAAGAAATTAACTAAAGGGGCCCTAGAAGAGCTTAAGAGGGAAGTATAAACAGTGCAAGGGTAATAAAACTCTAACATAGACACTTGGTCTCCTACTGAGCAAAGGTTTTTCTACACCTATTAGTATTACACTTACCCAGGTTGTTTTTTCCAATTGTGGCTGCGCATAAAATAAACCTTCGAATTTGGCCCTTGCACATAACTGGTTCAACTAAACAGGCAAAATACCAATAATAAGCTAGCCATGCCCACCCAAGTCTCCCCACCTTACATGGTGCCACATTCACTTGTGCATAATGTAAAGATACGGGTTCTCCTACCCCAAGTTTGAGACAAGCCAGAAGAAAAAGGTGATAAAATTAACTAGTGTTCATTAATAGTAATAAAGTAAATTTTCATGGAGAATATTCAAATAGAATTACTGGCTTTCGGTCATTCTCCGTTGTTTTGTTGTTTTGTTTTTTTAAAACTGAAGTTAGGCCTATGTGTGCACTTTTTCACAGTAAATAATAATATGCCATAATATGACAGAAGAGTTAATTTACCAGAGTACATGTAATAGTAATGAAAGTGGTAATTGGCCCGTTTATCTTAAAATATTATCAATAATATTTGTAATGCCAACGGAATAATATATCGCGTTTCGCAAGCCTGAAAGGAACAATAATGCAAAACGGAGGCAAAGACAAAAATTCTTTGTTTAACACCAAATCATTAAAAACAATATAATGGTCATGAGTCCTTGGTGTTTCTAACATTAAAACAAAATACATGGTCATGAGTCCTTGGAGTTTCTAAAACTTGATGTTAAATTTGTAAGCATTCACTTGTAATGTTCATTTCAATACTGATTGGGCAATAAATTACGGAGTGACACAATGGTCGAGTATGATTTATCTGTCACTATAGTCATGTCAATATTTAGCAGGTAGTAACTGATACCTTTCATTTGGCCTGAAATTATTAGGACCGGCTTTTCCAAATTGACGGTTTCATCTTTGAATTGTTAACATGTGTGAGATTTCTAGAAGTGACAGAGTTATGGATCACACAGTAGAGAGTAACGTTACACGAAGTGACACATTACAAGAAACAAATCACTTTGAGAAAACTTGAAAACGGTGTATAACATTAATAATGTGCCATACATTTCCATCGGTAACTTGCTCTGATAGCTCCCTCGGAAGCTCGGAACTAAGGGGTTATTTTCGATTCATCAATGACACTTCTTACGACTTGGCCAGATGCGCAATGAGCTCAGGGGAATGTACAGGTAGTTGACCCATGTCAACAAGATCCGAGTGACCGTCAACAACGATATGTTGAATCTAACAGCCAGATCCTGCTCACAGAAGCCTTGCCTCAGATGACACATTAACATGAAGAATTGGTCAATGAAGGGAAGTGACTCTCGTGTCACAGCCTCCCCACTTGACCATAATCCATGGATACAATATTGCTGGACCTGCCACCATCTGAAAATACTTCCTGTTGGTTGTAATGCCATGAAAGCTGCTTTAGTCACTGAAACCGGTGTAGAATTCCATAGTGGCAGAGTCGTACGAGAACCTTTCCAAACAGAAGAGCTGATTGGTCAGGTGAACACAGTAACTTTCCAGGACTTGGATATTATTTCGAGCATCTTGGAGTCTGTCCTCTGCTGGTTTGACAGAGTAGCTGTGATCTTGTGGACTTAAGAGTGCCTCTTTGTTCTCGGACTCCACAGCAGTCAATCCATTTTTCTCACATAGTTCAACACTGGCTTTCTTTATAGGCTCTTGTCTGCAGTTACAAAGAAAAATGAAGACTGCTTAGGTTGGTATTCACCTCCCATATGTATTGTTAATTGTTTAAAGCAAACTAATACATGCTTTAGTACAAATCTGATCCAACTAAATACACATGTACCGGTATACAAATCGCTTATCATCATTTATCACATCACCGTTTCAACCTACTAAATGTTTTATTACTAACATTTGTGGAAATGAAATCAACAATGCAGACTAATAAAGCCTGCATGGCACAAACAAAGGTGCTAATTATCAAAGTAATTCTGTGTGTATGGTTTACCCAAGAAAAATTGACTTGAATGGATTGAACCAATTATCAAGATGATCAGTTTGAACACTTGTCTTTGTAAATTTGGTACAGCTATTCTCAAGCTGTAACTTTGGTACAGCTGTTCTCAAGTCATGAGACAAAGCTATGCTATCTTTAGTTTTAGGAAATTAAACTTAAGCAATCACGTACAATGTAATAACAAGTATCAAGTTATGTTTCAATGTATTTATTCAACATTAAAATGTAAATACAGATTGTTGCTAAAACAAAGCTTACCGCTGATATTTGACTCTGCCAGATGGTTGGAACTTGGACGGAATAACATCTGGTTTAAGTTTGTGTAATCCATTTAGGGTTTTAATGAAGTCACATTTCAAGAAATGCTTGGAGCAAACTCGTGTATGTTTTTTCAACTGTGGAAAAAGCAGGCATCAGCAATTACCGAGGATTTGTAACTGAATTACTCTTCGCTCATTTCATTTAGCTTCGTGTTAGTTTTCTTTTGTAAAATTTCCCAGGATTACATCGACTAATCTCCAAGATTATATCGACTAACGGGTCTAAAAAATAATAAAAAATGTTGCTCAAGTAAAAAGGCCCCTTCCATGGAGAGCCATAACAGCCAAACAAGGTGGGCTACAAGTACTACTACTACTTGCCCCATGAATTAGGCCAATACATTTTGTATCCTTAGCCCTAGTACCATAAGAATCAAATTTTAGTGCCCGCTGTAATTTTTAATCCGGGTCATGAAACTTACCGATTGAATGCTACTTACTAACTTGTAAAAAGCCCTATAGCTGAATCACAGATTTTATGGGAAAATTTATTGCCTTTTAGAGTAGCGATTGCGAATTTTTAATCACATGCGTGAGAACGAACCATACTTTGTCGGGTTCCCTCAACAATTTCACAACAGTTACACGATCAACTGCTACATTCTAATGGGGACCGGACTGATTTACTTAGCGCCCCGAGTACAATATCTCTTTGCGCAGACGGGCGTCAGATGCGCACCACATGCACATTACACGTAAATTATTTCACAAAACCTTGAATGCGCTCGGCGTGCTGAGTAAATCAGTCTGGTCCCCATATATACATGTAGATTGTAGCAGCTGATCGTATAATTGTTTTGAAAATGCTAAGGAAACCAGGCAAAGTATGGTTATCGCGCAAGTTGTTAATATTATGTGATCAAAAATAAACACTCGCGTCTCTAAAGGCAATCAATTTCCCCCACAAATCTGTGATGTTTTTGGGAAAAAAAAATCAGCATTAGGGCTAGTTGCGATAATCGTAACCCTCCTTTCCCGAACGGCCTTTAGGCCGGAGGGTTACGAGGACGTGTGCACGCCATTCGACCATTCGTGCCAAAACATGCAATTTCGACCAATGTTGACAGACTAGTCACCAGATTTGCCCAATTTTTACCACTTTAAAAAATCATGAAACAAATTCTAAGAACACGGGCTTGATCTTCAATGTCTAAGGAATCCAACCATAATACTCAAAACATCATTTAGAAAATATTTTGAAGAAAAAAGGACAAAAACTTACCAGAGACGGAGCAAATGCTCGTGAAGCGAACACAGACGATGGTTGAGGTTTTGAACCCCGCACTTCGTTACCATGCAACTTCTCGACCAATCAGTGTAAATTCCCGACCAATCAGCACAAACCAAGGAAAAACAGACCGGCCTGCCGCGGCTGTAGCCCGCGAACCGGCTATGCCCGCTCGCGGACTGCACGTGTGTGTTTGTGTGTGCTTGCGCTGGGCTGTACATACACACACACACAAGTTAACAATATATTAGATTAAAATAGCCTTAATGACAGTATTTCTGTAATCAATAGATAATTTAAGATAAAAGTTATACTCACAGAGAGTTCTACAACCCTATCCCTCCCAAATAAATAGTATTTGGAGCATGGCCAGAGCCATGCTCCCCACAAAATGGAGAGAAATACAGGGTGAAAATATTGTGATCTCTCGTGCTCAAAGCTAAAAATGGAAAATGAGAGTGAATCTACAGGTCGCGACCCAAAAGTTAACTTTTTCTACACTGAGGGTGCACTTGGGCTCCCTACAATAACATAACTTACTATAAAAAACCACTAAAATGGTCTTTAAGAAGTTGTTAATAAAGAACATCAATGGATATAAAGACCATTCCTATGAAATGTTCTTGACCATTCTTGAAAGAATATTCGTCCATGTATCTTACCAATATTGCATGTACTACATCTTCTGGATTGGACTCTGGCTGTCTTCTCTTCAACCCCAATTTTTTCAACATCCTTTTCAAGTGACGCACACTATCAGAAAACCCCCCAAAATAAATCAGTACTCTATTAGGTTTGACATGCTTGCCCAACCTTTTACCTTATGCGGAAAACTGTTCCCATTACAACTTCCACACCTTCAGTAATGCAGACTAAGGCAGGCAGTAAAACCAAAATTTCCAAGCTTTACCAAAGTGATTACTAATAACTTCACAACAATGACATAAATGAAGTCACAAAACGATAATGATGTTTTAACTCTTCAAGCTCTAAGACAGCAATATTCTTCTAATTTTTAAAATAGCAAAAACATTATGCCAACCAGAACATGGCGTGATTCTATTGATATACATGTGAAGGTTGCAACAACTGTCTAATGATAAAGTACATGTACAATAAACAATACTGACCTACGTGTTACCCCGTGTTTGAAAAACAAAAACGAACATATTGCTGGGATGGTGTAGCCTGCATTGAAGTACATGACTACCAGGTACAGAACTGAATATTTAAGTAGCAAGGAAAACAACTATGGACATAATAAACAAGAATAATTTTACATTTTAGCAATTATTAGAACAGACCAAAGTTTTTTAGAAAATGTAAAGGGAAGTAAAATGAATAAATAATTATTATGTCTTTTAAAAATTAGTGTTCATAACTACATAAAAGCATTATGAGCGCTATGGGACATCCTACATTCCACACAAAGACTAAAATAAATAATGCTTATTTTAATCATGCATGCTGAAAGGAATTGTATTTCAGCTGGAAGCACTATACAATTATGTAATGACAGCTTTAACTCATTCCATGGGTTGATATGGGTTTAATACATAGTACAGGTTAGTTTTTTCATGTGACGTGCTCTAGTCTAAACCATTATAAAGAGTAGAATCTGTATACAGATGGCATACATGTACATGACATGACAATTTCCAAAAGGATACGATCAACTGCTCCTTCAGGAATCAATCCTTGAAGAGCTGGAGTGTAGTCCGGTAGAACGGCAGCAACACGATGCGTACACACAAGTTGACACGCAACAACCCATAGCAACTAAACAGTGAATTAAAAGGAAGAAATTAATAGAAAAATAATAGATGCAAGGACAAATAATTTTTTCAAATTTTATTTAACATTACAGCAGATATTTGAATATAAGAATTACAGTCATGATACAGGTTCGGCATCTGTGTGGCATTTTAATTCATCAATTTACGCACTGTACTTCTAAGTTAGTGCTACTGACTATGATTACTTGTGTGCAGTGCCGCCATTGGTTCTCCCAAGGTCAAACACCCACGGCGCAGTGTAACTTAACTGTCTCATTCAGTGCAAACATTTTGACAAAAAAATTCTGATGTTTCATCTATCCAGAACAACTTAATAGTTAAAAAGGACTACCACCAGTACAATGTAATGTAGGAAAAATAAAGCAGTTTTATGTCAGCATAGGCTGCTGTACTTGATTAGTAATTATAGTAGGCCTAATAAAAACAAAAATAATAATAAATGGGCCCTAACGTAGACCTAATCATAATAATGAGGCTTAATTACTTGGTACAGCGTTTAGTTTCAATAATCGTAACCCACCACCATCCTCTCTGACCGTCGGGAGGATGGTGGGTTACGATGAATGCCAGTCAAGTTGCCCCCCAGCTAAGTCGCCCACTACAAAGTCGCCCACTACAAAGTCGCCCCCCCTGGCAAAGTCGCCCCCCTCACATTGTTACGCCAACATACAGAGTGGATCTCCTTCTGCCTGAATAAGTTGTTTCAAAATTCTCAACAGCGCCCTCACTCTGTGAAATTGCTCAACCTTTTATACACCGGGTGACAGGGGGCGACTTTGTGAGGGGCGACTTTGACTTGAGAGGGGGCCACTTTGTATGTGAGGGGCGACCTTTGTAGTACTATAGTCTATACTACTTACTAGTGGGCGACTTTGATGGAAGGGCGACTTGACTGGTTTCCGTTACGATTATCGCAACAACTACCTAACTATTTTATTTATAGGTAACAGCAAAAGAGCCATATGTTATGTATTCACCCGATTGACCCAAGTCCTGGTGGTTGCCTTTTTAATTATAATTTATCAAATATCAATCAAGTTCAGGAGTTTTATACATTCTAGTAATAGTTTACTACAGTAGTAGTAGGCCTAAACTATTTAATGTTCCTAGCCCTCTGCTCTGGACAACCGATTATTATCGTAACTACACAAAATTAACAATCCTCACCACTGATCCTTTTGAAGGCGGCATAATGTTGACTTGCATGCCTTTGTTGTCGATATTATTATTAATAAAAAAAGGACTGACCACGGATGTCAACCTCTCTCTTCGTCTCATCTCATGTGTATACCTACCGCTAGACGATGTGACCTCTGTTTACATTCAAACCGCCCTCTGTTGACAAGTCTGTTGTCCAAGTCATGTTCCGCCGGGCAAAAAGACGCGTAGTCATGGTAATATTGCGTGTACTTTCTAGCTGGCTGTCAAGTACACAAAGGTTTTGCCCGGCGACATGCGCGCGCATCATGTTATGATTTTCAAATGACGTCAGAGGTCACATCGGTCATCGTCTTTAGTGCAAGCAAAAAAACACACGCGCGCACAGAGCAGACTGTATCCGACTATCCACCCGCGTGTACACGTTAATGGAATGAAGGCTGGAACCCAAACAACCTTAAGACCATCTGGGCTCTTGAAAAAATATCCACCACAAATATGCAAACTATGCGACGAAGTATGCGATAAAGTATGCGATAATATTTGCGACATCGCAAATATTTGCAAAGATATTTGCAAAGATTTTTGCGACATCGCAAATATTTGCAAAGATATTTGCGATGGCGATGTCCCTTCAGGGCCACCATACCTAAGAGACGTACGTTGTTTGGCGGGCGGTTTAAGTAATGAGACGAACGACTTCCAACCCAAGGCAACAAAATGGCCACCACCGCCTCCTGTTTCAGTGACTGTGATTGAGCAAAGAAATCGTCCATATTCCTCGTGAAGCACAATGTATGTATGATGTCAATTTAGGAATAAGCTTTGTAGTAGAGACTGCTGTTCAAGCTTTTATTTAGCCAGGGCTAGAAATAAGTATGGTGTCCACATGATTTTACAGGATCGAAAACAGGTTGTCCAACTTTGGGGGCAACTCGTCTCGGCAGCTGTCGGTTCTGCTGACGAGGGTCCAGGAGGTGCAAACCCCGGCAGGAAAAAACGAGAGACTGGGGAGTAGAAAGTAGAATGCCAAGGTATTGAGACAAGTGTTTAATTTGTGTGGCAATCATTCGGAAAAGTTTCCGGAGCACGCCACCACCTTCTGGACGTTTTTTTTAATTTATTTTTTTACCAATATACACCTGAGGATGTATTCTATCGATAGGGTTTGTGCGCCAAAATGTAAAATAAATAGTTTTCATAGGGGACCGATTTTAAAAAAATATTATTTTTAGGAAAATCCTAAAATGTGAAAAATAAAAAACGCGCTTCTTTCCCCAGTCTTCTTTCCTCCTCCCCCACTACCTCTCCCCATCATTCACTCACTCACTCTCTGTGGAAGGAATTGAACATTTGCAATTTGCAAGCAATTAAATATGCAATGTACTTACCGGGAATTGAACCTGTATCAATCAAGAGAGAACAAATTATATACACAAGAGCATAGCCTATTTACCGCTAGGCTATGAGGGATTGATACCAAAATTGGTTTGATAGTTCTACAAATTTCTCCCATTACCTGTTTAGTAAAAGGTCATAATGAATAATTAATTTTCTATGAATATTAAAATTAGCAGTTATTGTCGAATAGTTTGCATAAACTGAATATTCAAGAGTTTATGAACTAAAACCTGCTTTACATATTAGTCACGTGAAAGGTTCTTTTGGATTATTTCATTAGTACAAGTCATGGGTAAGTTCATGTTCATAAGGGCAATATCGGGCTATTATTTCCCTTTTTTGAAACATCCTTCAATGGGGGTATGTTTGTAGCGGCAATAGTTATGATTATGTGTAATTTGGGCTATTTTCCCCTTTTTTGAATCATCCTTCAATGGGGGTATGTTTGTAGCGGCAATAGTTATGATTATGTGTAATTTGGGCTATTTTTCCCTTTTTTGAATCATCCTTCAATGGGGGTATGTTCATCACATCAGAGGCCACTATAATAGCTGGCTTACCCATTCCATAAATCAACAAGTCCTGGTGAATTTTCCAATGCGCATGAACGATGACCGACTCATTGGAGTAGTGCACATTTACCCGGACACACACACAGCAGGAAAACGAAAACAAGATGGTGTTTATTTTCGACGAAGCTTTTGCGATTTTCTGACGCCTTTTTAAGGCCTTTAGAATTGTTAAATTTTCCTGTTTTTTGCTGTATATATTCAGTTAACCCATCTTGACAGGTAAGACTAAAATTTAGAGTAATCGGCCAGATATTGAGGGAGCTAGAGTGGTGGCGTGCTGCGGAAATTTAGCCAATCATTCTCCCAGGTCGGGTCCTTTGGCTAGAAAAGTTTGTTTTTCCTTAATCATTGACATTGCAAACTGGGGTGAAAAGTTTACATTGAAATTGCTGCAGCTGGTGCAGACTGCTTCTGGACAACACTTATTTTTAATTTTTGTTTAACACTTCTATTATAAAAAGGGCACCACGGCCAATGGGCATCAACTGCGTGGCAAGGTTAAGTTCTCTATTATTACCTTTTTAATTAGTTGTTTTGCTCGTTAATTGCTTATTTAAAATCCTTAGGATCAGAGTAGACAGTGTGTTTAATTCATCCATTTCTTAGGCAGCGTCAAGCTAGGAAGGAAGGCACTAAAAACTAACGCTTCCAGCGGTTCGGTGCCTTTCGGCCTGTCGGGTGCCTTTCGGATGCGACGGATACACGCACACGCACACGTACGTCCGTCCGTGCCTTGCATATTATTATATGCCAATTTGGATGAACTGTGTGTGTGTGCCGTTCTTCAGTAGTAGAAGCATGGGCTCCATGGTAGGGTTGCCTGCTAGACCAGGGCAGCGCGGTTATGGACAGTAGAGGGGAGGGAGGGGAAAGTGAATCAATCGAGGACGACAATATTGTCCGTTGTGATGTGCTATTCATTTTTGGCAGATCTTTCGTTGGTAGTGGATTATACAGAGGGTCTTCTTAAATTGAAAATAGGCCTAACTCATAACTGCCTATGGGAAATTCACACACCTGGTGAATTTTCAGTTACCCCAATGGCAATAGGAATTAGCCCTTAGCCCTAGATTCAAACTGTGTGTATTGTTCAACATAATTACTTAAACAAAAATGTATGAGGGTGTTCACAGTCACAGAAGAAAAATATAAGTACACAAATATTGTATTTAATCATGGGATTTTTTAATAACCAGGTCACAGAGGTTAGTAATTGCTTCATGTACTAACGTCTGAGACCTGTTCCTTGATATGAGGATGGAAAAACATATTTAAAAACAACAGCATTTGTATTTAGTCATGGGATTTTTTTAATTACCAGGTCACAGAGGTTAGTTTGCTTCATGTACTAACGTCTGAGACCTGTTGCTTGATATGGGGAACACTGAGCACTTGTATTTAATCATGGGATTTTTTAATAACCAGGTCACAGAGGTTAGTTTGCTTCATGTACTAACGTCTGAGACCTGTTCCTTGATATGAGGATGGAAAAACATATTTAAAAACAACAGCATTTGTATTTAGTCATGGGATTTTTTTAATTACCAGGTTACAGAGGTTAGTTTGCTTCATGTACTAACGTCTGAGACCTGTTGCTTGATATGGGGAACACTGAGCATTTGTATTTAGTCATGGGATTTTTTTAATTACCAGGTCACAGAGGTTAGTTTGCTTCATGTACTAACGTCTGAGACCTGTTGCTTGATATGAGGAACAGCACTTGTATTTATTCATAGGATTTTTTAATAACCAGGTCACAGAGGTTAGTTTGCTTCATGTACTAACGTCTGAGACCTGTTCCTTGATATGAGGATGGAAAAACATATTTAAAAACAGCATTTGTATTTAGTCATGGGATTTTTTTAATTACCAGGTCACAGAGGTTAGTTTGCTTCATGTACTAACGTCTGAGACCTGTTCCTTGATATGAGGATATAGGGATTTGAAAACAGCATGCATGTGCATCTCTACTACTATTAAATACTAGTTTTCGTGTTGAATCTGAACGTTTGACATATTCTGGAATATTTGTGTACTTGTATTTTCCTTCTTTGACTGTGAACACCCGGGCCCCTCCTACATTTGTTTTAATAATTATGGTGAACAATACACACAGTTTGGATGTAGGGCCGAGGGCTAGGGCTACCATTACATTGGGATAACTAAAAATGCAGAGTTGTGAATTTCCCATTATAGGCCAATTTTGCGCACACAGCCAACGGCCAACGCTCTGTACATGGGTGCATGTGCGTGTGCGTGTTTCCTTCGCCCGTCGCATCCGAAAGGCACACGACCGGCTGAGGAGGCACCGAACCGCTGAAAGCGTTAGTTTTTAGTGCCTTCCGTCAAGCTAGCACCGGATTCAGTGTCAAGCTAGCACCAGATTCAGCCTCACATTCACGCGCACACAAATTACTACGGTGTCTCAACAAGGCCATTCACAATATTTGTTTAATACCAAAAGGCCATTCCGAGTCAGAAAATAGTAATGTTTTTCTACGAGATTATTTCACCCAGAAATGGATGAGATTAAAAAAATTATCTCACTAGCGTAATCAGACAGACTGAACAATGTGTAACGTAAATGCTCAATATATAACGAAAATAATAGAGCATTTCATCTTTGACGGAGACACATATTATAAAGCTCGCTGAGGGTATTATTCAATAGTAACATGGCGCGTAACTTCAAGAATCCATAATTCAAGAATCCATATCTGGAAAAGGACCCGGCAGAAATTGTTTAAAATTCAATATAATTGAGCTTATATTGTTTTCTACAAACCTGCAAAATTACAGGGTGGCTCACAGGGTATTTCTTATTTTACTGACCACTACCGGTACGGTATGTTACCCACTTGCTAAGAAATAAACATTTTGCGTTTTTAACAATACAGGACGTTGCAGAAATTGTTTAAAATTCAATATAATTGAGCTTATATTGTTTTCTACAAACCTGCAAAATTACAGGGTGGCTCACAGGGTATTTCTTATTTTACTGACCACTACCGGTACGGTATGTTACCCACTCGCTAAGAAATAAACGTTTTGCTTTGTTAACATGGCGCGTAACTTCAAGAATCCATATCTCAAAAGAGACGCGGCAGATTTTTTTCAAATTTTTATATTTTTGAACTCATAATATACTCTACAGGCCTACAAAATTACAGGGTGGCTCACAGGGTATTTCTTTTTTTACTGACCACTACCGGTACAATATGTTACCCACTCGCTAAGAAATAAACTTTTTGCTTTGTTAACATGGCGCGTAACTTCAAGAATCAATATCCCAAAAAGGACGCGGCAGAAATTGTTTAAAATTCAACATAATTGAGCATATTGTTCTCTACAAACCTGCAAATTTACAGTGTGGCTCACTGGGGATTTCTTATTTTACTGACTACTACCGGTAGGTATGTAGGTATGTTACCCACTCGCTACACCCTAAAAACGGATTGGTTGAAAAAATTACCAATGCATGTAATTGGTTGACCCCGGATTGGTTGTTTTTAACCAATATATTGGTTAACCAGTGACCAATACGTTGGTTGCTCACCGGGGATTTCTTTTTTTAATTAACCACTTTTAGCCTACAATACCAACTTGCTAAGAAATAAACGTTTTGCATTGTAGCATGGTGCGTAACTTCAAGAATCCATGAAATCTCACAAATGACGTGGTAGACATTTAAAAAAATGTAATATGTTGGAACTCATATTTTTTAATACAAACCTGCAAAATAACAGGGTGGCTCACCGTGTATTTCTTATTTAATTGACCACTACGTTACCCCCACTCACTTAGAAATATCCAATATATGGCGTGTAACTTTAAGGATCCATATTTAAAAAACGACTCCGAGGAACTATTTTAAAGGTTAAGGTTAATATGTTCGGACCATGACCCAATTTCATAAAGCTTGTAGCACAAAAAAACCTGCTTAGCATAGGAAAATCTTGCTTAGCAAAAATAGTTTACCAGCCAACATTCCATGAAGTTAACATTGTTGCGACTGGTGCCCCACTAATTTTTGGCTTAGCAGCTTTATGAAATTGGGCCCATATCTCAAAAACGACGCTAAAGACCATATTTAAAAGTTAAAGTTGCACGGCCGATCTTTAACATCCACAATAACGCATATTTATTCTTTTTTATTTTTGATAGTCAGGAAGCATAATAAATCAACAAACTGTCCTTTTAATTACACAAAAGGGTCGGTTACGTGATAATTGTCGGAATTCCGACAATAACTCCTCCTGGGCGTTTTAATTCACTGCAACTTAAAAATTATTGTTCGCGGATTTGTTTGTGTGATGGTTCAAATAACAACTTATAACTTTCCCGACCCCATCAGAATATCCATTTGGTTTTTGAATCAAACGTTTCGGGTTAAAACGGCCAAAGATCGAGCCATACATCTTTAATCTTTAAGTTGATTGATATTTTTCCTTTCAATATAAATGGTTTGTCTCTCAGTTTAGTCTCATAATAATAGACGGTATTACTCTAACTAAGATCAAATATCCTAAGTTTACTAAGTCATTAAGCCAAATTTAAATATTTTTTTAAAAATATCTTTTTGCTTTGTTTTACATACATCCTAAGATAAAGGGGTCACAGCTGAGAGTAGCTGTTAAAACTTAAAATCAAGACTTCTATGTAACACCATCGCTACTAATTCGTCTTAAAGGCCCTGTACACTATTGGTAAGATCGAAAAACACAAATGTTCACAGATTCACACATAACTTACATGATTTAAAGTAAGTATAATGGTAGAAAGGGTTCCTTAAAATATTTCTGCCTAAAATGCTATTGTTTCTGAGAAATGAGTAAAACAATAGTTTTTATCGCGCGCGATAATAAACTCGATGTTTGAAAAACAGAAAACACATAAGGTCTCTTTTCACTATTTTCTCGTGACCTCGATGACCAATTGAGCTCAAATTTTCACAGGTTTGTTATTTCATGTATGTGGTTGATTACACAAAACATGAACACTGTCTGTGATTATTTTGTCAGCTCTGCCAATCCTGTATAATACCTTTAAAAGGCTTAGTACACATTAAGTCAAATGGTTGTTACTTGTACTTGACTTCAATGGTCTCTGTATATAGCTTACAAAACAAACAAAATATTTTATTTTTCAAATCGGTTTATAATTAAACCACTTTTTACACTTGGGGTTGACTCGTGGTATTTTGCTCCCATTTTCTTTAGTTGTTACGGCTAAATGTGAAATGACAGGTCAAAGGTTTTCACTGCACAGGGTTGAGGTAAAACAAAAAATCAAAGTTACGTTGCAAAAATGTGCTCTATCATGATTTAGGCCTACAGGTAAATTAAAATACCTCATTAATGTTAAAGTAAAAAATAAAATAAACCCAAGGTTCACAAAAAACTAATGAGTGGTGTCCAAACCCTTTAACGTTACCCCACACTAACAATTTGATCCAAGATATCTAACCTGGTTCCTGATTTCAACTGACAACAGATAAAAGAAGAATACAAAAAAAGAAAAAAACCAGAAGTGTCTGTTCTCCAACTGTATTTCGTTGTTATAGTGCATTTGTCCCCTAATGGAAAATCATGTGAAGTCAGCAAAGGCAGATCAAAGGAGCCCCACTGCACATCAACAATAAACAAACAACAAAATGCCGTAAAATTCTTATATAGTCAGGTTCACAAAACAAAATACCAGTTGACCGTCCGGGTTTTTCCAAAAAGAGGAGGATGAAGGCCTTTTTATTTCTTTTTTATTTCTTTCGAATTTTATTTCAAACTGGCCATCAATTTTTCAGTTTAAAGTCACCACTTACTTTATGTAGTTACATGTACAAGTTCTAAAAGATTGGTAAGTTTATGAAAAATACACAGAAAATTTGTCGCGGGAATCTGCCCTAAACTGGTCGCTGACCTGTTTCATTAGCTGGGTGACAAATTGAACCGATGTAAGACACCGTGCAAAATTGTTTTCATGACTGTTGCCTTTACACAACATCCAGGAATTGAGCACTGAGCATATGCTCTGAAAATTATACACTTGGACTTTCTTGAGTTTTTCTTGCGTACAAAATGTTTGTCAAACATCAACGAGCAATATGGATTGCTTTTTTTGATTCCATCATAAATAACATTTACCCATTGCATCGGCAGTTTCAAAGCTCGCCATTCGTGTGCAGGAATCGAAAAACTGGACTCCGTTGGAATCTTTGCAGTAAACATATCTGTCATTGTTGCGTTCGCTGCCATATTTAATGTTTCTGCTTGGATCAAGTTGTCAAAATCGCAATGAGTATTCGGGCAAAATGACACATCTGCTTCTTTATCCACATCAGGGGTAGTACCCACTTTATCTTGGGAGGTATTACAGTTGCCACGTGTGAGGGAGTATGACACATACCCAGTGAGCCACCCTGTAAATTTGCAGGTTTGTAGAGAACAATATAAGCTCAATTATGTTGAATTTTAAACAATTTCTGCCGCGTCCTTTTTGAGATATTGATTCTTGAAGTTACGCGCCATGTTAAAAACGCAAAACGTTTATTTCTTAGCAAGTGGGTAACATACCGTACCGGTAGTGGTCAGTAAAATAAGAAATACCCTGTGAGCCACCCTGTAATTTTGCAGGTTTGTCGAGAACAATATAAGCTCAATTATATTGAATTTTAACAAAATTCTGCCGCGTCCTTTTTGAGATATGGATTCTTGAAGTATGGATTCTGGAAGTTACGCGCCGTGTTTAACAATGCAAACAGTTTATTTCTTAGCGAGTTGGAAACATACCGTACCGTTAGTGGTCAGTAAAATAAGAAATACCCAGTGAGCCACTCTGTAAATTTGCAGGTTTGTCGAGAACAATATAAGCTCAATTATATTGAATTGAAAAAAAATTCTGCCGCGTCCTTTTTGAGATATGGATTCTTGAAGTATGGATTCTGGAAGTTACGCGCCGTGTTTAACAATGCAAACAGTTTATTTCTTAGCGAGTTTGAAACATACCGTACCGGTAGTGGTCAGTAAAATAAGAAATACCCAGTGAGCCACCCTGTAATATTGCAGGTTTGTCGAGAACAATATAAGCTCAATTATATTGAATTTAAAAACAATTCTGCCGCGTCCTTTTTGAGATATGGATTCTTGAAGTATGGATTCTGGAAGTTACGCGCCGTGTTTAACAATGCAAACAGTTTATTTCTTAGCGAGTTTGAAACATACCGTACCGGTAGTGGTCAGTAAAATAAGAAATACCCAGTGAGCCACCCTGTAATTTTGCAGGTTTGTCGAGAACAATATAAGCTCAATTATATTGAATTTAAAAACAATTCTGCCGCGTCCTTTTTGAGATATGGATTCTTGAAGTATGGATTCTGGAAGTTACGCGCCGTGTTTAACAATGCAAACAGTTTATTTCTTAGCGAGTTTGAAACATACCGTACCGGTAGTGGTCAGTAAAATAAGAAATACCCAGTGAGCCACACTGTAAATTTGCAGGTTCGTAGAGAACAATATATGCTCAATTATGTTGAATTTTAAACAATTTCTGCCGCGTCCTTTTTGAGATATGGATTCTTGAAATTACGCTCCATGTTTAACAATGCAAACAGTTTATATACCGTACCGGTAGTGGTCAGTAAAATAAGAAATACCCTGTGAGCCACCCTGTAATTTTGCAGGTTTGTAGAAAACAATATAAGCTCAATTATATTGAATTTTAAACAATTTCTGCCGGGTCCTTTTCCAGATATGGATTCTTGAATTATGGATTCTTGAAGTTACGCGCCATGTTAACAATGCAAAAAGTTTATTTCTTAGCGAGTGGGTAACATACCGTACCGGTATAGTGGTCAGTAAAATAAGAAATGCACGGTGAGCCACCCTGTAATTGTGTAGGCCTGTAGAGTATATTATGAGTTCAAAAATATTAAAATTTGAAAAAATTCTGCCGCGTCTCTTTTGAGATATGGATTCTTGAAGTTACGCGCCATGTTACTATTGAATAATACCCTCAGCGAGCTTTATAATATGAGTCTCCGTCAAAGATGAAATGCTCTATTATTTTCGTTATATATTGAGCATTTACGTTACACATTGTTCAGTCTGTCTGATTACGCTAGTGAGATAATTTTTTTAATCTCATCCATTTCTGGGTGAAATAATCTCGTAGAAAAACATTACTATTTTCCGACTCGGAATGGCCTTTTGGTATTAAACAAATATTGTGAATGGCCTTGTTGAGACACCGTAGTAATTTGTGTGCGCGTGAATGTGAGGCTGAATCTGGTGCTAGCTTGACACTGAATCCGGTGCTAGCTTGACGCTGCCCATTTCTTATTGCTAGATTTATGCTTGAATTGTCAGTTTATAGTACTTCTTTTAACTCTACTAGGCCTATTTGATTTTATTAACAATTTGATTTGTGACAATGCTGTTAGTTTCATTTCTATTTCCTTGGTTTAGATCTTGAAAATGTTGTGATCAAACCTTTTCCATATAATTATCTTATTGTTTTATACTTGAGTACAACTCCTGTTTAACTCACTCTGAGTATGCTGAGTGTTGTTCGTGGTTAGGAAGTGAGCATATCGATGATGATACCAGTACAGTTTATATCGATATGGCATCTCTTAGTGTACTGCTTCCATGCGGGTTTGGTTCAGCAATCGATATTATGATCACCACTACATTGCCTTTACCTTTCCTAGAATCATTGTTTATTGCTAATTTGTGACCAGCTCCATCGAATTGAGGAATGTCTATGAAATTCTGAAAATTTAGTTATGCACCATGTTTACAAGTTGCCCACTGGCCTTCCAGCAATTATTGTCGTAGCAGTCCAAAATTATAGGGCAATGAAGAAAGTCAACGAGACACAGCCACTTTCAATTTTTTTATAGCGTGTTTATTTAGTGTTTTTGACAAAAGCTATATGTAGCTATGTGCTCAAGAAAACGTACTTTTTGTGGATTTATTCATCTTGTCAATTATAGACCTTGACAAGAAATACCAAGTTTTGTTTAACCAAATACCACCAAAGTCACGGAATCTGTTTTGTAGTGTTTTTTAATGATTTTCGATTGTCAACAACTTTTGTAAGGCAAATTACAAATAAACGTGATTTCCGAGACATTTCTCATAGTCGAAAGAGTGGTTCACATTTAGTATGAGTGTACATCAAGAAGTACCATTTCTCTGTTGTGTACCATGACAGGTGCTGGACATAACTTATATTTTTTCTTTATCCAAGTTCTGGAGTAGGTAGTAGGTGTATAAAGTGAGACTTGTATTCCATTTTACTTTATTGGTTAGGGTTTATATAAGTGATTACATGTTATTTTCTTGTTTGAATTTCTTTGCTTATTTGGTATTTTCCATGGAAATTGTTTTATTGTATCTTTTCAGGTATTCATACCTCCATGTTTTGTTTGATAACAAAATTCATTCAGAACACATAGTCCTAATAAAGAACTATGCTGGTAATTACTCTTAAAATTAATGGCAATATAACTTATTGGTTAGAAGCCTAGAGCAGCTTTCTTTGGTATAAAGCATTTCAAGAAACATTTCACTTAGAGTAATGTGGTTAATGTAAAAAGGTAGCAGATTTTATGCCCCAAAATATGAATTTGAAAAAGGTTTCTGTAAGAAACGCTTCTCACATTGTGTACTCTTATTAGGGATTATTCTTCCTGCTTGGACAAATCTGCTCTGGATCTTCGGCTTTATCTCAAAAACAAGACCAAATTTTTAATTAAATATTCACAGGTTAGTTTCTCGGAGCGACCTGTAACTGTATCCAGATGAATGGGTCTCTTCTTCAAAGGGGTAGGTTTTGTTCATTTTATCATTTTAAAAGTTCCATCCCTCTTTAGTATTTTTTGAGCTATGAGGAGTGTTATTCCATTTTGGAAATTTTTTTCTTCAAAACTATTACTGTGGTGATCATCAGATAATCAAATTATATTTGTCTGTGAATGATTTGTAATGATGACATAATTATGGAAATGTTTTTAGGTGATTGTGATAACACTCTGGCACAAGAACGTGCAGATTGTAACCTTGCAAAAAGGGAGCCAAATATTCAAGTTACAGTGAAATATACTTGATGTGAATATCATAATTGTTGGCCTGATTGACATGTATTTCAGGAGTCTGTGTTTGTGCTCCGATGAGTAAGGGCCAAAATGACAAACAGAAGAAGTGTGCCAGTTGCCATCTGGTGGATGAAACGACGTGTAGCAGTCTGATAGATGAAACGACGTGTCGCAGTCTGATAGATGAAACGGCAGTTGTAGCTGGTAATGTGAAAATCAAGTCATCAAATCATGTCGATGAATAAAGCATGTAGTCCTCAAACCGCTTAAACCAATCCTGCCTGTTACTTCAAGTTATCTTGAGCTTTACACTTAAGATTTTAAATATGAATTTGAAAAAGGTTTCTGTAAGAAACGCTTCTCACATTGTGTACTCTTATTAGGGATTATTCTTCCTGCTTGGACAAATCTGCTCTGGATCTTCGGCTTTATCTCAAAAACAAGACCAAATTTTAAATTAAATATTCACAGGTTAGTTTGATTGTTTATATCTACATTCAGGGTTTAAACAAGCACCTCGGGCTAGCTCATCCAGGGGTGCTTAATACTGCAAAACTTATTCTATTGCTCCCATACCACTGGAGCTTCCTTCAATTACTCTGATTTTCCTGCCAAACATCATTCACAACTTTGAAAATGTCACCTTTTTCATACATGGCAGTGACTGGGTGTCCTTCTCATCTGTACAAATAACATGCTCTCTCAGGACAGACCCTGCAGCCACTTGACTATGTGTTGAAAAGCCTCTTCTGGTCAGCTTGGAACATTAATGTAACCAAGGTAAGGTTGTTTCTATAACTTAAACAATCTTTTCTGAAGTACTACTACTTTAATACTAAACTTGCACCACCCTGCATGATATTAACAAGCTCACTTCCATCTTAACCATCACTTAACATCTACATGAACTAAGCTCACTTCCCATCATGCTTGCATTTTTCATCTTCATGTAACATTTTAATATTTCATCAATAACTTGGCATCATCACTGTTCCTCAGTGGGTCATGTGATAACCACCTCACACCATTTTCATGCACCTCAATTCAATTCCAGTCCTGTTTAATGGCCCCGAAGTACTTACTTCTCCGTCGGATAAAGCCAATCTCTTTGCTGAAAGATTTGCTGCCAACTCCACTCTTGATGACTCGGGCCACAATCTGCCAGATTTTCCTCTCCGGACTGATAGCATCATCTCCTCTGTCTTTATCACACCTAAGATGGTAGCTAAGGTTATCAAACATCTTGACACGTCTAAAGCCACTGGACCTGACAGTATCCCTGTTCTTGTCCTGAAAATGTGTTCACCGGAATTGTCCTCAGTCCTGTCTAAACTGTATAACCTTTGCCTCTCAAATTCAACATTTCCTTCTGATTGGAAAGCAGCCTCCGTTGTCCCAGTTTTCAAAGGCTCTGGTGAAAAGTCTGACCCCTCTAACTATCGACCTATTAGCCTCCTTCCAATCATCAGCAAGGTGTTTGAATGTCTCATCAACCAGCATCTCATGGATTACCTTGAAACTAACACACTACTAGCCGACGTCCAATATGGATTCCGGCACTCTCGATCTACTGGCGACTTTTTGTCTTTGGTCACTGAGCACCTGAACAGGATATTAGATCTCCGTGGTGAGGCAAGGCTTGTTGCTCTTGATATTTCTAAGGCCTTTGATCGAGTCTGGCACAAGGGTCTCATCCATAAGCTCAAGTCCTATGGCATCTGTGGTCAACTTCTCAATCTAATCTCAGATTTTCTTAGCGATCGAAAATTCACTGTTGTTCACGAGGGTCAGTCCTCGTCCGTCCACAGCGTCAACGCAGGTGTCCCGCAAGGCTCTGTATTGGGACCAACCTTGTTCCTGCTTTATATTAATGATCTGCCTGATTCTATTTCATCTCAGATTGCCATCTACGCTGATGACACAACCCTGTATACAACGTACCCTGGTCCCCGGTTTTCCACTCGTCAAGCCCAAGCTAGTAATGATCTCAACCATGATCTTACAAATGTCAATAATTGGGGGATCAAATGGCTTGTCACCTTCAACGAAAGGAAAACTCACCTGTTATCTGTGCCAAGATCTACATCTAAATCATCTGTTCGTTCTAACTTGTTTATGAATTCTACATCTCTTCAGGAAGTTAGTGACATCAGGTTACTTGGTCTCGACATCACCAATAAACTCTCCTGGGTCAAGTACATTGGTGATGTTGCCAAAAGGGCCTCTCAACCTGTAGGTTGTCTATACCGTGCGCGGAAATGCCTTCCCCCCTCTGCCATTCTTTACTTATACAAGACGACTATCCGCCCTGTTATGGAGTACTGTTGTCACATCTGGTCCGGTGCTCCAGCCTGTCACCTTTCTCTGCTGGACAGAATACAGCGTCGAGTTGTTAACCTGGTGGGCAAAGAATTGTCATCTTCCTTGGAACCCCTCTCGCATCGTCGCAATGTATCTTCATTGAGCCTGTTTTATAGATACTATCACGGCGTGTGTTCCAATGGTCTTTCGTTGGTCGTCCCTGTTGACCGTCCCGCACAACGAACCACTCGCACCTCTGTCAAATCCCATCCTCATACAGTCGTGACTCCCAAAAGCAGGACCAAGATGTACGCTACGAGTTTCTTTCCACGTACTGCTTCACTCTGGAACTCCTTGCCTGCATCCTGTTTCCCTGCTATCTATAATTTGTCTCAGTTTAAGCACAATGTGAATAGGTTTCTGTTCTCATCAATCTCTGCGCTTTCTTTTCCTTTTCTCTTCTTTTTTTAGCCCTCACCTTGAGTGGCCTTTGGGCCTTGTGTTGGGCGACTTCCATAAAAAAAAAAAAAAAAAAAACTTCAAATAATCTCTAACTAAATGTAATTCAGTTTCGAATTGCACAATTTCTGATTGTTTTTGTTTGTCTTTTTTTTTACTGCAATGATGAAATGCCGAACCATCTGCCTTGGAAATACGGAGTCCAGTGAAAACTACACATTGACCTTTCCTGGACCATGAATACATCAGTGAAGGTGTGTATGCAATGAGGAGAATGACATCTACTCATTTCAAGTTCAGGAATAGAACCTGAATATTCATGCATGACTGTCATTTGTTACGATTATTCCTGAAATTAATATTTGTTGTTGATCTTTGCTAGAGAGGAACTCCAAGGTCAATTTCTAATTTGTGATGTACTCAATTTTTGACAGATAGTCCTTATGAAATTTGGGGGAAAATTCCGAAAGGCTTTGTCCCTCATTTGTCCATCTCTCCAAATTTCAATTTGAAGTGATGTCAAGAATCTGTTGCCTTGTAAAATCTAATTCATGTTTTACTCATGGAGCATCATTTCCTGACTGAAAGATGTTGCACCATTTCTCCAGGATTTGTTATTCTCATACAACCACAGTCTGGCACATAAACGTGCAGATTATAACCTTGCAAAATGGTATCTATATTTGTACAGTGAAATATATTTAATGTGAATAATATAATTGTTGGCTTGATTGACATGTATTTCAGCTCAGAATTGATGAGAAAAAAGTTATGCCCCAACCTGAAGGTTTTGAAAAACTAGAAAAGCAATACTTTGACTTCATGTGTGGGAGTTTACTTTGTTATACCTCCATTCTGCAGCAAACCATCCATACAAAACAGAGCTCCCTTGTATGACGTGATATGAGTGATAATGTTGTGGGGCTCTTCTTGAATCTTTTTGAAAATGATATGTTTTGTTTACACAAATGTCCTGTGTTATTTATTTTAGCCTCCCTTATTATAGTAATGTAAAATTTCTTTCCAGGTGACATCATTGGGGAATTACAGACTGTTGCCGTTGATGGGAAGCGCGAAGATTCACACTCCTGCTGTGTTCTCTTGTCAACCTGGACCAAAAAACCATCAATATGTGTGCCATCAACAGAGATCTGGAGCTGGCAAGTGACGTCTTGGAGAGACATTCATCAAGGGAAAAAAGTATCAAATTTGGTTTTCTTTTGGTGTAATTCTTAGTTTGTTGAACAGCTAAAGCCATATTTAATTCAGATTTAGTTTTTCTCTTAGTTGTATTTGATGTTTCAGATTGGCTGTTGACTGACGAGGACACTTACATACATACCAACACAAGTGAGTTTCTCGGAGCGACCTGTAACTGTATCCAGATGAATGGGTCTCTTCTTCAAAGGGGTAGGTTTTGTTCATTTTATCATTTTAAAAGTTCCATCCCTCTTTAGTATTTTTTGAGCTATGAGGAGTGTTATTCCATTTTGGAAATTTTTTTCTTCAAAACTATTACTGTGGTGATCATCAGATAATCAAATTATATTTGTCTGTGAATGATTTGTAATGATGACATAATTATGGAAATGTTTTTAGGTGATTGTGATAACACTCTGGCACAAGAACGTGCAGATTGTAACCTTGCAAAAAGGGAGCCAAATATTCAAGTTACAGTGAAATATACTTGATGTGAATATCATAATTGTTGGCCTGATTGACATGTATTTCAGGAGTCTGTGTTTGTGCTCCGATGAGTAAGGGCCAAAATGACAAACAGAAGAAGTGTGCCAGTTGCCATCTGGTGGATGAAACGACGTGTAGCAGTCTGATAGATGAAACGACGTGTCGCAGTCTGATAGATGAAACGGCAGTTGTAGCTGGTAATGTGAAAATCAAGTCATCAAATCATGTCGATGAATAAAGCATGTAGTCCTCAAACCGCTTAAACCAATCCTGCCTGTTACTTCAAGTTATCTTGAGCTTTACACTTAAGATTTTAAATATGAATTTGAAAAAGGTTTCTGTAAGAAACGCTTCTCACATTGTGTACTCTTATTAGGGATTATTCTTCCTTCTTGGACAAATCTGCTCTGGATCTTCGGCTTTATCTCAAAAACAAGACCAAATTTTAAATTAAATATTCACAGGTTAGTTTGATTGTTTATATCTACATTCAGGGTTTAAACAAGCACCTCGGGCTAGCTCATCCAGGGGTGCTTAATACTGCAAAACTTATTCTATTGCTCCCATACCACTGGAGCTTCCTTCAATTACTCTGATTTTCCTGCCAAACATCATTCACAACTTTGAAAATGTCACCTTTTTCATACATGGCAGTGACTGGGTGTCCTTCTCATCTGTACAAATAACATGCTCTCTCAGGACAGACCCTGCAGCCACTTGACTATGTGTTGAAAAGCCTCTTCTGGTCAGCTTGGAACATTAATGTAACCAAGGTAAGGTTGTTTCTATAACTTAAACAATCTTTTCTGAAGTACTACTACTTTAATACTAAACTTGCACCACCCTGCATGATATTAACAAGCTCACTTCCATCTTAACCATCACTTAACATCTACATGAACTAAGCTCACTTCCCATCATGCTTGCATTTTTCATCTTCATGTAACATTTTAATATTTCATCAATAACTTGGCATCATCACTGTTCCTCAGTGGGTCATGTGATAACCACCTCACACCATTTTCATGCACCTCAATTCAATTCCAGTCCTGTTTAATGGCCCCGAAGTACTTACTTCTCCGTCGGATAAAGCCAATCTCTTTGCTGAAAGATTTGCTGCCAACTCCACTCTTGATGACTCGGGCCACAATCTGCCAGATTTTCCTCTCCGGACTGATAGCATCATCTCCTCTGTCTTTATCA
Source organism: Leptasterias polaris (assembly GCA_037783415.1). NCBI lineage: Eukaryota > Metazoa > Echinodermata > Asteroidea > Forcipulatida > Asteriidae > Leptasterias > Leptasterias polaris. The sequence goes on from JAZGTN010000119.1 coordinate 4,778,275, forward strand.
CACCTAAGATGGTAGCTAAGGTTATCAAACATCTTGACACGTCTAAAGCCACTGGACCTGACAGTATCCCTGTTCTTGTCCTGAAAATGTGTTCACCGGAATTGTCCTCAGTCCTGTCTAAACTGTATAACCTTTGCCTCTCAAATTCAACATTTCCTTCTGATTGGAAAGCAGCCTCCGTTGTCCCAGTTTTCAAAGGCTCTGGTGAAAAGTCTGACCCCTCTAACTATCGACCTATTAGCCTCCTTCCAATCATCAGCAAGGTGTTTGAATGTCTCATCAACCAGCATCTCATGGATTACCTTGAAACTAACACACTACTAGCCGACGTCCAATATGGATTCCGGCACTCTCGATCTACTGGCGACTTTTTGTCTTTGGTCACTGAGCACCTGAACAGGATATTAGATCTCCGTGGTGAGGCAAGGCTTGTTGCTCTTGATATTTCTAAGGCCTTTGATCGAGTCTGGCACAAGGGTCTCATCCATAAGCTCAAGTCCTATGGCATCTGTGGTCAACTTCTCAATCTAATCTCAGATTTTCTTAGCGATCGAAAATTCACTGTTGTTCACGAGGGTCAGTCCTCGTCCGTCCACAGCGTCAACGCAGGTGTCCCGCAAGGCTCTGTATTGGGACCAACCTTGTTCCTGCTTTATATTAATGATCTGCCTGATTCTATTTCATCTCAGATTACCATCTACGCTGATGACACAACCCTGTATACAACGTACCCTGGTCCCCGGTTTTCCACTCGTCAAGCCCAAGCTAGTAATGATCTCAACCATGATCTTACAAATGTCAATAATTGGGGGATCAAATGGCTTGTCACCTTCAACGAAAGGAAAACTCACCTGTTATCTGTGCCAAGATCTACATCTAAATCATCTGTTCGTTCTAACTTGTTTATGAATTCTACATCTCTTCAGGAAGTTAGTGACATCAGGTTACTTGGTCTCGACATCACCAATAAACTCTCCTGGGTCAAGTACATTGGTGATGTTGCCAAAAGGGCCTCTCAACCTGTAGGTTGTCTATACCGTGCGCGGAAATGCCTTCCCCCCTCTGCCATTCTTTACTTATACAAGACGACTATCCGCCCTGTTATGGAGTACTGTTGTCACATCTGGTCCGGTGCTCCAGCCTGTCACCTTTCTCTGCTGGACAGAATACAGCGTCGAGTTGTTAACCTGGTGGGCAAAGAATTGTCATCTTCCTTGGAACCCCTCTCGCATCGTCGCAATGTATCTTCATTGAGCCTGTTTTATAGATACTATCACGGCGTGTGTTCCAATGGTCTTTCGTTGGTCGTCCCTGTTGACCGTCCCGCACAACGAACCACTCGCACCTCTGTCAAATCCCATCCTCATACAGTCGTGACTCCCAAAAGCAGGACCAAGATGTACGCTACGAGTTTCTTTCCACGTACTGCTTCACTCTGGAACTCCTTGCCTGCATCCTGTTTCCCTGCTATCTATAATTTGTCTCAGTTTAAGCACAATGTGAATAGGTTTCTGTTCTCATAATTCTCTGCGCTTTCTTTTCCTTTTCTCTTCTTTTTTTAGCCCTCACCTTGAGTGGCCTTTGGGCCTTGTGTTGGGCGACTTCCATAAAAAAAACAAAAAAAACCTCAAATAATCCCTAACTAAATGTAATTCAGTTTCGAATTGCACAATTTCTGATTGTTTTTGTTTGTCTTTTTTTTTACTGCAATGATGAAATGCCGAACCATCTGCCTTGGAAATACGGAGTCCAGTGAAAACTACACATTGACCTTTCCTGGACCATGAATACATCAGTGAAGGTGTGTATGCAATGAGGAGAATGACATCTACTCATTTCAAGTTCAGGAATAGAACCTGAATATTCATGCATGACTGTCATTTGTTACGATTATTCCTGAAATTAATATTTGTTGTTGATCTTTGCTAGAGAGGAACTCCAAGGTCAATTTCTAATTTGTGATGTACTCAATTTTTGACAGATAGTCCTTATGAAAATTGGGGGAAAATTCCGAAAGGCTTTGTCCCTCATTTGTCCATCTCTCCAAATTTCAATTTGAAGTGATGTCAAGAATCTGTTGCCTTGTAAAATCTAATTCATGTTTTACTCATGGAGCATCATTTCCTGACTGAAAGATGTTGCACCATTTCTCCAGGATTTGTTATTCTCATACAACCACAGTCTGGCACATAAACGTGCAGATTATAACCTTGCAAAATGGTATCTATATTTGTACAGTGAAATATATTTAATGTGAATAATATAATTGTTGGCTTGATTGACATGTATTTCAGCTCAGAATTGATGAGAAAAAAGTTATGCCCCAACCTGAAGGTTTTGAAAAACTAGAAAAGCACCTGCCATTGAGGGCGTGTGTCAAAATGACAATACTTTGACTTCATGTGTGGGAGTTTACTTTGTTATACCTCCATTCTGCAGCAAACCATCCATACAAAACAGAGCTCCCTTGTATGACGTGATATGAGTGATAATGTTGTGGGGCTCTTCTTGAATCTTTTTGAAAATGATATGTTTTGTTTACACAAATGTCCTGTGTTATTTATTTTAGCCTCCCTTATTATAGTAATGTAAAATTTCTTTCCAGGTGACATCATTGGGGAATTACAGACTGTTGCCGTTGATGGGAAGCGCGAAGATTCACACTCCTGCTGTGTTCTCTTGTCAACCTGGACCAAAAAACCATCAATATGTGTGCCATCAACCGAGATCTGGAGCTGGCAAGTGACGTCTTGGAGAGACATTCATCAAGGGAAAAAAGTATCAAATTTGGTTTTCTTTTGGTGTAATTCTTAGTTTGTTGAACAGCTAAAGCCATATTTAATTCAGATTTAGTTTTTCTCTTAGTTGTATTTGATGTTTCAGATTGGCTGTTGACTGACGAGGACACTTACATACATACCAACACAAGTGAGTTTCTCGGAGCGACCTGTAACTGTATCCAGATGAATGGGTCTCTTCTTCCAAGGGGTAGGTTTTGTTCATTTTATCATTTTAAAAGTTCCATCCCTCTTTAGTATTTTTTGAGCTATGAGGAGTGTTATTCCATTTTGGAAAAAGTTTTTTCAAAACTATTACTGTGGTGATCATCAGATAATCAAATTATATTTGTCTGTGAATGATTTGTAATGATGACATAATTATGGAAATGTTTTTAGGTGATTGTGATAACACTCTGGCACAAGAACGTGCAGATTGTAACCTTGCAAAAAGGAGCCAAATATTCAAGTTATAGTGAAAAATACTTGATGTGAATATCATAATTGTTGGCCTGATTGACATGTATTTCAGGAGTCTGTGTTTGTGCTCCGATGAGTAAGGGCCAAAATGACAACAGAAGAAGGGTGCCAGTTGCCATCTGGTGGATGAAACGACGTGTAGCAGTCTGATAGATGAAACGACGTGTAGCAGTCTGATAGATGAAACGGTAGTTGTAGCTGGTAATGTGAAAATCAAGTCATCAAATCATGTCGATGAATAAAGCATGTAGTCCTCAAACCGCTTAAACCAATCCTGCCTGTTACTTCAAGTTATCTTGAGCTTTACACTTAAGATTTTAAATATGAATTTGAAAAAGGTTTCTGTAAGAAACGCTTCTCACATTGTGTACTCTTATTAGGGATTATTCTTCCTGCTTGGACAAATCTGCTCTGGATCTTCGGCTTTATCTCAAAAACAAGACCAAATTTTAAATTAAATATTCACAGGTTAGTTTGATTGTTTATATCTACATTCAGGGTTTAAACAAGCACCTCGGGCTAGCTCATCCAGGGGTGCTTAATACTGCAAAACTTATTCTATTGCTCCCATACCACTGGAGCTTCCTTCAATTACTCTGATTTTCCTGCCAAACATCATTCACAACTTTGAAAATGTCACCTTTTTCATACATGGCAGTGACTGGGTGTCCTTCTCATCTGTACAAATAACATGCTCTCTCAGGACAGACCCTGCAGCCACTTGACTATGTGTTGAAAAGCCTCTTCTGGTCAGCTTGGAACATTAATGTAACCAAGGTAAGGTTGTTTCTATAACTTAAACAATCTTTTCTGAAGTACTACTACTTTAATACTAAACTTGCACCACCCTGCATGATATTAACAAGCTCACTTCCATCTTAACCATCACTTAACATCTACATGAACTAAGCTCACTTCCCATCATGCTTGCATTTTTCATCTTCATGTAACATTTTAATATTTCATCAATAACTTGGCATTTTCAATTCAATTCAATTTATTTCCACTTATTCAATGCAAAATAACGTACAAGATATAACATATGAACGAATACAATAGAGAATAAGTGGGGGAAGTCTCCAAAAAAGCAAGCTTGTAAGGAGGAGACCCCCTAAAACCCTGTATAGTAATTACATGTAGAATAAAGAATGATCTTTAATAAAAACTGGAATAGTCGCACAAGAAACGAGACAGGACCAACACAAACAGGACAACATGCAGAGGCTAACAATAAATGACTTAAAAAAAAAGATTTAGCTAAGAGACAATCAAGCATAATCATTAGAACAATGGACAATTTGAATAAACTATGAAAAGTCAAATGTCACAATATTTGTCAAGGAGACTATATTTAAGTTTCTTCTTAAAAACATGAACATTTTTGATCTTTCTAAGATTGTTGGCCAATGAATTCCAAAACCTGGGACCCTGTGATGTCACACAGTTAAGGGATTTAGAAAAACGTACATAAGGAATATGAAAATTATCACAATGCCTCGTATGATGGGAATGAATCTGAGTATTTAAAATAAACATAGTTTTAAACGACTTGGGCAAATCATTCGAAACAAACTGATACATAAATGTACCAAGTTGGAGCAAGTAAATGTCAGAGACTTTGAGAGTTCTGTGATTAGAAAATAATGGATTCGAAGGGGTGCGAAAATCAACACTATCAATAATTCTGAGGGCCCTTTTTTGCAAAACAAAAATTCTGTTCATCAAATAAGCACTGGATTTGCCCCAAGCAAGAATACCATAAGAAATATAGGATAAAACTAGAGAATTATAAATATTATACAATATATATGATGGAAAAAAATGCTTCAATTTGTTGATAATTCCTATATTTCTAGAAATTAGTTTACAGATATAATCAATATGATGATTCCAGGAAAGTTTATCATCAACAAGTATCCCAAGAAATTTCACACAATCAGTACGATTAAGTGACGTATTGTCAAACATAATATCACATGGAATATTAATAGTACTTGAATTACTAAATAACATATACTTGGTTTTATTAACATTAAGGGATAATTTGTTAGCCTTAATCCAATTGGAAACGTGGATGAGCTCTAAATTCACAGTGTTGAAAAGTATGTCAAGATTTGTATGAGAATAGAACAGATTAGAATCATCGGCAAAAAGAATAAAGGACAGATTTGTGGAAGACTTAGGGAAATCATTGATATAAATTGAAAAAAGAAGAGGGCCTAAAATAGACCCTTGAGGTACACCACAAACTAAGGATTTAAGAACAGACTCTTTACCATCAATACTGACAAACTGTTTGCGATTTGAGAGATAATCCCTAAACCACTCCAAGGCAACACCTCTAATACCGTAAAAGGAAAGTTTGGACAAGAGAATGGAATGGTCAATGGTGTCAAATGCCTTGGAGAGGTCCAGGAAAACTCCCAGGGTATGCAAGGACTGTTCACGACCCACTTTGACTTTATCAATTAACTGTAAAATAGCGTGTGTAGTAGAATGCTTTTCCCTAAATCCGAACTGAGAATCTGATAATATGTTATATTTTCCCAAAAAGTTAGAAGTACGAATATAAACAGTACGTTCGAGTATTTTAGAAAAAGAAGTAAGAATAGAAATGGGACGATAATTATTAACTAAATGCCGATCACCATTTTTATATATGGGCAAAACCCTAGCAATTTTCATAGAATCGGGGACTATTCCAGTATTTAGAGAAAGATTAATAATGAAGGTTAAAGGCTTCGAAATCACCTGAAAAACATCTTTTATAAGAGGACAATTAATGGAATCGTAGCCGGAACTGTTTTTATTAGGTAAATTTGAAACAATTGAGGAAAGCTCTTGCTCTGTTATTGGGGTGAAAAAAATAGAGTGTGAATTTGGTTCTTGCAGATAATCCTGGAAATGGGAATGACAATTAGGAATTTGGTTAGCGAGTTTGGGCCCAATATTAACAAAGAAATCATTGTAATGTTCGGCAACGAGAAAGGGGTCAGTAATGCTCCGGTTCCTAATATTAATACTCGATAAATGAGAAGAAGAGTTAGTCTTAAGGACACTATTAATAACCTTCCAAGTATTCTTAATATTGTTTTTTTCCTTTTCAAATTGTTGAGAATAATACCTCTGTTTGGCAGAACGCAAAATTGCAGTGAGGACATTTCTATATCGAGTAAAAATCAAACGATTTAACTCAGAGGGAGAACGAAGAAGTTTACGATAAAGCTTGTTTTTGTGATTAATAGACTTGAGAAGAGCAGAAGTCACCCACTGAGATTTGGGTTGAGATTTCCTATTGGAGCGCTCCATTCTAACAAGAGGAACATCTTTATCATAAATGTCAATAAAAATATTCATAAAAATATTAAATGACTCGTTGGGGTTACAACATCTTAAAACAGCAGACCAATCCTGATTCATCAGGTCTTTTTTGAAATGACGCAAATTATCAACAGAATGCTTACGAACATAATGTGGGGTGGGGTTATGTGAGCTGTGAACAAATGGAAAAGACGTAATAATTGGAAAATGATCTGAAATGTCACAAACTAAAATACCAGAATTAGGAGTAGGAAAAATATTTGTAAAAATATTATCAATAAGGGTTGCTGAAGAACTAGTAATTCTGGTAGGTTTGTTGATCAAGGGGAGCAAAGAGTTGGCGAGCATGACATCCAGAAATTGTTGAGACTGGTTGTTATGAGTGGCGTTAAGAAGATCTATGTTGAAATCACCAGACATTAGACACAGTTTGTTCTCAGACATGACAATATCTTGAACCTGCTGGAAAGTCAACATAAAATCATCAAAAGAGGCCGAGGGGGGTTTGTAAATAACACCGACAAAAATATTCTTACTATTAGGATTGATAATTTCAGCAAAAATAGACTCAAATGTTCCTCAGTGGGTCATGTGATAACCTCCTCACACCATTTTCATGCACCTCAAATAATCCCTAACTAAATGTAATTCAGTTTCGAATTGCAAAATTTCTGATTGTTGTTGTTTTTTTTTTTTTACTGCAATGATGAAATGCCGAACCATCTGCCTTGGAAATACGGAGTCCAGTGAAAACTACACATTGACCTTCCCTGGACCATGAATACATCAGTGAAGGTGTGTATGCAATGAGGAGAATGACATCTACTCATTTCAAGTTCAGGAATAGAACCTGAATATTCATGCATGACTGTCATTTGTTACGATTATTCCTGAAATTAATATTTGTTGTTGATCTTTGCTAGAGAGGAACTCCAAGGTCAATTTCTAATTTGTGATGTACTCAATTTTTGACAGATAGTCCTTATGAAATTTGGGGGAAAATTCCGAAAGGCTTTGTCCCTCATTTGTCCATCTCTCCAAATTTCAATTTGAAGTGATGTCAAGAATCTGTTGCCTTGTAAAATCTAATTCATGTTTTACTCATGGAGCATCATTTCCTGACTGAAAGATGTTGCACCATTTCTCCAGGATTTGTTATTCTCATACAACCACAGTCTGGCACATAAACGTGCAGATTATAACCTTGCAAAATGGTATCTATATTTGTACAGTGAAATATATTTAATGTGAATAATATAATTGTTGGCTTGATTGACATGTATTTCAGCTCAGAATTGATGAGAAAAAAGTTATGCCCCAACCTGAAGGTTTTGAAAAACTAGAAAAGCACCTGCCATTGAGGGCGTGTGTCAAAATGACAATACTTTGACTTCATGTGTGGGAGTTTACTTTGTTATACCTCCATTCTGCAGCAAACCATCCATACAAAACAGAGCTCCCTTGTATGACGTGATATGAGTGATAATGTTGTGGGGCTCTTCTTGAATCTTTTTGAAAATGATATGTTTTGTTTACACAAATGTCCTGTGTTATTTATTTTAGCCTCCCTTATTATAGTAATGTAAAATTTCTTTCCAGGTGACATCATTGGGGAATTACAGACTGTTGCCGTTGATGGGAAGCGCGAAGATTCACACTCCTGCTGTGTTCTCTTGTCAACCTGGACCAAAAAACCATCAATATGTGTGCCATCAACAGAGATCTGGAGCTGGCAAGTGACGTCTTGGAGAGACATTCATCAAGGGAAAAAAGTATCAAATTTGGTTTTCTTTTGGTGTAATTCTTAGTTTGTTGAACAGCTAAAAAAGCCACATTTAATTCAGATTTAGTTTTTCTCTTAGTTGTATTTGATGTTTCAGATTGGCTGTTGACTGACGAGGACACTTACATACATACCAACACAAGTGAGTTTCTCGGAGCGACCTGTAACTGTATCCAGATGAATGGGTCTCTTCTTCAAAGGGGTAGGTTTTGTTCATTTTATCATTTTAAAAGTTCCATCCCTCTTTAGTATTTTTTGAGCTATGAGGAGTGTTATTCCATTTTGGAAAAAGTTTTTTCAAAACTATTACTGTGGTGATCATCAGATAATCAAATTATATTTGTCTGTGAATGATTTGTAATGATGACATAATTATGGAAATGTTTTTAGGTGATTGTGATAACACTCTGGCACAAGAACGTGCAGATTGTAACCTTGCAAAAAGGGAGCCAAATATTCAAGTTACAGTGAAAAATACTTGATGTGAATATCATAATTGTTGGCCTGATTGACATGTATTTCAGGAGTCTGTGTTTGTGCTCCGATGAGTAAGGGCCAAAATGACAACAGAAGAAGGGTGCCAGTTGCCATCTGGTGGATGAAACGACGTGTAGCAGTCTGATAGATGAAACGACGTGTAGCAGTCTGATAGATGAAACGGTAGTTGTAGCTGGTAATGTGAAAATCAAGTCATCAAATCATGTCGATGAATAAAGCATGTAGTCCTCAAACCGCTTAAACCAATCCTGCCTGTTACTTCAAGTTATCTTGAGCTTTACACTTAAGATTTTAAATATGAAATTGAAAAAGGTTTCTGTAAGAAACGCTTCTCACATTGTGTACTCTTATTAGGGATTATTCTTCCTGCTTGGACAAATCTGCTCTGGATCTTCGGCTTTATCTCAAAAACAAGACCAAATTTTAAATTAAATATTCACAGGTTAGTTTGATTGTTTATATCTACATTCAGGGTTTAAACAAGCACCTCGGGCTAGCTCATCCAGGGGTGCTTAATACTGCAAAACTTATTCTATTGCTCCCATACCACTGGAGCTTCCTTCAATTACTCTGATTTTCCTGCCAAACATCATTCACAACTTTGAAAATGTCACCTTTTTCATACATGGCAGTGACTGGGTGTCCTTCTCATCTGTACAAATAACATGCTCTCTCAGGACAGACCCTGCAGCCACTTGACTATGTGTTGAAAAGCCTCTTCTGGTCAGCTTGGAACATTAATGTAACCAAGGTAAGGTTGTTTCTATAACTTAAACAATCTTTTCTGAAGTACTACTACTTTAATACTAAACTTGCACCACCCTGCATGATATTAACAAGCTCACTTCCATCTTAACCATCACTTAACATCTACATGAACTAAGCTCACTTCCCATCATGCTTGCATTTTTCATCTTCATGTAACATTTTAATATTTCATCAATAACTTGGCATCATCACTGTTCCTCAGTGGGTCATGTGATAACCACCTCACACCATTTTCATGCACCTCAATTCAATTCCAGTCCTGTTTAATGGCCCCGAAGTACTTAATTCTCCGTCGGATAAAGCCAATCTCTTTGCTGAAAGATTTGCTGCCAACTCCACTCTTGATGACTCGGGCCACAATCTGCCAGATTTTCCTCTCCGGACTGATAGCATCATCTCCTCTGTCTTTATCACACCTAAGATGGTAGCTAAGGTTATCAAACATCTTGACACGTCTAAAGCCACTGGACCTGACAGTATCCCTGTTCTTGTCCTGAAAATGTGTTCACCGGAATTGTCCTCAGTCCTGTCTAAACTGTATAACATTTGCCTCTCAAATTCAACATTTCCTTCTGATTGGAAAGCAGCCTCCGTTGTCCCAGTTTTCAAAGGCTCTGGTGAAAAGTCTGACCCCTCTAACTATCGACCTATTAGCCTCCTTCCAATCATCAGCAAGGTGTTTGAATGTCTCATCAACCAGCATCTCATGGATTACCTTGAAACTAACACACTACTAGCCGACGTCCAATATGGATTCCGGCACTCTCGATCTACTGGCGACTTTTTGTCTTTGGTCACTGAGCACCTGAACAGGATATTAGATCTCCGTGGTGAGGCAAGGCTTGTTGCTCTTGATATTTCTAAGGCCTTTGATCGAGTCTGGCACAAGGGTCTCATCCATAAGCTCAAGTCCTATGGCATCTGTGGTCAACTTCTCAATCTAATCTCAACTTCTCGTCCACAGCGTCAACGCAGGTGTCCCGCAAGGCTCTGTATTGGGACCAACCTTGTTCCTGCTTTATATTAATGATCTGCCTGATTCTATTTCATCTCAGATTGCCATCTACGCTGATGACACAACCCTGTATACAACGTACCCTGGTCCCCGGTTTTCCACTCGTCAAGCCCAAGCTAGTAATGATCTCAACCATGATCTTACAAATGTCAATAATTGGGGGATCAAATGGCTTGTCACCTTCAACGAAAGGAAAACTCACCTGTTATCTGTGTCAAGATCTACATCTAAATCATCTGTTCGTTCTACCTTGTTTATGAATTCTACATCTCTTCAGGAAGTTAGTGACATCAGGTTACTTGGTCTCGACATCACCAATAAACTCTCTTGGGTCAAGTACATTGGTGATGTTGCCAAAAGGGCCTCTCAACCTGTAGGTTGTCTATACCGTGCGCGGAAATGCCTTCCCCCCTCTGCCATTCTTTACTTATACAAGACGACTATCCGCCCTGTTATGGAGTACTGTTGTCACATCTGGTCCGGTGCTCCAGCCTGTCACCTTTCTCTGCTGGACAGAATACAGCGTCGAGTTGTTAACCTGGTGGGCAAAGAATTGTCATCTTCCTTGGAACCCCTCTCGCATCGTCGCAATGTATCTTCATTGAGCCTGTTTTATAGATACTATCACGGCGTGTGTTCCAATGGTCTTTCGTTGGTCGTCCCTGTTGACCGTCCCGCACAACGAACCACTCGCACCTCTGTCAAATCCCATCCTCATACAGTCGTGACTCCCAAAAGCAGGACCAAGATGTACGCTACGAGTTTCTTTCCACGTACTGCTTCACTCTGGAACTCCTTGCCTGCATCCTGTTTCCCTGCTATCTATAATTTGTCTCAGTTTAAGCACAATGTGAATAGGTTTCTGTTCTCATAATTCTCTGCGCTTTCTTTTCCTTTTCTCTTCTTTTTTTAGCCCACACCTTGAGTGGCCTTTGGGCCTTGTGTTGGGCGACTTCCATAAAAAAAAAAAAAAAAAACCTCAAATAATCCCTAACTAAATGTAATTCAGTTTCGAATTGCACAATTTCTGATTGTTTTTGTTTGTCTTTTTTTTTACTGCAATGATGAAATGCCGAACCATCTGCCTTGGAAATACGGAGTCCAGTGAAAACTACACATTGACCTTTCCTGGACCATGAATACATCAGTGAAGGTGTGTATGCAATGAGGAGAATGACATCTACTCATTTCAAGTTCAGGAATAGAACCTGAATATTCATGCATGACTGTCATTTGTTACGATTATTCCTGAAATTAATATTTGTTGTTGATCTTTGCTAGAGAGGAACTCCAAGGTCAATTTCTAATTTGTGATGTACTCAATTTTTGACAGATAGTCCTTATGAAAATTGGGGGAAAATTCCGAAAGGCTTTGTCCCTCATTTGTCCATCTCTCCAAATTTCAATTTGAAGTGATGTCAAGAATCTGTTGCCTTGTAAAATCTAATTCATGTTTTACTCATGGAGCATCATTTCCTGACTGAAAGATGTTGCACCATTTCTCCAGGATTTGTTATTCTCATACAACCACAGTCTGGCACATAAACGTGCAGATTATAACCTTGCAAAATGGTATCTATATTTGTACAGTGAAATATATTTAATGTGAATAATATAATTGTTGGCTTGATTGACATGTATTTCAGCTCAGAATTGATGAGAAAAAAGTTATGCCCCAACCTGAAGGTTTTGAAAAACTAGAAAAGCACCTGCCATTGAGGGCGTGTGTCAAAATGACAATACTTTGACTTCATGTGTGGGAGTTTACTTTGTTATACCTCCATTCTGCAGCAAACCATCCATACAAAACAGAGCTCCCTTGTATGACGTGATATGAGTGATAATGTTGTGGGGCTCTTCTTGAATCTTTTTGAAAATGATATGTTTTGTTTACACAAATGTCCTGTGTTATTTATTTTAGCCTCCCTTATTATAGTAATGTAAAATTTCTTTCCAGGTGACATCATTGGGGAATTACAGACTGTTGCCGTTGATGGGAAGCGCGAAGATTCACACTCCTGCTGTGTTCTCTTGTCAACCTGGACCAAAAAACCATCAATATGTGTGCCATCAACAGAGATCTGGAGCTGGCAAGTGACGTCTTGGAGAGACATTCATCAAGGGAAAAAAGTATCAAATTTGGTTTTCTTTTGGTGTAATTCTTAGTTTGTTGAACAGCTAAAGCCATATTTAATTCAGATTTAGTTTTTCTCTTAGTTGTATTTGATGTTTCAGATTGGCTGTTGACTGACGAGGACACTTACATACATACCAACACAAGTGAGTTTCTCGGAGCGACCTGTAACTGTATCCAGATGAATGGGTCTCTTCTTCAAAGGGGTAGGTTTTGTTCATTTTATCATTTTAAAAGTTCCATCCCTCTTTAGTATTTTTTGAGCTATGAGGAGTGTTATTCCATTTTGGAAAAAGTTTTTTCAAAACTATTACTGTGGTGATCATCAGATAATCAAATTATATTTGTCTGTGAATGATTTGTAATGATGACATAATTATGGAAATGTTTTTAGGTGATTGTGATAACACTCTGGCACAAGAACGTGCAGATTGTAACCTTGCAAAAAGGGAGCCAAATATTCAAGTTACAGTGAAAAATACTTGATGTGAATATCATAATTGTTGGCCTGATTGACATGTATTTCAGGAGTCTGTGTTTGTGCTCCGATGAGTAAGGGCCAAAATGACAACAGAAGAAGGGTGCCAGTTGCCATCTGGTGGATGAAACGACGTGTAGCAGTCTGATAGATGAAACGATGTGTAGCAGTCTGATAGATGAAACGGTAGTTGTAGCTGGTAATGTGAAAATCAAGTCATCAAATCATGTCGATGAATAAAGCATGTAGTCCTCAAACCGCTTAAACCAATCCTGCCTGTTACTTCAAGTTATCTTGAGCTTTACACTTAAGATTTTAAATATGAATTTGAAAAAGGTTTCTGTAAGAAACGCTTCTCACATTGTGTACTCTTATTAGGGATTATTCTTCCTGCTTGGACAAATCTGCTCTGGATCTTCGGCTTTATCTCAAAAACAAGACCAAATTTTAAATTAAATATTCACAGGTTAGTTTGATTGTTTATATCTACATTCAGGGTTTAAACAAGCACCTCGGGCTAGCTCATCCAGGGGTGCTTAATACTGCAAAACTTATTCTATTGTTCCCATACCACTGGAGCTTCCTTCAATTACTCTGATTTTCCTGCCAAACATCATTCACAACTTTGAAAATGTCACCTTTTTCATACATGGCAGTGACTGGGTGTCCTTCTCATCTGTACAAATAACATGCTCTCTCAGGACAGACCCTGCAGCCACTTGACTATGTGTTGAAAAGCCTCTTCTGGTCAGCTTGGAACATTAATGTAACCAAGGTAAGGTTGTTTCTATAACTTAAACAATCTTTTCTGAAGTACTACTACTTTAATACTAAACTTGCACCACCCTGCATGATATTAACAAGCTCACTTCCATCTTAACCATCACTTAACATCTACATGAACTAAGCTCACTTCCCATCATGCTTGCATTTTTCATCTTCATGTAACATTTTAATATTTCATCAATAACTTGGCATCATCACTGTTCCTCAGTGGGTCATGTGATAACCACCTCACACCATTTTCATGCACCTCAAATAATCCCTAACTAAATGTAATTCAGTTTCGAATTGCAAAAATTCTGATTGTTGTTTTTTTTTTTTTTTTTTTACTGCAATGATGAAATGCCGAACCATCTGCCTTGGAAATACGGAGTCCAGTGAAAACTACACATTGACCTTCCCTGGACCATGAATACATCAGTGAAGGTGTGTATGCAATGAGGAGAATGACATCTACTCATTTCAAGTTCAGGAATAGAACCTGAATATTCATGCATGACTGTCATTTGTTACGATTATTCCTGAAATTAATATTTGTTGTTGATCTTTGCTAGAGAGGAACTCCAAGGTCAATTTCTAATTTGTGATGTACTCAATTTTTGACAGATAGTCCTTATGAAATTTGGGGGAAAATTCCGAAAGGCTTTGTCCCTCATTTGTCCATCTCTCCAAATTTCAATTTGAAGTGATGTCAAGAATCTGTTGCCTTGTAAAATCTAATTCATGTTTTACTCATGGAGCATCATTTCCTGACTGAAAGATGTTGCACCATTTCTCCAGGATTTGTTATTCTCATACAACCACAGTCTGGCACATAAACGTGCAGATTATAACCTTGCAAAATGGTATCTATATTTGTACAGTGAAATATATTTAATGTGAATAATATAATTGTTGGCTTGATTGACATGTATTTCAGCTCAGAATTGATGAGAAAAAAGTTATGCCCCAACCTGAAGGTTTTGAAAAACTAGAAAAGCACCTGCCATTGAGGGCGTGTGTCAAAATGACAATACTTTGACTTCATGTGTGGGAGTTTACTTTGTTATACCTCCATTCTGCAGCAAACCATCCATACAAAACAGAGCTCCCTTGTATGACGTGATATGAGTGATAATGTTGTGGGGCTCTTCTTGAATCTTTTTGAAAATGATATGTTTTGTTTACACAAATGTCCTGTGTTATTTATTTTAGCCTCCCTTATTATAGTAATGTAAAATTTCTTTCCAGGTGACATCATTGGGGAATTACAGACTGTTGCCGTTGATGGGAAGCGCGAAGATTCACACTCCTGCTGTGTTCTCTTGTCAACCTGGACCAAAAAACCATCAATATGTGTGCCATCAACAGAGATCTGGAGCTGGCAAGTGACGTCTTGGAGAGACATTCATCAAGGGAAAAAAGTATCAAATTTGGTTTTCTTTTGGTGTAATTCTTAGTTTGTTGAACAGCTAAAGCCATATTTAATTCAGATTTAGTTTTTCTCTTAGTTGTATTTGATGTTTCAGATTGGCTGTTGACTGACGAGGACACTTACATACATACCAACACAAGTGAGTTTCTCGGAGCGACCTGTAACTGTATCCAGATGAATGGGTCTCTTCTTCAAAGGGGTAGGTTTTGTTCATTTTATCATTTTAAAAGTTCCATCCCTCTTTAGTATTTTTTGAGCTATGAGGAGTGTTATTCCATTTTGGAAAAAGTTTTTTCAAAACTATTACTGTGGTGATCATCAGATAATCAAATTATATTTGTCTGTGAATGATTTGTAATGATGACATAATTATGGAAATGTTTTTAGGTGATTGTGATAACACTCTGGCACAAGAACGTGCAGATTGTAACCTTGCAAAAAGGGAGCCAAATATTCAAGTTACAGTGAAAAATACTTGATGTGAATATCATAATTGTTGGCCTGATTGACATGTATTTCAGGAGTCTGTGTTTGTGCTCCGATGAGTAAGGGCCAAAATGACAACAGAAGAAGGGTGCCAGTTGCCATCTGGTGGATGAAACGACGTGTAGCAGTCTGATAGATGAAACGACGTGTAGCAGTCTGATAGATGAAACGGTAGTTGTAGCTGGTAATGTGAAAATCAAGTCATCAAATCATGTCGATGAATAAAGCATGTAGTCCTCAAACCGCTTAAACCAATCCTGCCTGTTACTTCAAGTTATCTTGAGCTTTACACTTAAGATTTTAAATATGAATTTGAAAAAGGTTTCTGTAAGAAACGCTTCTCACATTGTGTACTCTTATTAGGGATTATTCTTCCTGCTTGGACAAATCTGCTCTGGATCTTCGGCTTTATCTCAAAAACAAGACCAAATTTTAAATTAAATATTCACAGGTTAGTTTGATTGTTTATATCTACATTCAGGGTTTAAACAAGCACCTCGGGCTAGCTCATCCAGGGGTGCTTAATACTGCAAAACTTATTCTATTGTTCCCATACCACTGGAGCTTCCTTCAATTACTCTGATTTTCCTGCCAAACATCATTCACAACTTTGAAAATGTCACCTTTTTCATACATGGCAGTGACTGGGTGTCCTTCTCATCTGTACAAATAACATGCTCTCTCAGGACAGACCCTGCAGCCACTTGACTATGTGTTGAAAAGCCTCTTCTGGTCAGCTTGGAACATTAATGTAACCAAGGTAAGGTTGTTTCTATAACTTAAACAATCTTTTCTGAAGTACTACTACTTTAATACTAAACTTGCACCACCCTGCATGATATTAACAAGCTCACTTCCATCTTAACCATCACTTAACATCTACATGAACTAAGCTCACTTCCCATCATGCTTGCATTTTTCATCTTCATGTAACATTTTAATATTTCATCAATAACTTGGCATCATCACTGTTCCTCAGTGGGTCATGTGATAACCACCTCACACCATTTTCATGCACCTCAAATAATCCCTAACTAAATGTAATTCAGTTTCGAATTGCAAAAATTCTGATTGTTGTTGTTGTTTTTTTTTTTTTACTGCAATGATGAAATGCCGAACCATCTGCCTTGGAAATACGGAGTCCAGTGAAAACTACACATTGACCTTCCCTGGACCATGAATACATCAGTGAAGGTGTGTATGCAATGAGGAGAATGACATCTACTCATTTCAAGTTCAGGAATAGAACCTGAATATTCATGCATGACTGTCATTTGTTACGATTATTCCTGAAATTAATATTTGTTGTTGATCTTTGCTAGAGAGGAACTCCAAGGTCAATTTCTAATTTGTGATGTACTCAATTTTTGACAGATAGTCCTTATGAAATTTGGGGGAAAATTCCGAAAGGCTTTGTCCCTCATTTGTCCATCTCTCCAAATTTCAATTTGAAGTGATGTCAAGAATCTGTTGCCTTGTAAAATCTAATTCATGTTTTACTCATGGAGCATCATTTCCTGACTGAAAGATGTTGCACCATTTCTCCAGGATTTGTTATTCTCATACAACCACAGTCTGGCACATAAACGTGCAGATTATAACCTTGCAAAATGGTATCTATATTTGTACAGTGAAATATATTTAATGTGAATAATATAATTGTTGGCTTGATTGACATGTATTTCAGCTCAGAATTGATGAGAAAAAAGTTATGCCCCAACCTGAAGGTTTTGAAAAACTAGAAAAGCACCTGCCATTGAGGGCGTGTGTCAAAATGACAATACTTTGACTTCATGTGTGGGAGTTTACTTTGTTATACCTCCATTCTGCAGCAAACCATCCATACAAAACAGAGCTCCCTTGTATGACGTGATATGAGTGATAATGTTGTGGGGCTCTTCTTGAATCTTTTTGAAAATGATATGTTTTGTTTACACAAATGTCCTGTGTTATTTATTTTAGCCTCCCTTATTATAGTAATGTAAAATTTCTTTCCAGGTGACATCATTGGGGAATTACAGACTGTTGCCGTTGATGGGAAGCGCGAAGATTCACACTCCTGCTGTGTTCTCTTGTCAACCTGGACCAAAAAACCATCAATATGTGTGCCATCAACAGAGATCTGGAGCTGGCAAGTGACGTCTTGGAGAGACATTCATCAAGGGAAAAAAGTATCAAATTTGGTTTTCTTTTGGTGTAATTCTTAGTTTGTTGAACAGCTAAAGCCATATTTAATTCAGATTTAGTTTTTCTCTTAGTTGTATTTGATGTTTCAGATTGGCTGTTGACTGACGAGGACACTTACATACATACCAACACAAGTGAGTTTCTCGGAGCGACCTGTAACTGTATCCAGATGAATGGGTCTCTTCTTCAAAGGGGTAGGTTTTGTTCATTTTATCATTTTAAAAGTTCCATCCCTCTTTAGTATTTTTTGAGCTATGAGGAGTGTTATTCCATTTTGGAAAAAGTTTTTTCAAAACTATTACTGTGGTGATCATCAGATAATCAAATTATATTTGTCTGTGAATGATTTGTAATGATGACATAATTATGGAAATGTTTTTAGGTGATTGTGATAACACTCTGGCACAAGAACGTGCAGATTGTAACCTTGCAAAAAGGGAGCCAAATATTCAAGTTACAGTGAAAAATACTTGATGTGAATATCATAATTGTTGGCCTGATTGACATGTATTTCAGGAGTCTGTGTTTGTGCTCCGATGAGTAAGGGCCAAAATGACAACAGAAGAAGGGTGCCAGTTGCCATCTGGTGGATGAAACGACGTGTAGCAGTCTGATAGATGAAACGACGTGTAGCAGTCTGATAGATGAAACGGTAGTTGTAGCTGGTAATGTGAAAATCAAGTCATCAAATCATGTCGATGAATAAAGCATGTAGTCCTCAAACCGCTTAAACCAATCCTGCCTGTTACTTCAAGTTATCTTGAGCTTTACACTTAAGATTTTAAATATGAATTTGAAAAAGGTTTCTGTAAGAAACGCTTCTCACATTGTGTACTCTTATTAGGGATTATTCTTCCTGCTTGGACAAATCTGCTCTGGATCTTCGGCTTTATCTCAAAAACAAGACCAAATTTTAAATTAAATATTCACAGGTTAGTTTGATTGTTTATATCTACATTCAGGGTTTAAACAAGCACCTCGGGCTAGCTCATCCAGGGGTGCTTAATACTGCAAAACTTATTCTATTGCTCCCATATACCACTGGAGCTTCCTTCAATTACTCTGATTTTCCTGCCAAACATCATTCACAACTTTGAAAATGTCACCTTTTTCATACATGGCAGTGACTGGGTGTCCTTCTCATCTGTACAAATAACATGCTCTCTCAGGACAGACCCTGCAGCCACTTGACTATGTGTTGAAAAGCCTCTTCTGGTCAGCTTGGAACATTAATGTAACCAAGGTAAGGTTGTTTCTATAACTTAAACAATCTTTTCTGAAGTACTACTACTTTAATACTAAACTTGCACCACCCTGCATGATATTAACAAGCTCACTTCCATCTTAACCATCACTTAACATCTACATGAACTAAGCTCACTTCCCATCATGCTTGCATTTTTCATCTTCATGTAACATTTTAATATTTCATCAATAACTTGGCATCATCACTGTTCCTCAGTGGGTCATGTGATTACCACCTCACACCATTTTCATGCACCTCAATTCAATTCCAGTCCTGTTTAATGGCCCCGAAGTACTTACTTCTCTGTCGGATAAAGCCAATCTCTTTGCTGAAAGATTTGCTGCCAACTCCACTCTTGATGACTCGGGCCACAATCTGCCAGATTTTCCTCTCCGGACTGATAGCATCATCTCCTCTGTCTTTATCACACCTAAGATGGTAGCTAAGGTTATCAAACATCTTGACACGTCTAAAGCCACTGGACCTGACAGTATCCCTGTTCTTGTCCTGAAAATGTGTTCACCGGAATTGTCCTCAGTCCTGTCTAAACTGTATAACCTTTGCCTCTCAAATTCAACATTTCCTTCTGATTGGAAAGCAGCCTCCGTTGTCCCAGTTTTCAAAGGCTCTGGTGAAAAATCTGACCCCTCTAACTATCGACCTATTAGCCTCCTTCCAATCATCAGCAAGGTGTTTGAATGTCTCATCAACCAGCATCTCATGGATTACCTTGAAACTAACACACTACTAGCCGACGTCCAATATGGATTCCGGCACTCTCGATCTACTGGCGACTTTTTGTCTTTGGTCACTAAGCACCTGAACAGGATATTAGATCTCCGTGGTGAGGCAAGGCTTGTTGCTCTTGATATTTCTAAGGCCTTTGATCGAGTCTGGCACAAGGGTCTCATCCATAAGCTCAAGTCCTATGGCATCTGTGGTCAACTTCTCAATCTAATCTCAGATTTTCTTAGCAATCGAAAATTCACTGTTGTTCACGAGGGTCAGTCCTCGTCCGTCCACAGCGTCAACGCAGGTGTCCCGCAAGGCTCTGTATTGGGACCAACCTTGTTCCTGCTTTATATTAATGATCTGCCTGATTCTATTTCATCTCAGATTGCCATCTACGCTGATGACACAACCCTGTATACAACGTACCCTGGTCCCCGGTTTTCCACTCGTCAAGCCCAAGCTAGTAATGATCTCAACCATGATCTTACAAATGTCAATAAATGGGGGATCAAATGGCTTGTCACCTTCAACGAAAGGAAAACTCACCTGTTATCTGTGTCAAGATCTACATCTAAATCATCTGTTCGTTCTACCTTGTTTATGAATTCTACATCTCTTCAGGAAGTTAGTGACATCAGGTTACTTGGTCTCGACATCACCAATAAACTCTCCTGGGTCAAGTACATTGGTGATGTTGCCAAAAGGGCCTCTCAACCTGTAGGTTGTCTATACCGTGCGCGGAAATGCCTTCCCCCCTCTGCCATTCTTTACTTATACAAGACGACTATCCGCCCTGTTATGGAGTACTGTTGTCACATCTGGTCCGGTGCTCCAGCCTGTCACCTTTCTCTGCTGGACAGAATACAGCGTCGAGTTGTTAACCTGGTGGGCAAAGAATTGTCATCTTCCTTGGAACCCCTCTCGCATCGTCGCAATGTATCTTCATTGAGCCTGTTTTATAGATACTATCACGGCGTGTGTTCCAATGGTCTTTCGTTGGTCGTCCCTGTTGACCGTCCCGCACAACGAACCACTCGCACCTCTGTCAAATCCCATCCTCATACAGTCGTGACTCCCAAAAGCAGGACCAAGATGTACGCTACGAGTTTCTTTCCACGTACTGCTTCACTCTGGAACTCCTTGCCTGCATCCTGTTTCCCTGCTATCTATAATTTGTCTCAGTTTAAGCACAATGTGAATAGGTTTCTGTTCTCATCAATCTCTGCGCTTTCTTTTCCTTTTCTCTTCTTTTTTTAGCCCTCACCTTGAGTGGCCTTTGGGCCTTGTGTTGGGCGACTTCCATAAAAAAAAAAAAAAAAAATACTTCAAATAATCTCTAACTAAATGTAATTCAGTTTCGAATTGCACAATTTCTGATTGTTTTTGTTTGTCTTTTTTTTTACTGCAATGATGAAATGCCGAACCATCTGCCTTGGAAATACGGAGTCCAGTGAAAACTACACATTGACCTTTCCTGGACCATGAATACATCAGTGAAGGTGTGTATGCAATGAGGAGAATGACATCTACTCATTTCAAGTTCAGGAATAGAACCTGAATATTCATGCATGACTGTCATTTGTTACGATTATTCCTGAAATTAATATTTGTTGTTGATCTTTGCTAGAGAGGAACTCCAAGGTCAATTTCTAATTTGTGATGTACTCAATTTTTGACAGATAGTCCTTATGAAATTTGGGGGAAAATTCCGAAAGGCTTTGTCCCTCATTTGTCCATCTCTCCAAATTTCAATTTGAAGTGATGTCAAGAATCTGTTGCCTTGTAAAATCTAATTCATGTTTTACTCATGGAGCATCATTTCCTGACTGAAAGATGTTGCACCATTTCTCCAGGATTTGTTATTCTCATACAACCACAGTCTGGCACATAAACGTGCAGATTATAACCTTGCAAAATGGTATCTATATTTGTACAGTGAAATATATTTAATGTGAATAATATAATTGTTGGCTTGATTGACATGTATTTCAGCTCAGAATTGATGAGAAAAAAGTTATGCCCCAACCTGAAGGTTTTGAAAAACTAGAAAAGCACCTGCCATTGAGGGCGTGTGTCAAAATGACAATACTTTGACTTCATGTGTGGGAGTTTACTTTGTTATACCTCCATTCTGCAGCAAACCATCCATACAAAACAGAGCTCCCTTGTATGACGTGATATGAGTGATAATGTTGTGGGGCTCTTCTTGAATCTTTTTGAAAATGATATGTTTTGTTTACACAAATGTCCTGTGTTATTTATTTTAGCCTCCCTTATTATAGTAATGTAAAATTTCTTTCCAGGTGACATCATTGGGGAATTACAGACTGTTGCCGTTGATGGGAAGCGCGAAGATTCACACTCCTGCTGTGTTCTCTTGTCAACCTGGACCAAAAAACCATCAATATGTGTGCCATCAACAGAGATCTGGAGCTGGCAAGTGACGTCTTGGAGAGACATTCATCAAGGGAAAAAAGTATCAAATTTGGTTTTCTTTTGGTGTAATTCTTAGTTTGTTGAACAGCTAAAGCCATATTTAATTCAGATTTAGTTTTTCTCTTAGTTGTATTTGATGTTTCAGATTGGCTGTTGACTGACGAGGACACTTACATACATACCAACACAAGTGAGTTTCTCGGAGCGACCTGTAACTGTATCCAGATGAATGGGTCTCTTCTTCAAAGGGGTAGGTTTTGTTCATTTTATCATTTTAAAAGTTCCATCCCTCTTTAGTATTTTTTGAGCTATGAGGAGTGTTATTCCATTTTGGAAAAAGTTTTTTCAAAACTATTACTGTGGTGATCATCAGATAATCAAATTATATTTGTCTGTGAATGATTTGTAATGATGACATAATTATGGAAATGTTTTTAGGTGATTGTGATAACACTCTGGCACAAGAACGTGCAGATTGTAACCTTGCAAAAAGGGAGCCAAATATTCAAGTTACAGTGAAAAATACTTGATGTGAATATCATAATTGTTGGCCTGATTGACATGTATTTCAGGAGTCTGTGTTTGTGCTCCGATGAGTAAGGGCCAAAATGACAACAGAAGAAGGGTGCCAGTTGCCATCTGGTGGATGAAACGACGTGTAGCAGTCTGATAGATGAAACGACGTGTAGCAGTCTGATAGATGAAACGGTAGTTGTAGCTGGTAATGTGAAAATCAAGTCATCAAATCATGTCGATGAATAAAGCATGTAGTCCTCAAACCGCTTAAACCAATCCTGCCTGTTACTTCAAGTTATCTTGAGCTTTACACTTAAGATTTTAAATATGAATTTGAAAAAGGTTTCTGTAAGAAACGCTTCTCACATTGTGTACTCTTATTAGGGATTATTCTTCCTGCTTGGACAAATCTGCTCTGGATCTTCGGCTTTATCTCAAAAACAAGACCAAATTTTAAATTAAATATTCACAGGTTAGTTTGATTGTTTATATCTACATTCAGGGTTTAAACAAGCACCTCGGGCTAGCTCATCCAGGGGTGCTTAATACTGCAAAACTTATTCTATTGCTCCCATACCACTGGAGCTTCCTTCAATTACTCTGATTTTCCTGCCAAACATCATTCACAACTTTGAAAATGTCACCTTTTTCATACATGGCAGTGACTGGGTGTCCTTCTCATCTGTACAAATAACATGCTCTCTCAAGACAGACCCTGCAGCCACTTGACTATGTGTTGAAAAGCCTCTTCTGGTCAGCTTGGAACATTAATGTAACCAAGGTAAGGTTGTTTCTATAACTTAAACAATCTTTTCTGAAGTACTACTACTTTAATACTAAACTTGCACCACCCTGCACGATATTAACAAGCTCACTTCCATCTTAACCATCACTTAACATCTACATGAACTAAGCTCACTTCCCATCATGCTTGCATTTTTCATCTTCATGTAACATTTTAATATTTCATCAATAACTTGGCATCATCACTGTTCCTCAGTGGGTCATGTGATAACCACCTCACACCATTTTCATGCACCTCAAATAATCCCTAACTAAATGTAATTCAGTTTCGAATTGCAAAATTTCTGATTGTTGTTGTTGTTGTTTTTTTTTTTTACTGCAATGATGAAATGCCGAACCATCTGCCTTGGAAATACGGAGTCCAGTGAAAACTACACATTGACCTTCCCTGGACCATGAATACATCAGTGAAGGTGTGTATGCAATGAGGAGAATGACATCTACTCATTTCAAGTTCAGGAATAGAACCTGAATATTCATGCATGACTGTCATTTGTTACGATTATTCCTGAAATTAATATTTGTTGTTGATCTTTGCTAGAGAGGAACTCCAAGGTCAATTTCTAATTTGTGATGTACTCAATTTTTGACAGATAGTCCTTATGAAATTTGGGGGAAAATTCCGAAAGGCTTTGTCCCTCATTTGTCCATCTCTCCAAATTTCAATTTGAAGTGATGTCAAGAATCTGTTGCCTTGTAAAATCTAATTCATGTTTTACTCATGGAGCATCATTTCCTGACTGAAAGATGTTGCACCATTTCTCCAGGATTTGTTATTCTCATACAACCACAGTCTGGCACATAAACGTGCAGATTATAACCTTGCAAAATGGTATCTATATTTGTACAGTGAAATATAATTAATGTGAATAATATAATTGTTGGCTTGATTGACATGTATTTCAGCTCAGAATTGATGAGAAAAAAGTTATGCCCCAACCTGAAGGTTTTGAAAAACTAGAAAAGCACCTGCCATTGAGGGCGTGTGTCAAAATGACAATACTTTGACTTCATGTGTGGGAGTTTACTTTGTTATACCTCCATTCTGCAGCAAACCATCCATACAAAACAGAGCTCCCTTGTATGACGTGATATGAGTGATAATGTTGTGGGGCTCTTCTTGAATCTTTTTGAAAATGATATGTTTTGTTTACACAAATGTCCTGTGTTATTTATTTTAGCCTCCCTTATTATAGTAATGTAAAATTTCTTTCCAGGTGACATCATTGGGGAATTACAGACTGTTGCCGTTGATGGGAAGCGCGAAGATTCACACTCCTGCTGTGTTCTCTTGTCAACCTGGACCAAAAAACCATCAATATGTGTGCCATCAACAGAGATCTGGAGCTGGCAAGTGACGTCTTGGAGAGACATTCATCAAGGGAAAAAAGTATCAAATTTGGTTTTCTTTTGGTGTAATTCTTAGTTTGTTGAACAGCTAAAGCCATATTTAATTCAGATTTAGTTTTTCTCTTAGTTGTATTTGATGTTTCAGATTGGCTGTTGACTGACGAGGACACTTACATACATACCAACACAAGTGAGTTTCTCGGAGCGACCTGTAACTGTATCCAGATGAATGGGTCTCTTCTTCAAAGGGGTAGGTTTTGTTCATTTTATCATTTTAAAAGTTCCATCCCTCTTTAGTATTTTTTGAGCTATGAGGAGTGTTATTCCATTTTGGAAAAAGTTTTTTCAAAACTATTACTGTGGTGATCATCAGATAATCAAATTATATTTGTCTGTGAATGATTTGTAATGATGACATAATTATGGAAATGTTTTTAGGTGATTGTGATAACACTCTGGCACAAGAACGTGCAGATTGTAACCTTGCAAAAAGGGAGCCAAATATTCAAGTTACAGTGAAAAATACTTGATGTGAATATCATAATTGTTGGCCTGATTGACATGTATTTCAGGAGTCTGTGTTTGTGCTCCGATGAGTAAGGGCCAAAATGACAACAGAAGAAGGGTGCCAGTTGCCATCTGGTGGATGAAACGACGTGTAGCAGTCTGATAGATGAAACGACGTGTAGCAGTCTGATAGATGAAACGGTAGTTGTAGCTGGTAATGTGAAAATCAAGTCATCAAATCATGTCGATGAATAAAGCATGTAGTCCTCAAACCGCTTAAACCAATCCTGCCTGTTACTTCAAGTTATCTTGAGCTTTACACTTAAGATTTTAAATATGAATTTGAAAAAGGTTTCTGTAAGAAACGCTTCTCACATTGTGTACTCTTATTAGGGATTATTCTTCCTGCTTGGACAAATCTGCTCTGGATCTTCGGCTTTATCTCAAAAACAAGACCAAATTTTAAATTAAATATTCACAGGTTAGTTTGATTGTTTATATCTACATTCAGGGTTTAAACAAGCACCTCGGGCTAGCTCATCCAGGGGTGCTTAATACTGCAAAACTTATTCTATTGCTCCCATACCACTGGAGCTTCCTTCAATTACTCTGATTTTCCTGCCAAACATCATTCACAACTTTGAAAATGTCACCTTTTTCATACATGGCAGTGACTGGGTGTCCTTCTCATCTGTACAAATAACATGCTCTCTCAGGACAGACCCTGCAGCCACTTGACTATGTGTTGAAAAGCCTCTTCTGGTCAGCTTGGAACATTAATGTAACCAAGGTAAGGTTGTTTCTATAACTTAAACAATCTTTTCTGAAGTACTACTACTTTAATACTAAACTTGCACCACCCTGCATGATATTAACAAGCTCACTTCCATCTTAACCATCACTTAACATCTACATGAACTAAGCTCACTTCCCATCATGCTTGCATTTTTCATCTTCATGTAACATTTTAATATTTCATCAATAACTTGGCATCATCACTGTTCCTCAGTGGGTCATGTGATTACCACCTCACACCATTTTCATGCACCTCAATTCAATTCCAGTCCTGTTTAATGGCCCCGAAGTACTTACTTCTCTGTCGGATAAAGCCAATCTCTTTGCTGAAAGATTTGCTGCCAACTCCACTCTTGATGACTCGGGCCACAATCTGCCAGATTTTCCTCTCCGGACTGATAGCATCATCTCCTCTGTCTTTATCACACCTAAGATGGTAGCTAAGGTTATCAAACATCTTGACACGTCTAAAGCCACTGGACCTGACAGTATCCCTGTTCTTGTCCTGAAAATGTGTTCACCGGAATTGTCCTCAGTCCTGTCTAAACTGTATAACCTTTGCCTCTCAAATTCAACATTTCCTTCTGATTGGAAAGCAGCCTCCGTTGTCCCAGTTTTCAAAGGCTCTGGTGAAAAGTCTGACCCCTCTAACTATCGACCTATTAGCCTCCTTCCAATCATCAGCAAGGTGTTTGAATGTCTCATCAACCAGCATCTCATGGATTACCTTGAAACTAACACACTACTAGCCGACGTCCAATATGGATTCCGGCACTCTCGATCTACTGGCGACTTTTTGTCTTTGGTCACTAAGCACCTGAACAGGATATTAGATCTCCGTGGTGAGGCAAGGCTTGTTGCTCTTGATATTTCTAAGGCCTTTGATCGAGTCTGGCACAAGGGTCTCATCCATAAGCTCAAGTCCTATGGCATCTGTGGTCAACTTCTCAATCTAATCTCAGATTTTCTTAGCGATCGAAAATTCACTGTTGTTCACGAGGGTCAGTCCTCGTCCGTCCACAGCGTCAACGCAGGTGTCCCGCAAGGCTCTGTATTGGGACCAACCTTGTTCCTGCTTTATATTAATGATCTGCCTGATTCTATTTCATCTCAGATTGCCATCTACGCTGATGACACAACCCTGTATACAACGTACCCTGGTCCCCGGTTTTCCACTCGTCAAGCCCAAGCTAGTAATGATCTCAACCATGATCTTACAAATGTCAATAAATGGGGGATCAAATGGCTTGTCACCTTCAACGAAAGGAAAACTCACCTGTTATCTGTGTCAAGATCTACATCTAAATCATCTGTTCGTTCTACCTTGTTTATGAATTCTACATCTCTTCAGGAAGTTAGTGACATCAGGTTACTTGGTCTCGACATCACCAATAAACTCTCCTGGGTCAAGTACATTGGTGATGTTGCCAAAAGGGCCTCTCAACCTGTAGGTTGTCTATACCGTGCGCGGAAATGCCTTCCCCCCTCTGCCATTCTTTACTTATACAAGACGACTATCCGCCCTGTTATGGAGTACTGTTGTCACATCTGGTCCGGTGCTCCAGCCTGTCACCTTTCTCTGCTGGACAGAATACAGCGTCGAGTTGTTAACCTGGTGGGCAAAGAATTGTCATCTTCCTTGGAACCCCTCTCGCATCGTCGCAATGTATCTTCATTGAGCCTGTTTTATAGATACTATCACGGCGTGTGTTCCAATGGTCTTTCGTTGGTCGTCCCTGTTGACCGTCCCGCACAACGAACCACTCGCACCTCTGTCAAATCCCATCCTCATACAGTCGTGACTCCCAAAAGCAGGACCAAGATGTACGCTACGAGTTTCTTTCCACGTACTGCTTCACTCTGGAACTCCTTGCCTGCATCCTGTTTCCCTGCTATCTATAATTTGTCTCAGTTTAAGCACAATGTGAATAGGTTTCTGTTCTCATAAATCTCTGCGCTTTCTTTTCCTTTTCTCTTCTTTTTTTAGCCCTCACCTTGAGTGGCCTTTGGGCCTTGTGTTGGGCGACTTCCATAAAAAAAAAAAAAAAAAAAACCTCAAATAATCTCTAACTAAATGTAATTCAGTTTCGAATTGCACAATTTCTGATTGTTTTTGTTTGTCTTTTTTTTTACTGCAATGATGAAATGCCGAACCATCTGCCTTGGAAATACGGAGTCCAGTGAAAACTACACATTGACCTTTCCTGGACCATGAATACATCAGTGAAGGTGTGTATGCAATGAGGAGAATGACATCTACTCATTTCAAGTTCAGGAATAGAACCTGAATATTC
Source organism: Leptasterias polaris (assembly GCA_037783415.1). NCBI lineage: Eukaryota > Metazoa > Echinodermata > Asteroidea > Forcipulatida > Asteriidae > Leptasterias > Leptasterias polaris. Next base: position 4,807,079 of record JAZGTN010000119.1, read on the forward strand.
ATGCATGACTGTCATTTGTTACGATTATTCCTGAAATTAATATTTGTTGTTGATCTTTGCTAGAGAGGAACTCCAAGGTCAATTTCTAATTTGTGATGTACTCAATTTTTGACAGATAGTCCTTATGAAATTTGGGGGAAAATTCCGAAAGGCTTTGTCCCTCATTTGTCCATCTCTCCAAATTTCAATTTGAAGTGATGTCAAGAATCTGTTGCCTTGTAAAATCTAATTCATGTTTTACTCATGGAGCATCATTTCCTGACTGAAAGATGTTGCACCATTTCTCCAGGATTTGTTATTCTCATACAACCACAGTCTGGCACATAAACGTGCAGATTATAACCTTGCAAAATGGTATCTATATTTGTACAGTGAAATATATTTAATGTGAATAATATAATTGTTGGCTTGATTGACATGTATTTCAGCTCAGAATTGATGAGAAAAAAGTTATGCCCCAACCTGAAGGTTTTGAAAAACTAGAAAAGCACCTGCCATTGAGGGCGTGTGTCAAAATGACAATACTTTGACTTCATGTGTGGGAGTTTACTTTGTTATACCTCCATTCTGCAGCAAACCATCCATACAAAACAGAGCTCCCTTGTATGACGTGATATGAGTGATAATGTTGTGGGGCTCTTCTTGAATCTTTTTGAAAATGATATGTTTTGTTTACACAAATGTCCTGTGTTATTTATTTTAGCCTCCCTTATTATAGTAATGTAAAATTTCTTTCCAGGTGACATCATTGGGGAATTACAGACTGTTGCCGTTGATGGGAAGCGCGAAGATTCACACTCCTGCTGTGTTCTCTTGTCAACCTGGACCAAAAAACCATCAATATGTGTGCCATCAACAGAGATCTGGAGCTGGCAAGTGACGTCTTGGAGAGACATTCATCAAGGGAAAAAAGTATCAAATTTGGTTTTCTTTTGGTGTAATTCTTAGTTTGTTGAACAGCTAAAGCCATATTTAATTCAGATTTAGTTTTTCTCTTAGTTGTATTTGATGTTTCAGATTGGCTGTTGACTGACGAGGACACTTACATACATACCAACACAAGTGAGTTTCTCGGAGCGACCTGTAACTGTATCCAGATGAATGGGTCTCTTCTTCAAAGGGGTAGGTTTTGTTCATTTTATCATTTTAAAAGTTCCATCCCTCTTTAGTATTTTTTGAGCTATGAGGAGTGTTATTCCATTTTGGAAAAAGTTTTTTCAAAACTATTACTGTGGTGATCATCAGATAATCAAATTATATTTGTCTGTGAATGATTTGTAATGATGACATAATTATGGAAATGTTTTTAGGTGATTGTGATAACACTCTGGCACAAGAACGTGCAGATTGTAACCTTGCAAAAAGGGAGCCAAATATTCAAGTTACAGTGAAAAATACTTGATGTGAATATCATAATTGTTGGCCTGATTGACATGTATTTCAGGAGTCTGTGTTTGTGCTCCGATGAGTAAGGGCCAAAATGACAACAGAAGAAGGGTGCCAGTTGCCATCTGGTGGATGAAACGACGTGTAGCAGTCTGATAGATGAAACGACGTGTAGCAGTCTGATAGATGAAACGGTAGTTGTAGCTGGTAATGTGAAAATCAAGTCATCAAATCATGTCGATGAATAAAGCATGTAGTCCTCAAACCGCTTAAACCAATCCTGCCTGTTACTTCAAGTTATCTTGAGCTTTACACTTAAGATTTTAAATATGAATTTGAAAAAGGTTTCTGTAAGAAACGCTTCTCACATTGTGTACTCTTATTAGGGATTATTCTTCCTGCTTGGACAAATCTGCTCTGGATCTTCGGCTTTATCTCAAAAACAAGACCAAATTTTAAATTAAATATTCACAGGTTAGTTTGATTGTTTATATCTACATTCAGGGTTTAAACAAGCACCTCGGGCTAGCTCATCCAGGGGTGCTTAATACTGCAAAACTTATTCTATTGCTCCCATACCACTGGAGCTTCCTTCAATTACTCTGATTTTCCTGCCAAACATCATTCACAACTTTGAAAATGTCACCTTTTTCATACATGGCAGTGACTGGGTGTCCTTCTCATCTGTACAAATAACATGCTCTCTCAAGACAGACCCTGCAGCCACTTGACTATGTGTTGAAAAGCCTCTTCTGGTCAGCTTGGAACATTAATGTAACCAAGGTAAGGTTGTTTCTATAACTTAAACAATCTTTTCTGAAGTACTACTACTTTAATACTAAACTTGCACCACCCTGCATGATATTAACAAGCTCACTTCCATCTTAACCATCACTTAACATCTACATGAACTAAGCTCACTTCCCATCATGCTTGCATTTTTCATCTTCATGTAACATTTTAATATTTCATCAATAACTTGGCATCATCACTGTTCCTCAGTGGGTCATGTGATAACCACCTCACACCATTTTCATGCACCTCAAATAATCCCTAACTAAATGTAATTCAGTTTCGAATTGCAAAAATTCTGATTGTTGTTGTTGTTGTTTTTTTTTTTACTGCAATGATGAAATGCCGAACCATCTGCCTTGGAAATACGGAGTCCAGTGAAAACTACACATTGACCTTCCCTGGACCATGAATACATCAGTGAAGGTGTGTATGCAATGAGGAGAATGACATCTACTCATTTCAAGTTCAGGAATAGAACCTGAATATTCATGCATGACTGTCATTTGTTACGATTATTCCTGAAATTAATATTTGTTGTTGATCTTTGCTAGAGAGGAACTCCAAGGTCAATTTCTAATTTGTGATGTACTCAATTTTTGACAGATAGTCCTTATGAAATTTGGGGGAAAATTCCGAAAGGCTTTGTCCCTCATTTGTCCATCTCTCCAAATTTCAATTTGAAGTGATGTCAAGAATCTGTTGCCTTGTAAAATCTAATTCATGTTTTACTCATGGAGCATCATTTCCTGACTGAAAGATGTTGCACCATTTCTCCAGGATTTGTTATTCTCATACAACCACAGTCTGGCACATAAACGTGCAGATTATAACCTTGCAAAATGGTATCTATATTTGTACAGTGAAATATAATTAATGTGAATAATATAATTGTTGGCTTGATTGACATGTATTTCAGCTCAGAATTGATGAGAAAAAAGTTATGCCCCAACCTGAAGGTTTTGAAAAACTAGAAAAGCACCTGCCATTGAGGGCGTGTGTCAAAATGACAATACTTTGACTTCATGTGTGGGAGTTTACTTTGTTATACCTCCATTCTGCAGCAAACCATCCATACAAAACAGAGCTCCCTTGTATGACGTGATATGAGTGATAATGTTGTGGGGCTCTTCTTGAATCTTTTTGAAAATGATATGTTTTGTTTACACAAATGTCCTGTGTTATTTATTTTAGCCTCCCTTATTATAGTAATGTAAAATTTCTTTCCAGGTGACATCATTGGGGAATTACAGACTGTTGCCGTTGATGGGAAGCGCGAAGATTCACACTCCTGCTGTGTTCTCTTGTCAACCTGGACCAAAAAACCATCAATATGTGTGCCATCAACAGAGATCTGGAGCTGGCAAGTGACGTCTTGGAGAGACATTCATCAAGGGAAAAAAGTATCAAATTTTGTTTTCTTTTTGTGTAATTCTTAGTTTGTTGAACAGATAAAGCCATATTTATTTCAGATTTTGTTTTTCTCTTAGTTGTATTTGATGTTTCAGATTGGCTGTTGACTGACGAGGACACTTACATACATACCAACACAAGTGAGTTTCTCGGAGCGACCTGTAACTGTATCCAGATGAATGGGTCTCTTCTTCAAAGGGGTAGGTTTTGTTCATTTTATCATTTTAAAAGTTCCATCCCTCTTTAGTATTTTTTGAGCTATGAGGAGTGTTATTCCATTTTGGAAAAAGTTTTTTCAAAACTATTACTGTGGTGATCATCAGATAATCAAATTATATTTGTCTGTGAATGATTTGTAATGATGACATAATTATGGAAATGTTTTTAGGTGATTGTGATAACACTCTGGCACAAGAACGTGCAAAAAGGGAGCCAAATATTCAAGTTACAGTGAAAAATACTTGATGTGAATATCATAATTGTTGGCCTGATTGACATGTATTTCAGGAGTCTGTGTTTGTGCTCCGATGAGTAAGGGACAAAATGACAACAGAAGAAGGGTGCCGGATGCCATCTGGTGGATGAAATCTGTTAATTTATTATTAATAAGAGTTATCTGTTAATGTATTATTAGTAAGAGCTATCTGTTAATGTATTATTAGTAAGAGCTATCTGTTAATGTATTATTAGTAAGAGCTATCTGTTAATGTATTATTAGTAAGAGCTATCTGTTAATGTATTATTAGTAAGAGCTATCTGTTAATGTATTATTAGTAAGAGCTATCTGTTAATGTATTATTAGTAAGAGCTATCTGTTAATGTATTATTAGTAAGAGCTATCTGTTAATGTATTATTAGTAAGAGCTATCTGTTAATGTATTATTAGTAAGAGCTATCTGTTAATGTATTATTAGTAAGAGCTATCCGTTAATGTATTATTAGTAAGAGCTATCCGTTAATGTATTATTAGTAAGAGCTATCCGTTAATGTATTATTAGTAAGAGCTATCCGTTAGTGTATTCTTAGTAAGAGCTATCCGTTAGTGTATTCTTAGTAAGAGCTATCCGTTAGTGTATTCTTAGTAAGAGCTATCCGTTAGTGTATTCTTAGTAAGAGCTATCCGTTAGTGTATTCTTAGTAAGAGCTATCCGTTAGTGTATTCTTAGTAAGAGCTATCCGTTAGTGTATTCTTAGTAAGAGCTATCCGTTAGTGTATTCTTAGTAAGAGCTATCCGTTAGTGTATTCTTAGTAAGAGCTATCCGTTAGTGTATTCTTAGTAAGAGCTATCCGTTAGTGTATTCTTAGTAAGAGCTATCCGTTAGTGTATTCTTAGTAAGAGCTATCCGTTAGTGTATTCTTAGTAAGAGCTATCCGTTAGTGTATTCTTAGTAAGAGCTATCCGTTAGTGTATTCTTAGTAAGAGCTATCCGTTAGTGTATTCTTAGTAAGAGCTATCCGTTAGTGTATTCTTAGTAAGAGCTATCCGTTAGTGTATTCTTAGTAAGAGCTATCCGTTAGTGTATTCTTAGTAAGAGCTATCCGTTAGTGTATTCTTAGTAAGAGCTATCCGTTAGTGTATTCTTAGTAAGAGCTATCCGTTAGTGTATTCTTAGTAAGAGCTATCCGTTAGTGTATTCTTAGTAAGAGCTATCCGTTAGTGTATTCTTAGTAAGAGCTATCCGTTAGTGTATTCTTAGTAAGAGCTATCCGTTAGTGTATTCTTAGTAAGAGCTATCCGTTAGTGTATTCTTAGTAAGAGCTATCCGTTAGTGTATTCTTAGTAAGAGCTATCCGTTAGTGTATTCTTAGTAAGAGCTATCCGTTAGTGTATTCTTAGTAAGAGCTATCCGTTAGTGTATTCTTAGTAAGAGCTATCCGTTAGTGTATTCTTAGTAAGAGCTATCCGTTAGTGTATTCTTAGTAAGAGCTATCCGTTAGTGTATTCTTAGTAAGAGCTATCCGTTAGTGTATTCTTAGTAAGAGCTATCCGTTAGTGTATTCTTAGTAAGAGCTATCCGTTAGTGTATTCTTAGTAAGAGCTATCCGTTAGTGTATTCTTAGTAAGAGCTATCCGTTAGTGTATTCTTAGTAAGAGCTATCCGTTAGTGTATTCTTAGTAAGAGCTATCCGTTAGTGTATTCTTAGTAAGAGCTATCCGTTAGTGTATTATTAGTAAGAGCTATCTGTTAGTGTATTATTAGTAAGAGCTATCTGTTAATGTATTATTAGTAAGAGCTATCTGTTAATGTATTATTAGTAAGAGCTATCTGTTAATGTATTATTAGTAAGAGCTATCTGTTAATGTATTATTAGTAAGAGCTATCTGTTAATGTATTATTAGTAAGAGCTATCCGTTAATGTATTATTAGTAAGAGCTATCCGTTAATGTATTATTAGTAAGAGCTATCCGTTAATGTATTATTAGTAAGAGCTATCCGTTAATGTATTATTAGTAAGAGCTATCCGTTAATGTATTCTTAGTAAGAGCTATCCGTTAGTGTATTCTTAGTAAGAGCTATCCGTTAGTGTATTCTTAGTAAGAGCTATCCGTTAGTGTATTCTTAGTAAGAGCTATCCGTTAGTGTATTCTTAGTAAGAGCTATCCGTTAGTGTATTCTTAGTAAGAGCTATCCGTTAGTGTATTCTTAGTAAGAGCTATCCGTTAGTGTATTCTTAGTAAGAGCTATCCGTTAGTGTATTCTTAGTAAGAGCTATCCGTTAGTGTATTCTTAGTAAGAGCTATCCGTTAGTGTATTCTTAGTAAGAGCTATCCGTTAGTGTATTCTTAGTAAGAGCTATCCGTTAGTGTATTCTTAGTAAGAGCTATCCGTTAGTGTATTCTTAGTAAGAGCTATCCGTTAGTGTATTCTTAGTAAGAGCTATCCGTTAGTGTATTCTTAGTAAGAGCTATCCGTTAGTGTATTCTTAGTAAGAGCTATCCGTTAGTGTATTCTTAGTAAGAGCTATCCGTTAGTGTATTCTTAGTAAGAGCTATCCGTTAGTGTATTCTTAGTAAGAGCTATCCGTTAGTGTATTCTTAGTAAGAGCTATCCGTTAGTGTATTCTTAGTAAGAGCTATCCGTTAGTGTATTCTTAGTAAGAGCTATCCGTTAGTGTATTCTTAGTAAGAGCTATCCGTTAGTGTATTCTTAGTAAGAGCTATCCGTTAGTGTATTCTTAGTAAGAGCTATCCGTTAGTGTATTCTTAGTAAGAGCTATCCGTTAGTGTATTCTTAGTAAGAGCTATCCGTTAGTGTATTCTTAGTAAGAGCTATCCGTTAGTGTATTCTTAGTAAGAGCTATCCGTTAGTGTATTCTTAGTAAGAGCTATCCGTTAGTGTATTCTTAGTAAGAGCTATCCGTTAGTGTATTCTTAGTAAGAGCTATCCGTTAGTGTATTCTTAGTAAGAGCTATCCGTTAGTGTATTCTTAGTAAGAGCTATCCGTTAGTGTATTCTTAGTAAGAGCTATCCGTTAGTGTATTCTTAGTAAGAGCTATCCGTTAGTGTATTCTTAGTAAGAGCTATCCGTTAGTGTATTCTTAGTAAGAGCTATCCGTTAGTGTATTCTTAGTAAGAGCTATCCGTTAGTGTATTCTTAGTAAGAGCTATCCGTTAGTGTATTCTTAGTAAGAGCTATCCGTTAGTGTATTCTTAGTAAGAGCTATCCGTTAGTGTATTCTTAGTAAGAGCTATCCGTTAGTGTATTCTTAGTAAGAGCTATCCGTTAGTGTATTCTTAGTAAGAGCTATCCGTTAGTGTATTCTTAGTAAGAGCTATCCGTTAGTGTATTCTTAGTAAGAGCTATCCGTTAGTGTATTCTTAGTAAGAGCTATCCGTTAGTGTATTCTTAGTAAGAGCTATCCGTTAGTGTATTCTTAGTAAGAGCTATCCGTTAGTGTATTCTTAGTAAGAGCTATCCGTTAGTGTATTCTTAGTAAGAGCTATCCGTTAGTGTATTCTTAGTAAGAGCTATCCGTTAGTGTATTCTTAGTAAGAGCTATCCGTTAGTGTATTCTTAGTAAGAGCTATCCGTTAGTGTATTCTTAGTAAGAGCTATCCGTTAGTGTATTCTTAGTAAGAGCTATCCGTTAGTGTATTCTTAGTAAGAGCTATCCGTTAGTGTATTCTTAGTAAGAGCTATCCGTTAGTGTATTCTTAGTAAGAGCTATCCGTTAGTGTATTCTTAGTAAGAGCTATCCGTTAGTGTATTCTTAGTAAGAGCTATCCGTTAGTGTATTCTTAGTAAGAGCTATCCGTTAGTGTATTCTTAGTAAGAGCTATCCGTTAGTGTATTCTTAGTAAGAGCTATCCGTTAGTGTATTCTTAGTAAGAGCTATCCGTTAGTGTATTCTTAGTAAGAGCTATCCGTTAGTGTATTCTTAGTAAGAGCTATCCGTTAGTGTATTCTTAGTAAGAGCTATCCGTTAGTGTATTCTTAGTAAGAGCTATCCGTTAGTGTATTCTTAGTAAGAGCTATCCGTTAGTGTATTCTTAGTAAGAGCTATCCGTTAGTGTATTCTTAGTAAGAGCTATCCGTTAGTGTATTCTTAGTAAGAGCTATCCGTTAGTGTATTCTTAGTAAGAGCTATCCGTTAGTGTATTCTTAGTAAGAGCTATCCGTTAGTGTATTCTTAGTAAGAGCTATCCGTTAGTGTATTCTTAGTAGTGTATTCTTAGTAAGAGCTATCCGTTAGTGTATTCTTAGTAAGAGCTATCCGTTAGTGTATTCTTAGTAAGAGCTATCCGTTAGTGTATTCTTAGTAAGAGCTATCCGTTAGTGTATTCTTAGTAAGAGCTATCCGTTAGTGTATTCTTAGTAAGAGCTATCCGTTAGTGTATTCTTAGTAAGAGCTATCCGTTAGTGTATTCTTAGTAAGAGCTATCCGTTAGTGTATTCTTAGTAAGAGCTATCCGTTAGTGTATTCTTAGTAAGAGCTATCCGTTAGTGTATTCTTAGTAAGAGCTATCCGTTAGTGTATTCTTAGTAAGAGCTATCCGTTAGTGTATTCTTAGTAAGAGCTATCCGTTAGTGTATTCTTAGTAAGAGCTATCCGTTAGTGTATTCTTAGTAAGAGCTATCCGTTAGTGTATTCTTAGTAAGAGCTATCCGTTAGTGTATTCTTAGTAAGAGCTATCCGTTAGTGTATTCTTAGTAAGAGCTATCCGTTAGTGTATTCTTAGTAAGAGCTATCCGTTAGTGTATTCTTAGTAAGAGCTATCCGTTAGTGTATTCTTAGTAAGAGCTATCCGTTAGTGTATTCTTAGTAAGAGCTATCCGTTAGTGTATTCTTAGTAAGAGCTATCCGTTAGTGTATTCTTAGTAAGAGCTATCCGTTAGTGTATTCTTAGTAAGAGCTATCCGTTAGTGTATTCTTAGTAAGAGCTATCCGTTAGTGTATTCTTAGTAAGAGCTATCCGTTAGTGTATTCTTAGTAAGAGCTATCCGTTAGTGTATTCTTAGTAAGAGCTATCCGTTAGTGTATTCTTAGTAAGAGCTATCCGTTAGTGTATTCTTAGTAAGAGCTATCCGTTAGTGTATTCTTAGTAAGAGCTATCCGTTAGTGTATTCTTAGTAAGAGCTATCCGTTAGTGTATTCTTAGTAAGAGCTATCCGTTAGTGTATTCTTAGTAAGAGCTATCCGTTAGTGTATTCTTAGTAAGAGCTATCCGTTAGTGTATTCTTAGTAAGAGCTATCCGTTAGTGTATTCTTAGTAAGAGCTATCCGTTAGTGTATTCTTAGTAAGAGCTATCCGTTAGTGTATTCTTAGTAAGAGCTATCCGTTAGTGTATTCTTAGTAAGAGCTATCCGTTAGTGTATTCTTAGTAAGAGCTATCCGTTAGTGTATTCTTAGTAAGAGCTATCCGTTAGTGTATTCTTAGTAAGAGCTATCCGTTAGTGTATTCTTAGTAAGAGCTATCCGTTAGTGTATTCTTAGTAAGAGCTATCCGTTAGTGTATTCTTAGTAAGAGCTATCCGTTAGTGTATTCTTAGTAAGAGCTATCCGTTAGTGTATTCTTAGTAAGAGCTATCCGTTAGTGTATTCTTAGTAAGAGCTATCCGTTAGTGTATTCTTAGTAAGAGCTATCCGTTAGTGTATTCTTAGTAAGAGCTATCCGTTAGTGTATTCTTAGTAAGAGCTATCCGTTAGTGTATTCTTAGTAAGAGCTATCCGTTAGTGTATTCTTAACCTAACCCTAACCCTAACCCTAACCCCTAACCCCTAACCCCTAACCCCTAACCCCTAACCCCTAACCCCTAACCCCTAACCCCTAACCCCTAACCCCTAACCCTTAACCCTTAACCCCTAACCCCTAACCCCTAACCCCTAACCCCTAACCCCTAACCCCTAACCCCTAACCCCTAACCCTTAACCCTTAACCCCTAACCCTTAACCCCTAACCCTTAACCCCTAACCCTTAACCCCTTAACCCTTAACCCTTAACCCTTAACCCCTAACTCTTAACCCTTAACCCCTAACCCTTAACCCCTAACTCTTAACCCTTAACCCCTAACCCTTAACCCCTAACTCTTAACCCTTAACCCTTAACCCCTAACCCTTAACCCTTAACCCTTAACCCCTAACCCCTAACCCCTAACCCCTAACCCCTAACTCTTAACTCTTAACCCCTAACCCCTAACCCCTAACTCTTAACTCTTAACTCTTAACCCCTAACCCCTAACCCCTAACTCTTAACTCTTAACCCCTAACCCCTAACCCCTAACCCTAACCCTAACCCTGTTAGTGTATTCTTAGTAAGAGCTATCCGTTGTTAGTGTATTCTTAGTAAGAGCTATCCGTTAGTGTATTCTTAGTAAGAGCTATCCGTTAGTGTATTCTTAGTAAGAGCTATCCGTTAGTGTATTCTTAGTAAGAGCTATCCGTTAGTGTATTCTTAGTAAGAGCTATCCGTTAGTGTATTCTTAGTAAGAGCTATCCGTTAGTGTATTCTTAGTAAGAGCTATCCGTTAGTGTATTCTTAGTAAGAGCTATCCGTTAGTGTATTCTTAGTAAGAGCTATCCGTTAGTGTATTCTTAGTAAGAGCTATCCGTTAGTGTATTCTTAGTAAGAGCTATCCGTTAGTGTATTCTTAGTAAGAGCTATCCGTTAGTGTATTCTTAGTAAGAGCTATCCGTTAGTGTATTCTTAGTAAGAGCTATCCGTTAGTGTATTCTTAGTAAGAGCTATCCGTTAGTGTATTCTTAGTAAGAGCTATCCGTTAGTGTATTCTTAGTAAGAGCTATCCGTTAGTGTATTCTTAGTAAGAGCTATCCGTTAGTGTATTCTTAGTAAGAGCTATCCGTTAGTGTATTCTTAGTAAGAGCTATCCGTTAGTGTATTCTTAGTAAGAGCTATCCGTTAGTGTATTCTTAGTAAGAGCTATCCGTTAGTGTATTCTTAGTAAGAGCTATCCGTTAGTGTATTCTTAGTAAGAGCTATCCGTTAGTGTATTCTTAGTAAGAGCTATCCGTTAGTGTATTCTTAGTAAGAGCTATCCGTTAGTGTATTCTTAGTAAGAGCTATCCGTTAGTGTATTCTTAGTAAGAGCTATCCGTTAGTGTATTCTTAGTAAGAGCTATCCGTTAGTGTATTCTTAGTAAGAGCTATCCGTTAGTGTATTCTTAGTAAGAGCTATCCGTTAGTGTATTCTTAGTAAGAGCTATCCGTTAGTGTATTCTTAGTAAGAGCTATCCGTTAGTGTATTCTTAGTAAGAGCTATCCGTTAGTGTATTCTTAGTAAGAGCTATCCGTTAGTGTATTCTTAGTAAGAGCTATCCGTTAGTGTATTCTTAGTAAGAGCTATCCGTTAGTGTATTCTTAGTAAGAGCTATCCGTTAGTGTATTCTTAGTAAGAGCTATCCGTTAGTGTATTCTTAGTAAGAGCTATCCGTTAGTGTATTCTTAGTAAGAGCTATCCGTTAGTGTATTCTTAGTAAGAGCTATCCGTTAGTGTATTCTTAGTAAGAGCTATCCGTTAGTGTATTCTTAGTAAGAGCTATCCGTTAGTGTATTCTTAGTAAGAGCTATCCGTTAGTGTATTCTTAGTAAGAGCTATCCGTTAGTGTATTCTTAGTAAGAGCTATCCGTTAGTGTATTCTTAGTAAGAGCTATCCGTTAGTGTATTCTTAGTAAGAGCTATCCGTTAGTGTATTCTTAGTAAGAGCTATCCGTTAGTGTATTCTTAGTAAGAGCTATCCGTTAGTGTATTCTTAGTAAGAGCTATCCGTTAGTGTATTCTTAGTAAGAGCTATCCGTTAGTGTATTCTTAGTAAGAGCTATCCGTTAGTGTATTCTTAGTAAGAGCTATCCGTTAGTGTATTCTTAGTAAGAGCTATCCGTTAGTGTATTCTTAGTAAGAGCTATCCGTTAGTGTATTCTTAGTAAGAGCTATCCGTTAGTGTATTCTTAGTAAGAGCTATCCGTTAGTGTATTCTTAGTAAGAGCTATCCGTTAGTGTATTCTTAGTAAGAGCTATCCGTTAGTGTATTCTTAGTAAGAGCTATCCGTTAGTGTATTCTTAGTAAGAGCTATCCGTTAGTGTATTCTTAGTAAGAGCTATCCGTTAGTGTATTCTTAGTAAGAGCTATCCGTTAGTGTATTCTTAGTAAGAGCTATCCGTTAGTGTATTCTTAGTAAGAGCTATCCGTTAGTGTATTCTTAGTAAGAGCTATCCGTTAGTGTATTCTTAGTAAGAGCTATCCGTTAGTGTATTCTTAGTAAGAGCTATCCGTTAGTGTATTCTTAGTAAGAGCTATCCGTTAGTGTATTCTTAGTAAGAGCTATCCGTTAGTGTATTCTTAGTAAGAGCTATCCGTTAGTGTATTCTTAGTAAGAGCTATCCGTTAGTGTATTCTTAGTAAGAGCTATCCGTTAGTGTATTCTTAGTAAGAGCTATCCGTTAGTGTATTCTTAGTAAGAGCTATCCGTTAGTGTATTCTTAGTAAGAGCTATCCGTTAGTGTATTCTTAGTAAGAGCTATCCGTTAGTGTATTCTTAGTAAGAGCTATCCGTTAGTGTATTCTTAGTAAGAGCTATCCGTTAGTGTATTCTTAGTAAGAGCTATCCGTTAGTGTATTCTTAGTAAGAGCTATCCGTTAGTGTATTATTAGTAAGAGCTATCCGTTAGTGTATTCTTAGTAAGAGCTATCCGTTAGTGTATTCTTAGTAAGAGCTATCCGTTAGTGTATTCTTAGTAAGAGCTATCCGTTAGTGTATTCTTAGTAAGAGCTATCCGTTAGTGTATTCTTAGTAAGAGCTATCCGTTAGTGTATTCTTAGTAAGAGCTATCCGTTAGTGTATTCTTAGTAAGAGCTATCCGTTAGTGTATTCTTAGTAAGAGCTATCCGTTAGTGTATTCTTAGTAAGAGCTATCCGTTAGTGTATTCTTAGTAAGAGCTATCCGTTAGTGTATTCTTAGTAAGAGCTATCCGTTAGTGTATTCTTAGTAAGAGCTATCCGTTAGTGTATTCTTAGTAAGAGCTATCCGTTAGTGTATTCTTAGTAAGAGCTATCCGTTAGTGTATTCTTAGTAAGAGCTATCCGTTAGTGTATTCTTAGTAAGAGCTATCCGTTAGTGTATTCTTAGTAAGAGCTATCCGTTAGTGTATTCTTAGTAAGAGCTATCCGTTAGTGTATTCTTAGTAAGAGCTATCCGTTAGTGTATTCTTAGTAAGAGCTATCCGTTAGTGTATTCTTAGTAAGAGCTATCCGTTAGTGTATTCTTAGTAAGAGCTATCCGTTAGTGTATTCTTAGTAAGAGCTATCCGTTAGTGTATTCTTAGTAAGAGCTATCCGTTAGTGTATTCTTAGTAAGAGCTATCCGTTAGTGTATTCTTAGTAAGAGCTATCCGTTAGTGTATTCTTAGTAAGAGCTATCCGTTAGTGTATTCTTAGTAAGAGCTATCCGTTAGTGTATTCTTAGTAAGAGCTATCCGTTAGTGTATTCTTAGTAAGAGCTATCCGTTAGTGTATTCTTAGTAAGAGCTATCCGTTAGTGTATTCTTAGTAAGAGCTATCCGTTAGTGTATTCTTAGTAAGAGCTATCCGTTAGTGTATTCTTAGTAAGAGCTATCCGTTAGTGTATTCTTAGTAAGAGCTATCCGTTAGTGTATTCTTAGTAAGAGCTATCCGTTAGTGTATTCTTAGTAAGAGCTATCCGTTAGTGTATTCTTAGTAAGAGCTATCCGTTAGTGTATTCTTAGTAAGAGCTATCCGTTAGTGTATTCTTAGTAAGAGCTATCCGTTAGTGTATTCTTAGTAAGAGCTATCCGTTAGTGTATTCTTAGTAAGAGCTATCCGTTAGTGTATTCTTAGTAAGAGCTATCCGTTAGTGTATTCTTAGTAAGAGCTATCCGTTAGTGTATTCTTAGTAAGAGCTATCCGTTAGTGTATTCTTAGTAAGAGCTATCCGTTAGTGTATTCTTAGTAAGAGCTATCCGTTAGTGTATTCTTAGTAAGAGCTATCCGTTAGTGTATTCTTAGTAAGAGCTATCCGTTAGTGTATTCTTAGTAAGAGCTATCCGTTAGTGTATTCTTAGTAAGAGCTATCCGTTAGTGTATTCTTAGTAAGAGCTATCCGTTAGTGTATTCTTAGTAAGAGCTATCCGTTAGTGTATTCTTAGTAAGAGCTATCCGTTAGTGTATTCTTAGTAAGAGCTATCCGTTAGTGTATTCTTAGTAAGAGCTATCCGTTAGTGTATTCTTAGTAAGAGCTATCCGTTAGTGTATTCTTAGTAAGAGCTATCCGTTAGTGTATTCTTAGTAAGAGCTATCCGTTAGTGTATTCTTAGTAAGAGCTATCCGTTAGTGTATTCTTAGTAAGAGCTATCCGTTAGTGTATTCTTAGTAAGAGCTATCCGTTAGTGTATTCTTAGTAAGAGCTATCCGTTAGTGTATTCTTAGTAAGAGCTATCCGTTAGTGTATTCTTAGTAAGAGCTATCCGTTAGTGTATTCTTAGTAAGAGCTATCCGTTAGTGTATTCTTAGTAAGAGCTATCCGTTAGTGTATTCTTAGTAAGAGCTATCCGTTAGTGTATTCTTAGTAAGAGCTATCCGTTAGTGTATTCTTAGTAAGAGCTATCCGTTAGTGTATTCTTAGTAAGAGCTATCCGTTAGTGTATTCTTAGTAAGAGCTATCCGTTAGTGTATTCTTAGTAAGAGCTATCCGTTAGTGTATTCTTAGTAAGAGCTATCCGTTAGTGTATTCTTAGTAAGAGCTATCCGTTAGTGTATTCTTAGTAAGAGCTATCCGTTAGTGTATTCTTAGTAAGAGCTATCCGTTAGTGTATTCTTAGTAAGAGCTATCCGTTAGTGTATTCTTAGTAAGAGCTATCCGTTAGTGTATTCTTAGTAAGAGCTATCCGTTAGTGTATTCTTAGTAAGAGCTATCCGTTAGTGTATTCTTAGTAAGAGCTATCCGTTAGTGTATTCTTAGTAAGAGCTATCCGTTAGTGTATTCTTAGTAAGAGCTATCCGTTAGTGTATTCTTAGTAAGAGCTATCCGTTAGTGTATTCTTAGTAAGAGCTATCCGTTAGTGTATTCTTAGTAAGAGCTATCCGTTAGTGTATTCTTAGTAAGAGCTATCCGTTAGTGTATTCTTAGTAAGAGCTATCCGTTAGTGTATTCTTAGTAAGAGCTATCCGTTAGTGTATTCTTAGTAAGAGCTATCCGTTAGTGTATTCTTAACCTAACCCTAACCCTAACCCTAACCCCTAACCCCTAACCCCTAACCCCTAACCCCTAACCCCTAACCCCTAACCCCTAACCCCTAACCCCTAACCCCTAACCCCTAACCCCTAACCCCTAACCCCTAACCCCTAACCCCTAACCCCTAACCCCTAACCCTTAACCCCTAACCCCTAACCCCTAACCCCTAACCCCTAACCCCTAACCCCTAACCCCTAACCCCTAACCCCTAACCCTTAGACCCTAACCCTTAACCCTAACCCTAACCCTTAGGTATCTAAGCCCTAACCCTTAACCCGTAACCTTAACCCTTAACCTTAAGCCCTATCCGTTAACCCTTTAACCCTTAACCCTATCCGTTAGGATCTTAAAGCTATCCGTTAACCGTATCTCTTACCGTAACCCCTAACCCTTAACCCCTAATTCTTACGTAAGAGCTAACCGTTATCCTTAGAGCCCTTATCCTTAACCCTAACCCCTAACCCTAACCCTAACCCGTTAGTGTATTCTTAGCTAACCCCTAACCCTACTCTTAACTCTTAACCCCTAACCCTAACCCGCTAACTCTTAACTCTTAAGAGCCTAACCCTAACCTAACCCTAACCCTAACCTTAGTGTATTCTTAGTAAGAGCTATCCGTTAGTGTATTCTTAGTAAGAGCTATCCGTTAGTGTATTCTTAGTAAGAGCTATCCGTTAGTGTATTCTTAGTAAGAGCTATCCGTTAGTGTATTCTTAGTAAGAGCTATCCGTTAGTGTATTCTTAGTAAGAGCTATCCGTTAGTGTATTCTTAGTAAGAGCTATCCGTTAGTGTATTCTTAGTAAGAGCTATCCGTTAGTGTATTCTTAGTAAGAGCTATCCGTTAGTGTATTCTTAGTAAGAGCTATCCGTTAGTGTATTCTTAGTAAGAGCTATCCGTTAGTGTATTCTTAGTAAGAGCTATCCGTTAGTGTATTCTTAGTAAGAGCTATCCGTTAGTGTATTCTTAGTAAGAGCTATCCGTTAGTGTATTCTTAGTAAGAGCTATCCGTTAGTGTATTCTTAGTAAGAGCTATCCGTTAGTGTATTCTTAGTAAGAGCTATCCGTTAGTGTATTCTTAGTAAGAGCTATCCGTTAGTGTATTCTTAGTAAGAGCTATCCGTTAGTGTATTCTTAGTAAGAGCTATCCGTTAGTGTATTCTTAGTAAGAGCTATCCGTTAGTGTATTCTTAGTAAGAGCTATCCGTTAGTGTATTCTTAGTAAGAGCTATCCGTTAGTGTATTCTTAGTAAGAGCTATCCGTTAGTGTATTCTTAGTAAGAGCTATCCGTTAGTGTATTCTTAGTAAGAGCTATCCGTTAGTGTATTCTTAGTAAGAGCTATCCGTTAGTGTATTCTTAGTAAGAGCTATCCGTTAGTGTATTCTTAGTAAGAGCTATCCGTTAGTGTATTCTTAGTAAGAGCTATCCGTTAGTGTATTCTTAGTAAGAGCTATCCGTTAGTGTATTCTTAGTAAGAGCTATCCGTTAGTGTATTCTTAGTAAGAGCTATCCGTTAGTGTATTCTTAGTAAGAGCTATCCGTTAGTGTATTCTTAGTAAGAGCTATCCGTTAGTGTATTCTTAGTAAGAGCTATCCGTTAGTGTATTCTTAGTAAGAGCTATCCGTTAGTGTATTCTTAGTAAGAGCTATCCGTTAGTGTATTCTTAGTAAGAGCTATCCGTTAGTGTATTCTTAGTAAGAGCTATCCGTTAGTGTATTCTTAGTAAGAGCTATCCGTTAGTGTATTCTTAGTAAGAGCTATCCGTTAGTGTATTCTTAGTAAGAGCTATCCGTTAGTGTATTCTTAGTAAGAGCTATCCGTTAGTGTATTCTTAGTAAGAGCTATCCGTTAGTGTATTCTTAGTAAGAGCTATCCGTTAGTGTATTCTTAGTAAGAGCTATCCGTTAGTGTATTCTTAGTAAGAGCTATCCGTTAGTGTATTCTTAGTAAGAGCTATCCGTTAGTGTATTCTTAGTAAGAGCTATCCGTTAGTGTATTCTTAGTAAGAGCTATCCGTTAGTGTATTCTTAGTAAGAGCTATCCGTTAGTGTATTCTTAGTAAGAGCTATCCGTTAGTGTATTCTTAGTAAGAGCTATCCGTTAGTGTATTCTTAGTAAGAGCTATCCGTTAGTGTATTCTTAGTAAGAGCTATCCGTTAGTGTATTCTTAGTAAGAGCTATCCGTTAGTGTATTCTTAGTAAGAGCTATCCGTTAGTGTATTCTTAGTAAGAGCTATCCGTTAGTGTATTCTTAGTAAGAGCTATCCGTTAGTGTATTCTTAGTAAGAGCTATCCGTTAGTGTATTCTTAGTAAGAGCTATCCGTTAGTGTATTCTTAGTAAGAGCTATCCGTTAGTGTATTCTTAGTAAGAGCTATCCGTTAGTGTATTCTTAGTAAGAGCTATCCGTTAGTGTATTCTTAGTAAGAGCTATCCGTTAGTGTATTCTTAGTAAGAGCTATCCGTTAGTGTATTCTTAGTAAGAGCTATCCGTTAGTGTATTCTTAGTAAGAGCTATCCGTTAGTGTATTCTTAGTAAGAGCTATCCGTTAGTGTATTCTTAGTAAGAGCTATCCGTTAGTGTATTCTTAGTAAGAGCTATCCGTTAGTGTATTCTTAGTAAGAGCTATCCGTTAGTGTATTCTTAGTAAGAGCTATCCGTTAGTGTATTCTTAGTAAGAGCTATCCGTTAGTGTATTCTTACCTAACCCTAACCCCTAACCCTAACCCCTAACCCCTAACCCCTAACCCCTAACCCCTAACCCCTAACCCCTAACCCCTAACCCCTAACCCCTAACCCCTAACCCCTAACCCTAACCCTTAACCCCTAACCCTTAACCCTAAACCCTTAACCCTTAACCCCTAACCCCTAACCCTTAACCCTTAACCCTTAACCCCTAACCCCTAACCCTAACCCCTAACCTTAACCCTAACCCTTAACCCCTAACCCTTAACCCCTTACCCTTAACCCTTAACCCTTAACCCTTAACCCTTAACCCTTAACCCCTAACTCTTAACCCTTAAACCCCTAACCCCTAACTCTTAACCCTTAACCCTAACCCTTAACCCCTAACTCTTAACCCTTAACCCCTAACCCTAACCCTTAACCCCTAACTCTTAACCCTTAACCCTTAACCCCTAACTCTAACCCCTAACCCCTAACCCCTAACCCCTAACTCTTAACCCCTAACCCCTAACTCTTAACTCTTAACCCCTAACCCCTAACCCCTAACCCCTAACTCTTAACTCTTAACCCCTAACCCCTAACCCCTAACCCTTAACCCTTAACCCTTAACCCCTAACCCTTAACCCTTAACCCTTAACCCTTAACCCTTAACCCCTAACCCCTAACCCTTAACCCTTAACCCCTAACCCCTAACCCCTAACCCCTAACCCTTAACCCCTAACCCTTAACCCCTAACCCTTAACCCCTTAACCCTTAACCCTTAACCCTTAACCCTTAACCCTTAACCCTTAACCCCTAACTCTTAACCCTTAACCCCTAACTCTTAACCCTTAACCCCTAACCCTTAACCCTTAACCCCTAACTCTTAACCCTTAACCCCTAACTCTTAACCCTTAACCCCTAACCCTTAACCCCTAACTCTTAACCCTTAACCCTTAACCCTTAACTCTTAACCCCTAACCCCTAACCCTTAACCCCTAACTCTTAACCCCTAACCCCTAACTCTTAACTCTTAACCCCTAACCCCTAACCCCTAACCCCTAACTCTTAACTCTTAACCCCTAACCCCTAACCCCTAACCCTAACCCTAACCCTGTTAGTGTATTCTTAGTAAGAGCTATCCGTTAGTGTATTCTTAGTAAGAGCTATCCGTTAGTGTATTCTTAGTAAGAGCTATCCGTTAGTGTATTCTTAGTAAGAGCTATCCGTTAGTGTATTCTTAGTAAGAGCTATCCGTTAGTGTATTCTTAGTAAGAGCTATCCGTTAGTGTATTCTTAGTAAGAGCTATCCGTTAGTGTATTCTTAGTAAGAGCTATCCGTTAGTGTATTCTTAGTAAGAGCTATCCGTTAGTGTATTCTTAGTAAGAGCTATCCGTTAGTGTATTCTTAGTAAGAGCTATCCGTTAGTGTATTCTTAGTAAGAGCTATCCGTTAGTGTATTCTTAGTAAGAGCTATCCGTTAGTGTATTCTTAGTAAGAGCTATCCGTTAGTGTATTCTTAGTAAGAGCTATCCGTTAGTGTATTCTTAGTAAGAGCTATCCGTTAGTGTATTCTTAGTAAGAGCTATCCGTTAGTGTATTCTTAGTAAGAGCTATCCGTTAGTGTATTCTTAGTAAGAGCTATCCGTTAGTGTATTCTTAGTAAGAGCTATCCGTTAGTGTATTCTTAGTAAGAGCTATCCGTTAGTGTATTCTTAGTAAGAGCTATCCGTTAGTGTATTCTTAGTAAGAGCTATCCGTTAGTGTATTCTTAGTAAGAGCTATCCGTTAGTGTATTCTTAGTAAGAGCTATCCGTTAGTGTATTCTTAGTAAGAGCTATCCGTTAGTGTATTCTTAGTAAGAGCTATCCGTTAGTGTATTCTTAGTAAGAGCTATCCGTTAGTGTATTCTTAGTAAGAGCTATCCGTTAGTGTATTCTTAGTAAGAGCTATCCGTTAGTGTATTCTTAGTAAGAGCTATCCGTTAGTGTATTCTTAGTAAGAGCTATCCGTTAGTGTATTCTTAGTAAGAGCTATCCGTTAGTGTATTCTTAGTAAGAGCTATCCGTTAGTGTATTCTTAGTAAGAGCTATCCGTTAGTGTATTCTTAGTAAGAGCTATCCGTTAGTGTATTCTTAGTAAGAGCTATCCGTTAGTGTATTCTTAGTAAGAGCTATCCGTTAGTGTATTCTTAGTAAGAGCTATCCGTTAGTGTATTCTTAGTAAGAGCTATCCGTTAGTGTATTCTTAGTAAGAGCTATCCGTTAGTGTATTCTTAGTAAGAGCTATCCGTTAGTGTATTCTTAGTAAGAGCTATCCGTTAGTGTATTCTTAGTAAGAGCTATCCGTTAGTGTATTCTTAGTAAGAGCTATCCGTTAGTGTATTCTTAGTAAGAGCTATCCGTTAGTGTATTCTTAGTAAGAGCTATCCGTTAGTGTATTCTTAGTAAGAGCTATCCGTTAGTGTATTCTTAGTAAGAGCTATCCGTTAGTGTATTCTTAGTAAGAGCTATCCGTTAGTGTATTCTTAGTAAGAGCTATCCGTTAGTGTATTCTTAGTAAGAGCTATCCGTTAGTGTATTCTTAGTAAGAGCTATCCGTTAGTGTATTCTTAGTAAGAGCTATCCGTTAGTGTATTCTTAGTAAGAGCTATCCGTTAGTGTATTCTTAGTAAGAGCTATCCGTTAGTGTATTCTTAGTAAGAGCTATCCGTTAGTGTATTCTTAGTAAGAGCTATCCGTTAGTGTATTCTTAGTAAGAGCTATCCGTTAGTGTATTCTTAGTAAGAGCTATCCGTTAGTGTATTCTTAGTAAGAGCTATCCGTTAGTGTATTCTTAGTAAGAGCTATCCGTTAGTGTATTCTTAGTAAGAGCTATCCGTTAGTGTATTCTTAGTAAGAGCTATCCGTTAGTGTATTCTTAGTAAGAGCTATCCGTTAGTGTATTCTTAGTAAGAGCTATCCGTTAGTGTATTCTTAGTAAGAGCTATCCGTTAGTGTATTCTTAGTAAGAGCTATCCGTTAGTGTATTCTTAGTAAGAGCTATCCGTTAGTGTATTCTTAGTAAGAGCTATCCGTTAGTGTATTCTTAGTAAGAGCTATCCGTTAGTGTATTCTTAGTAAGAGCTATCCGTTAGTGTATTCTTAGTAAGAGCTATCCGTTAGTGTATTCTTAGTAAGAGCTATCCGTTAGTGTATTCTTAGTAAGAGCTATCCGTTAGTGTATTCTTAGTAAGAGCTATCCGTTAGTGTATTCTTAGTAAGAGCTATCCGTTAGT
Organism: Leptasterias polaris; assembly: GCA_037783415.1. NCBI lineage: Eukaryota > Metazoa > Echinodermata > Asteroidea > Forcipulatida > Asteriidae > Leptasterias > Leptasterias polaris. The sequence goes on from JAZGTN010000119.1 coordinate 4,828,325, forward strand.
GTATTCTTAGTAAGAGCTATCCGTTAGTGTATTCTTAGTAAGAGCTATCCGTTAGTGTATTCTTAGTAAGAGCTATCCGTTAGTGTATTCTTAGTAAGAGCTATCCGTTAGTGTATTCTTAGTAAGAGCTATCCGTTAGTGTATTCTTAGTAAGAGCTATCCGTTAGTGTATTCTTAGTAAGAGCTATCCGTTAGTGTATTCTTAGTAAGAGCTATCCGTTAGTGTATTCTTAGTAAGAGCTATCCGTTAGTGTATTCTTAGTAAGAGCTATCCGTTAGTGTATTCTTAGTAAGAGCTATCCGTTAGTGTATTCTTAGTAAGAGCTATCCGTTAGTGTATTCTTAGTAAGAGCTATCCGTTAGTGTATTCTTAGTAAGAGCTATCCGTTAGTGTATTCTTAGTAAGAGCTATCCGTTAGTGTATTCTTAGTAAGAGCTATCCGTTAGTGTATTCTTAGTAAGAGCTATCCGTTAGTGTATTCTTAGTAAGAGCTATCCGTTAGTGTATTCTTAGTAAGAGCTATCCGTTAGTGTATTCTTAGTAAGAGCTATCCGTTAGTGTATTCTTAGTAAGAGCTATCCGTTAGTGTATTCTTAGTAAGAGCTATCCGTTAGTGTATTCTTAGTAAGAGCTATCCGTTAGTGTATTCTTAGTAAGAGCTATCCGTTAGTGTATTCTTAGTAAGAGCTATCCGTTAGTGTATTCTTAGTAAGAGCTATCCGTTAGTGTATTCTTAGTAAGAGCTATCCGTTAGTGTATTCTTAGTAAGAGCTATCCGTTAGTGTATTCTTAGTAAGAGCTATCCGTTAGTGTATTCTTAGTAAGAGCTATCCGTTAGTGTATTCTTAGTAAGAGCTATCCGTTAGTGTATTCTTAGTAAGAGCTATCCGTTAGTGTATTCTTAGTAAGAGCTATCCGTTAGTGTATTCTTAGTAAGAGCTATCCGTTAGTGTATTCTTAGTAAGAGCTATCCGTTAGTGTATTCTTAGTAAGAGCTATCCGTTAGTGTATTCTTAGTAAGAGCTATCCGTTAGTGTATTCTTAGTAAGAGCTATCCGTTAGTGTATTCTTAGTAAGAGCTATCCGTTAGTGTATTCTTAGTAAGAGCTATCCGTTAGTGTATTCTTAGTAAGAGCTATCCGTTAGTGTATTCTTAGTAAGAGCTATCCGTTAGTGTATTCTTAGTAAGAGCTATCCGTTAGTGTATTCTTAGTAAGAGCTATCCGTTAGTGTATTCTTAGTAAGAGCTATCCGTTAGTGTATTCTTAGTAAGAGCTATCCGTTAGTGTATTCTTAGTAAGAGCTATCCGTTAGTGTATTCTTAGTAAGAGCTATCCGTTAGTGTATTCTTAGTAAGAGCTATCCGTTAGTGTATTCTTAGTAAGAGCTATCCGTTAGTGTATTCTTAGTAAGAGCTATCCGTTAGTGTATTCTTAGTAAGAGCTATCCGTTAGTGTATTCTTAGTAAGAGCTATCCGTTAGTGTATTCTTAGTAAGAGCTATCCGTTAGTGTATTCTTAGTAAGAGCTATCCGTTAGTGTATTCTTAGTAAGAGCTATCCGTTAGTGTATTCTTAGTAAGAGCTATCCGTTAGTGTATTCTTAGTAAGAGCTATCCGTTAGTGTATTCTTAGTAAGAGCTATCCGTTAGTGTATTCTTAGTAAGAGCTATCCGTTAGTGTATTCTTAGTAAGAGCTATCCGTTAGTGTATTCTTAGTAAGAGCTATCCGTTAGTGTATTCTTAGTAAGAGCTATCCGTTAGTGTATTCTTAGTAAGAGCTATCCGTTAGTGTATTCTTAGTAAGAGCTATCCGTTAGTGTATTCTTAGTAAGAGCTATCCGTTAGTGTATTCTTAGTAAGAGCTATCCGTTAGTGTATTCTTAGTAAGAGCTATCCGTTAGTGTATTCTTAGTAAGAGCTATCCGTTAGTGTATTCTTAGTAAGAGCTATCCGTTAGTGTATTCTTAGTAAGAGCTATCCGTTAGTGTATTCTTAGTAAGAGCTATCCGTTAGTGTATTCTTAGTAAGAGCTATCCGTTAGTGTATTCTTAGTAAGAGCTATCCGTTAGTGTATTCTTAGTAAGAGCTATCCGTTAGTGTATTCTTAGTAAGAGCTATCCGTTAGTGTATTCTTAGTAAGAGCTATCCGTTAGTGTATTCTTAGTAAGAGCTATCCGTTAGTGTATTCTTAGTAAGAGCTATCCGTTAGTGTATTCTTAGTAAGAGCTATCCGTTAGTGTATTCTTAGTAAGAGCTATCCGTTAGTGTATTCTTAGTAAGAGCTATCCGTTAGTGTATTCTTAGTAAGAGCTATCCGTTAGTGTATTCTTAGTAAGAGCTATCCGTTAGTGTATTCTTAGTAAGAGCTATCCGTTAGTGTATTCTTAGTAAGAGCTATCCGTTAGTGTATTCTTAGTAAGAGCTATCCGTTAGTGTATTCTTAGTAAGAGCTATCCGTTAGTGTATTCTTAGTAAGAGCTATCCGTTAGTGTATTCTTAGTAAGAGCTATCCGTTAGTGTATTCTTAGTAAGAGCTATCCGTTAGTGTATTCTTAGTAAGAGCTATCCGTTAGTGTATTCTTAGTAAGAGCTATCCGTTAGTGTATTCTTAGTAAGAGCTATCCGTTAGTGTATTCTTAGTAAGAGCTATCCGTTAGTGTATTCTTAGTAAGAGCTATCCGTTAGTGTATTCTTAGTAAGAGCTATCCGTTAGTGTATTCTTAGTAAGAGCTATCCGTTAGTGTATTCTTAGTAAGAGCTATCCGTTAGTGTATTCTTAGTAAGAGCTATCCGTTAGTGTATTCTTAGTAAGAGCTATCCGTTAGTGTATTCTTAGTAAGAGCTATCCGTTAGTGTATTCTTAGTAAGAGCTATCCGTTAGTGTATTCTTAGTAAGAGCTATCCGTTAGTGTATTCTTAGTAAGAGCTATCCGTTAGTGTATTCTTAGTAAGAGCTATCCGTTAGTGTATTCTTAGTAAGAGCTATCCGTTAGTGTATTCTTAGTAAGAGCTATCCGTTAGTGTATTCTTAGTAAGAGCTATCCGTTAGTGTATTCTTAGTAAGAGCTATCCGTTAGTGTATTCTTAGTAAGAGCTATCCGTTAGTGTATTCTTAGTAAGAGCTATCCGTTAGTGTATTCTTAGTAAGAGCTATCCGTTAGTGTATTCTTAGTAAGAGCTATCCGTTAGTGTATTCTTAGTAAGAGCTATCCGTTAGTGTATTCTTAGTAAGAGCTATCCGTTAGTGTATTCTTAGTAAGAGCTATCCGTTAGTGTATTCTTAGTAAGAGCTATCCGTTAGTGTATTCTTAGTAAGAGCTATCCGTTAGTGTATTCTTAGTAAGAGCTATCCGTTAGTGTATTCTTAGTAAGAGCTATCCGTTAGTGTATTCTTAGTAAGAGCTATCCGTTAGTGTATTCTTAGTAAGAGCTATCCGTTAGTGTATTCTTAGTAAGAGCTATCCGTTAGTGTATTCTTAGTAAGAGCTATCCGTTAGTGTATTCTTAGTAAGAGCTATCCGTTAGTGTATTCTTAGTAAGAGCTATCCGTTAGTGTATTCTTAGTAAGAGCTATCCGTTAGTGTATTCTTAGTAAGAGCTATCCGTTAGTGTATTCTTAGTAAGAGCTATCCGTTAGTGTATTCTTAGTAAGAGCTATCCGTTAGTGTATTCTTAGTAAGAGCTATCCGTTAGTGTATTCTTAGTAAGAGCTATCCGTTAGTGTATTCTTAGTAAGAGCTATCCGTTAGTGTATTCTTAGTAAGAGCTATCCGTTAGTGTATTCTTAGTAAGAGCTATCCGTTAGTGTATTCTTAGTAAGAGCTATCCGTTAGTGTATTCTTAGTAAGAGCTATCCGTTAGTGTATTCTTAGTAAGAGCTATCCGTTAGTGTATTCTTAGTAAGAGCTATCCGTTAGTGTATTCTTAGTAAGAGCTATCCGTTAGTGTATTCTTAGTAAGAGCTATCCGTTAGTGTATTCTTAGTAAGAGCTATCCGTTAGTGTATTCTTAGTAAGAGCTATCCGTTAGTGTATTCTTAGTAAGAGCTATCCGTTAGTGTATTCTTAGTAAGAGCTATCCGTTAGTGTATTCTTAGTAAGAGCTATCCGTTAGTGTATTCTTAGTAAGAGCTATCCGTTAGTGTATTCTTAGTAAGAGCTATCCGTTAGTGTATTCTTAGTAAGAGCTATCCGTTAGTGTATTCTTAGTAAGAGCTATCCGTTAGTGTATTCTTAGTAAGAGCTATCCGTTAGTGTATTCTTAGTAAGAGCTATCCGTTAGTGTATTCTTAGTAAGAGCTATCCGTTAGTGTATTCTTAGTAAGAGCTATCCGTTAGTGTATTCTTAGTAAGAGCTATCCGTTAGTGTATTCTTAGTAAGAGCTATCCGTTAGTGTATTCTTAGTAAGAGCTATCCGTTAGTGTATTCTTAGTAAGAGCTATCCGTTAGTGTATTCTTAGTAAGAGCTATCCGTTAGTGTATTCTTAGTAAGAGCTATCCGTTAGTGTATTCTTAGTAAGAGCTATCCGTTAGTGTATTCTTAGTAAGAGCTATCCGTTAGTGTATTCTTAGTAAGAGCTATCCGTTAGTGTATTCTTAGTAAGAGCTATCCGTTAGTGTATTCTTAGTAAGAGCTATCCGTTAGTGTATTCTTAGTAAGAGCTATCCGTTAGTGTATTCTTAGTAAGAGCTATCCGTTAGTGTATTCTTAGTAAGAGCTATCCGTTAGTGTATTCTTAGTAAGAGCTATCCGTTAGTGTATTCTTAGTAAGAGCTATCCGTTAGTGTATTCTTAGTAAGAGCTATCCGTTAGTGTATTCTTAGTAAGAGCTATCCGTTAGTGTATTCTTAGTAAGAGCTATCCGTTAGTGTATTCTTAGTAAGAGCTATCCGTTAGTGTATTCTTAGTAAGAGCTATCCGTTAGTGTATTCTTAGTAAGAGCTATCCGTTAGTGTATTCTTAGTAAGAGCTATCCGTTAGTGTATTCTTAGTAAGAGCTATCCGTTAGTGTATTCTTAGTAAGAGCTATCCGTTAGTGTATTCTTAGTAAGAGCTATCCGTTAGTGTATTCTTAGTAAGAGCTATCCGTTAGTGTATTCTTAGTAAGAGCTATCCGTTAGTGTATTCTTAGTAAGAGCTATCCGTTAGTGTATTCTTAGTAAGAGCTATCCGTTAGTGTATTCTTAGTAAGAGCTATCCGTTAGTGTATTCTTAGTAAGAGCTATCCGTTAGTGTATTCTTAGTAAGAGCTATCCGTTAGTGTATTCTTAGTAAGAGCTATCCGTTAGTGTATTCTTAGTAAGAGCTATCCGTTAGTGTATTCTTAGTAAGAGCTATCCGTTAGTGTATTCTTAGTAAGAGCTATCCGTTAGTGTATTCTTAGTAAGAGCTATCCGTTAGTGTATTCTTAGTAAGAGCTATCCGTTAGTGTATTCTTAGTAAGAGCTATCCGTTAGTGTATTCTTAGTAAGAGCTATCCGTTAGTGTATTCTTAGTAAGAGCTATCCGTTAGTGTATTCTTAGTAAGAGCTATCCGTTAGTGTATTCTTAGT